>JAQSVV010000088.1:16000000-16600000 GCA_036375495.1 Agrotis segetum | reverse complement strand
GGCTGAAAATAAAAAAAATGAATAAATATGAATTATTACATTGTGCCACATCCAAATCGTCAGACATTTTAATACGACAATTTTTAGGGTCTACTTTACATACACTTTGAATATCTGACGCGCTTGATTAACTTTCTTTTGGATTTTCAACCGCTTGTCACGGACAGCCCCCTCGAGTTAATCGTCCGATTAATATATTGGTTATCAGAAATAGAAAAGCGCGTTTACACTGTAAATAGCTGACGCGCCCGAGTACTTCTGTACAACTGTTTTTTTTTACAGTTTTAAAACTGTTTACACGCCCTCCCCCCCACTAAAATAGAAAACTTGTCAGGAACTTTTTTCTTTTTAGAACATATTCTTTCAAATCCAATAGGTCGCCATGATGCTCGAGTAACTGCAAAATTAGAATCCTCGCCTCCCCTACTATAAAAATACAATAAATTTTTGAAATCTTTTTTGAAAGGTTTTTTAACATGGAAAGTCGTCGACGCGGTGACATTATTGTTCGCTTTCCTGAGCAATACTTTAGCATTAACTTAATGAATATACAAAGGTATCTAAAGATATCAAATCTTACTTACATCAAAGTGATCTTCGCAACAGTAGGTACATTTTATAAACCTTGCAATATTACACGCCTACATCACGGCATCACTTTTCTCGCAAATCTTATAAAGAGATTAATGAGGCATGTTGCAGAAATAATCATAAAATATATAAAAAACTAAACATATTCTTTGTTTACATTTTTGACATTTTTAATTTGACACTTGACAGATTGTTGAAAATACTTGCCACTTACTTTTTATTTTCTCAGGCAACGATACAAAACGGTACAGCCAAAAATAACGTCATTTGAAGGGCAAGGAAGGTCAAGCGTATTTTATCAAAAATATCAATCAAATATGAACATTTTTCATTTTTGATTGGTTACTAATGATTAGTAAGGCTATTCCTAGAAATGGTTTTTCAATTACAACATTTTAAAAAAAATGAACAATGCCCAATGACAGATTTCAAGGAAAAAATTAGTTCCTTTTTCATACACCAGGGGCGCTGTTTTTTCATACAAGAAACGCTGTAAATATTGAAAAGACTCTGTAAAGTAAAATAATGAAAACTCGTGATATGGGCTCTGACGCCAGCACATTGACCTACCTCAATCAGTCATTTGTTATATTTTCAACCTTATACCAATAGTGGAACGTTATAATGATCCATTGGAAAACATTGACGGATTCGGGTACGTTGACCTTAGCACGAATTTTCAGTATTTGAGACGTAAAGTAAACTGCAACCTTGACAATTTTCAAGTAAAAAATTAGTTCTTTCTTCGCACACCAGAAGCGCTGTTCCATTGTTTCATACAAGAAACACTTACTATAAAGTAAAAGAGTGAAAATACGTGCTAAGAATACTGCTATCAGTACAATAACGAAATCTAGCTGTGAAGAATAAACTTTCAATGTATGAGGTTTAAAAATGTGGTAAATTAACTTTGTGGTAAAAATACAAGAGTCCGCAACATGAACAAAAAAACAATTTTAGAATAATATAAATAAACGTTTCTGTGAAGCTTTCCAACTCTTTATTTTCTTCTGAAAAGACATTTTCCGAGGAAGATGCAATTCTGAATTGACGAAACAATTTCCTTTATATGTTTTATTTTTAAAACTTGCCTATGTCTGCGGAGTTGCCCGTGTGATGTTCGATAACTATATCACAGGAACGTCTTGCTGGGAAAAGGCCTAGCGTTAATCCAGGTTACAAAATTATCTATGTTTATCCAAAATTCCATCCAACTCGGTTTGTTAGTTTTTTTGGTCTATCCAACCATCCATTTTCAAAAACTTTCGTATTTACAGTAATATTTGATTTATTGATAGTTCCACATCTACATAAATGCACGTCTGTCTGGAAATTATTTAAATTCTCTTGTAGAATTAAAGCATTCCAGGTTTAATTATATTCCAGGTTCGACTGGACTGAAACGAGAGGTTCAAATATAGAATTCTGAGCGATGCGAAGTTTTCAAACGTACGAGACGCAAAAAACTTTGCTGCCGAGTGCAACAGACTACTTTTCACCTCACACAGCGAGGAAATGCAGTGGCGCTTGTTTGAACCGCTCGTTTCTCTCGCGGTTCAATCTTAGAGTCCTTCGCTCGCTCAGTTTTCAATTCAAGTACTACGCGCCAATAATCAACTTTGCAGCCTTGCATAAAAAATAACTATTTCGCTCTCGAAAACAACTCTAACGATTTCAGTGAAACGTCATATGGTTGTTCCGTTGAAGAAGAGATCCTCGGAAAAAGTGCATAACCTTCTTAGTTATGCACTTTTTTTGATTTCTGTTTGATTGACTTATTTCTTTTTTTGATTCTGTAGAAGCAGTGGATTTTGAACGCTTAAGTTAGTCATTATGCTTATTATTTGAACTATTTTTCAAAACCCCCTTATTTGTTTGATTCAGAATGACACTTGAGGATCATCGTTATCTGCCTAGCCTATTACATAGAGCTGCTCCTCTGAGTAACACAGCCCAGACAATTATATTAATAGTGTTGGTAAAATGCTAGTACAACATTGGTACAATGTTGGTACAGTACAGTACTCGTACAACAACATGTTAATAAAATAAAAGACATGAAAACAATCATATCTTTACCGAAGAGCTATTATACTCTATCAAATACAGAGACGTTTTATGAAAAATTCTTTGTATAAATTGTAACTTCTTGAACGTATATATTTCTAGTCTTGTGTATCCTTGGCATCGTTTGAGAACCCTTGAGGTTATGAGAAAATATTTGTTCATTTCTCTTACGTACAAATATAATAGTGAGTAACCACTTTTTAACATTTGTTTTGTACCTAGAAATCGTTTTTTGGAGTAAAGTAGTGGATTTATATTATGGCAGTAGCTATTTCCCCAGACTTAACCGTCTATAAGGATCTATCTAAGGGTTGAACTACATCTGGCAGCACGAAATCGCCTTTTTCCGTCGCCCTTTCTCTTAACTGAACTGCCATTTGCTAGATCGAGACAATGCGATAGCACGCCGCCGCCTCGAGGATTCCGCTGCGTGCTATCGCATTATGCTTTCTGTCTCGGTCTAGCAAATGGCAGTTCTAAGCGACAGAAAGAAAAAGGCGACGGAAAAAGGCGATTCCGTGCTGCCAGATGTAGTTCAACCCTAATTCTGAACGAATCGTCAACCAGAACACTCATTTTGAATTAAAATCGAGGCATACAAACATACAACACACTCTCTCACATTTATGTATATGTAGAGTATAGACTAAATAATTGTGCCCTACGTCTCAAATAGGGCTAAAAAATTCTACTACAAGAAGTTAAATTGTTGTAATAATGTGTTGATACGAGTCTACTATCTCAGTCTTACCACAAAAGATAACATCTGTTGACCACTTGTCTAAAAAAAAAGTGTAACTACAAAGCAGCATTTGGCGTTGATTTATTTCCGTTTTGCAGTTACAGTAGAGAAAACTGTGTAAACAAATGCTGTAAACTATGTTTTCAAATTAATACGAATCGGTCATGTCGTTACTAAGTGACAAACAAACAAACTTTAATATCTAGGATTCCCTCATGTTGAGAGGAGGCCATTGCAGTTTTTCAGCAGTTAGAATTTTAAGTTTTTTGAGTTGCGCTACACGGTAACTGACACATGTTTGCACTGACTGGACAGGCCCACTCAAATCTATGTGGTTCTTTCTTCAAAAGGCCACCTTAGACACCTGCATGGTTCTGATTCAATACAAAATTGTCTGGACTTTAAAAGAGACTGTGACCTCTGAGTTTGTTTCGGATGTTTCTCCTGACTACTCTTCTCAGAGAAGTCAGGTACGAAACACCGGGCTCATCTAGTGTAAAAATAGTGTCTTTGAAGTCGTAGAAGAGTTTGAGAAAACCAATTTGCTGAATAAATATCATTTATAAGGCCAAAGTCATTTACAACTCGTGTCTGCGTCTTTTTTAAAGTCGAGGTCGGAATTAACTAGAGTTATTTTAGTACTTCCATCGAAATGATGACATTAATATGGATCTTCCTGAGATTTTTGTGGAAAACAGTATTACAAATAAATAAAAGATTAGACAAATAAATTGCGTAAAAGTTTTCTGCTCTTTAAAAGTAATTCCGGGGTTTGGGGCATGCCCACTTTTTTCTTTCGCTGTATCAGTATGCTTATACATTAATAAATATCGAATTCCGACCTATGGTTATAACAGTAAACAGCTGAGTTTTCCTGTAAGTACGATTTTTGCAATTAATGAAAAGAGGCGCCGTGGATTCCCTAAATGTAAAAAATTACAACTTTACGTAGGTACAAGCTGTCAAGCAAAAATTGAGAAATCATTTAGGAAAAAAAATGTGCTGTTTTAGGATAGTATACGATTTTTTCACAAAACACAATTTAAGTTTCGAAGTTACGAAATTGTACTTGTGACATCTACCAAACCGCACTGGGACCACGTCCATGTGGTGGGTTATGGCCTGTTCCCTCTCTCACAGAGACCTGTGTCCTGTGGGAACATTATAAGCTAATGATGATCACGTTTTATCCTTACTAAAACATATCAGCCATCGCTATATACTTCTAACCTAACCAAGGCCTGCAATTTATTGATACTGTCATTTATATTTCAAATTACACATACCTAATAATACTTTCACAAAAAATAGCTTAACCTTTTTGGTTAGTTGGTTGTGTCCTTCGAGAAAAGACAGCCAGAAGTAATATTTTCAATTTATTTGAGTCGTAAGTAATGTTTCGTCCAACGCCCACGCCTCCCACACGGTGTCTCAAAACTTTTCGCAAATAAATCCATTGAATTAAATATGTGAACGTTTTCGTATTTTCAACTGTTTTACCATTTTTAATGGGTAGGTAGTTATACATACCTGTACCCTTAGCACGAATTTTCAGTATTTGAGACGTAAAGTAAACTGGAACTTTGACAATTTCAAATTGACAATTATTTTCACGGAAAAAATTAGTTCTTTCTTCGCACGCCAGAGACGCTGTTCCATTTTTTCATACAAAATCGCTGTAAATACTGGAAAGACGCTTTAAAGTAAAAGAGTAAAAATTCGTGCTAAGGGTACTGGTATAATTATTTTTATATGATAAATGGAAAGATCAGTTTACATACATTATAGAACCAACTATTATTAATTTTTGGATTCCGCCCAAAATTTCCGTTAAAACGGGATGTGATCCCCGTTTTACCCCCACAACCTCAAATCAAGTCATTGTTGTAGTCACGAGCACAAGTATGTACTTTATAGGAATCAATGCGTAGACTTTAGTCTGCCTTTAAGTATCCCTAACGTAGATAGGGGTCAGAGAGTCAGAGGGACCGTGACGGCAGGGGTCATCGCTCTGCACTTGTTTGAACAGTGTCGATAGACGCATAATCGGGGAACTTAGCTCGATCTCACTGCACGGTGTAAGTGTGTATTCACACGTACCACAACCACACCACGTCGCAGCGACAAAATGTGGTCAAGCTGTGGTTACACGTGAAAAGTGTCGCAGCGGCTTTTTGCAGTCGCGTTGCGGTACCGACAAAATGTCGATGTGGTTGCGTTGTCGCTGTCGTTGCGACGTGGTAACGACGTGGTCAAATACAACTCAGTACAACGCAGAATGAAAGGGGGAAGCGCAGGCGCCAGCTAGGCGCGCGCTGTTGATGATGTCATGTCGCGGCGATGTGGCCGCGGTGCCGCCGCCGGTGGTGGCGTTGCCGTCGCCATGTGGTTCGATGTGGTCGTATTACACAGGTGGTCGATAACAACGGCAAAATGTGGTACGTGTAAATTTTAACATTCAGTTTCAATACAAAACGCCCGACCGCATCGCGTCGTTGTGTTGTGTGTGGTTGTGGCTGTAGTGTCGTTGTGGTACGTGTGAATTGACACTAAATGTAGATTTAACTCCGTCGTACACAAGGCGAGACGTAAGACTCTGATATCTAACGAATTTGAAATCCAGGTATCGCAATACAAACCCATAGAGGTTCGTAAACAGGCACGCGTCAATGGATACCATCAAAGTCGTAAGATATCGGAGACGTTGCGTCGTGTTGTGTACGAAGGGCCTTATTCTCGTCTCGGACCTTTTCAGCCCACATTAAATTAATGTTACGTCATAGATACGCCAATCTTTGAATAAAAACTACAGTAATTTTGGTGTTATTTAAGTACTTATACCGATGGTTTAGATTGATTGTTTAGCTGATGGCATCATCATTGCTCAACTTAATAAAAAAGGAGACCATATTTAACTAGTATCAACTATTTATAATGTAAGTTTAAAAGGTGATGGCTAAATGAGTGCCCCAGTCATCTATATGACTTTCACATTAACTCGTAGTATTTAAAAATTCATTAATGAATTGTTGAGTGTTTAATAATTTCCTAATACTTATATAAACTGTTAAATATAAAAAAGTATCTGAATTGCTTTTTGTGCATTTTTTATTGACATGACAAAGTCGCGATGAAATAATGTAAACTAGGGAAGGGTCGTAGAGCTTTTCCAGATTGTCAAAACGCAACTGTACTTTATCGATTTTCACTAAAGGAATTAAGAAAGATTTTTTTTCTGAAATTAGGGAATGGCGTTGAAAATGAAAGTTTTTGGCGGGAATCGAAAGAGTTCAATTTAGTGGCCTATTTAGTTTTTTGTTATTATGTACCCCGGAACATAAAGGGCTGTTGAAGGACACCGTAGTTTTTAGTCAGTATAAGTCCGAAAGGGGATACATACGTAACCTCAACAATCAAAATCTCAACAGTTAAAACATCAACACCGTAAGACCAACGATTCAAAATCTCAACAATTCAGAATGTCCACAGTTAAGGAAGTCAACAGCTCACCAGGCCAAAGTTTAAAATCTCAACTTAGAAAGTATTAGCTAAATAAAATAATAACCAATGTATTATGATAATAATATATTGTATATTGGACACCGCTTATTTTTCTCACCACACATTTAGATAAAATTGGATTGTCTGTTTGTAGTAAAACATGAAACAATAACATTAGTTAGTATTTAGCTTAAGTTTTCCAAGTTGGCCAAAACACAGTAAACAGAAGAGAGTAAACAGAGTTCTGAAGTGTTGACATTTTGAATCGTTGATCTATTGAACTGTTGACTTCCATAACTGTTGACATTCTGAATTGTTGAGATTTTGAATCGTTGGTCTTACGGTGTTGATGTTTTAACTGTTGAGATTTTGATTGTTGAGGTTACGTATGTATCCCGTCCGAAAGACCCTCCTGCCTTACCTTGTGTGGGAGGGAGGACTCATTTGACGATTTTACAACAGAAATAAAAAGTGACTCGTCCACTAAACTCAACTTTTTTTTTCTTTAAAATCTTCTGAATATGCTACTTTGTTTAATCTTAGTTCATATTTTGTGTCGAATAATATTAACTGAAGTGTTATCAACCTAAACTATGTAGTTTCTAACCAATCGATTCTTTTATCGATTCTGCGAACTTAGTTCGGTCCCCACTTTAAGAAAAAAAAAACAAACGTCAGATGTCATTTGAACGCTCTGCAGTTTTGTTCGTTGTAATTCTTTATTTTGGCTTTTTCTTCAACCCGTGCTCTTATTTATTGGACTTTCTGCTTGCTTACCTACCGAACTATAGCCACTCGACACGGACTTGCATTCAATTAATCATGGAATAAATATAAACTGTTCTACTCACCATCGTATCACGATGGTTAACAATAGAGGTAAGATATTTTCAGATGGTCACAGCGATACTCGGCCCAAACCCGATCTCCACACCGTGTCCTCGCAGTGGCAACACGATTTTATTTTCCACCCAATCCGTAACGTCAGGCGGAAGATGAGGATGCTGCGGCCGCGATTGTGTTTCCCAACAGATTGGTTGCCTTAGATGGCATAATATTCAGATGTGTAGGTAAACAGTAAAGTTAATTCATGTAGTTACTAAAGTAATTACGTTTTTTCTAGGTTCCAGGGAAAACCAACATTTGTCATTCTTGTCATGAACTGCTGAATTCAGGAGCAACTTGTGAAGTTCGTATGTTAAAATTCGGTCATGCAATGGTGTGCATAACTTGGCCGTTCAGTGAGAAGTTTACAACGCCATGCAGTAAACAGAAACAATTCAAAGTTGAAGAATTTTACAACATCATACCCAGATTTCCATCACGTAAATAAAATGACACTAAACACAGTCCGTCGCATCGTACTTACCCTTTAAGACTATGATTTAATTATGTGAAATAAAAAAATATCCTTAAATATCTATCTTTTGACAAGTTGTTGGAACCTTTTTTATGTGAAATATTAATATTAAGCTATTCAACGTTATACTGTGCTAGGTCCCATGTCTATAGCCGGCTGAATTGCAGTCCATACTTCAACTTAGCCATCTCCTTTAGGGTATTATCCTAAAGTTTAGTCAGAAGAACCAGTGATAACCAAATTCAACGCTCCTGCGTGATAAAAATACACAAATACAAAACACATTTATTTGAGGAAAGTTCATGGCCACACAACCTTATACAATATTTGGAAAAAAGTGTACTTCAAACAAAGTTTCATATCATAATTTGTATAATAAGTAGTCTCCCCAAAGGGTTATAAAGAGGCATCTAAATAAAAGCAAAGATTCTTAATACATAACTTTATAAGATCACCAGCTTATGTCAGCAACTTCGCCAGCATTTACTGATAATTGTACCGAGGGAGTGTAATATGTAGTGGAATAAAAGGTATAAGTATATCATATCCACGCGGCTTCGTCAGCTTCAATTCGAAAATTACCACGTGAAAACAAGAATAAAAATTATTCTATGCGGTAATCCTGGTCACAAACTACGTGTTTTCATGATGTGCTGTACCCTTAGCACGAATTTTCAGTACCTATTTGAGAGGTAAAGTAAACTGGAACTTTGACAACTTCAAATTGACAATTTTCAAGGAAAAAATTAGTTCTTTCTTCGCACACCAGAGGCGCTGTTCCATTTTTTCATACAAAAACGCTGTAAATCCTGCAAAGACGCTGTAAAGTAAAAGAGTGAAAATTCGTGCTATGGGTATTGTTTAGTAATTTTTGCATGCAAGAAAACACACATCCATCCATCCATCCTCACATTCGTATTTATGTAAGATAGTAAGAAAAAAGTGTTATTTTATAGACTGTAGTACTTAAAAGTGTGATCGAATCGAAAGCGGATCGCGGTGCAGTTAGTTACCAATCGGTCGATCATTGACCGCCGTAACCCCAGCTCATCGGATCTACTAATTCAATAATCTAAGTGTGACGCAAACTGCCGGTCTTCATTCATTTAGCCGCGGTTTGTTTGTAAATACAATAATGTTCCTGGTCTGTGGACTTTGGCTGATGATTACAACTGTGTAATAGCTGGGTATTCCACTGAAAAAATCTGATTATCTGTCAGCCAATTTATCAAAAAATGTTAGATTTTTTTATTTTGCGACATAAACTAAAATTGACATCATCTGCCTAGCCTTTTCCCAACTGTATTGGGGTCGGCTTCCAGTCGAACCAGATGCAGCTGAATATCAGTATTTTACATGAAGCGACTGCCTATCGGACCTCCACAACCCAGTAACTGGGTAATACGATACTCCATGGTAAGACTGGTTGTCAGATTTTAGAGCTTCTGAATAACAGTAACGACTGCCAAAGATCTATAAATGACAGCCGGGACCCAGGCATGCAGGTGCAATTTTCACTTGCCACTGACGTTACGAGACCCTTACTCTCGAATTTCAATGCGTTATAACTTTGTAAAAATACTCGTACATTAAGTAAGTAATTAGACAAAAGAAAAAATCTGTTTCCATTATTTTTCAGAGCTCTTATAGACGGATTAATTGACTTCGCAATTTATGAATGCTGTCGATGCCTACTAAAAACTCATGAGTAGGTATTTACATTTTTGTGACGTAAAGTTATAGGGAAATTATGAAGTTAGTTTGATGGTTAAGTTAATGGTTCCTCGTTCGTAAACTAAAGGTTTTTTTTTTCATTTACCACTGATTACACCCGTAATACAACAAGTACGCTGGTAGGTAAAATACGGAAATGTGCTATACCTCTGATAAGTAAACTTCAGCTACCAAAATTAGAAGAAAGAAAATAAGTTTATTTGCTAAAACTATAAGCTTACTTAGCTTACTTACTTGTTTACTTAGTTAAGGCTCCAGTGACAGCTACGTTAATAGTGGGAATCTGACTACTGACGACATTAAGCATCAATTGTTGCTAATTAAGTAGACGATTTGTTTTACTTTAACATGCCCTCATGTTAAAGTAAAACAAATCGTCTACTTACTAACGGAAAATTGGACGTATATACGAACATTTAAAGACTATTATCGGAAAAATCAACAGGAAATGCCATTATTACTATGACCCGACCATAAGAGAAACGTCTACTAATTGTTTTCGACTATTTTATAGTATTGTGGGTATTGATGATTCTATCACTCATTTATTAAATAAGTAAGTTTACTGAAATAAATGTTTTGAAGCTTCCTAAAACAGTATATAAATTGAAGTGTACTGTATTGCTATCACCTTTTACATACACAGAATTATCAAGTACAAACAGTATAGATCATCATAAACGGCCTAGAATGACGCAGATAAACACCTGTTCTGTTTCATCATCCTTTGTCTTTTTCCATGTTGGTGTCGACTTCCAGTAGAACCGGAAGCATCTAATAGTTATTTGTTATACAAGAGTGCAAAGTTGCTTTTTAACCGCGTGCTCAATTTTGATGACCGAGCAAGCGAATGATTCTAAAATTGAATCACGAGTGCAACGAGTGATTCAAAAATTAGAATCATGAGCGGTAGCGAGGGAATCAAAAGAGCACAAGGTGAAAAATCTTTGCACTCGAGTGCAACACGTAACTTTTCATCCCACCTCAGCGAGGAAATGAGTAGATGCAAAAAAGGTTTAGGTAGTAACTACTTACTACGTTATTATAGGTAAGTATTACAGAAAATAAAATATAGTTTAGTATGTTTTTAAGTTTCTTATTTTTATCTTGGTTTTTCTTAACAATAAGTAGGACGTGAAAAAAAAACCGCAAAAGAAAAATTCTGAGTCAAGAAGGTTCCGAGTCTGAGATTTTATTTTTTATTATGTCTGTGTGTGTGTGTCCATTTAAAATAAATGTTTTCTATTCTATTCTTTTTAGATTGTAATAAATTAATAGTAGATTACGCACCAAAGGATTCTGTTAGCCCAATGGGCACCACAACAAGCGATCAGCTGTAGGGGTCAGCAGCCGCCTTTACTGGTACAACTCTTTAGTGCACGTGCATGTTCCAAATCCAATTTACTTTATCCACTAGAGGATAAAAACGGCTTTTACCCACAGATATCGAAGAGGAAATATAGCCTTTCCGATATGGGGGGATGAAAAATCAATTCTATTTTTGAAATTTGATGTGGTACGACAACCTTCGAACGTGAAATGGGCACCACAATAAGCGATCAGCTGTTGGGGTCAGCGGGCGCATTACTGGTACAACTCATTACTGCACACGATGTTCTAAATTCAATTTACTTTATTCACTAGAGGATAAAAACGGCTTTTACGCTCAGATATCGAAGAGAAAAAACAGTCTTTCCGAGGTGGGGGGATGAAAATATCATTATTTTACATTGAGCGGCTGCCTCTCTGACCACCCAGTAACTGGGTAATAAGATACCCCTTGGTAAGACTGGTTGGTCAGACTTTCGCTTAATGCTATCGTAAAATATTCACATATTTCTCTACCCCAGTAATATAAATTCATAAAAGTTAGGGAGAATAGTTAATGATAGTTATTAATCGAAACTTTTCTGTAAATTAACCAGGCTCGTACATAGTTTATATTAAAAGGCACAGTGTGGGTTCTTTTAATTATTAACCTGAGCCGAAGTACTCGCGTATTCTCTCTTTTTTACATTTAGGAAGGAGAAACTGAACAGTCTACAGGCTAAAAATAAATGAATGCTGTTTCTTATCCGCGTTCCAAAGGACTAAAAACGAACATAATGACATGAGTACAACTAATGACAGCTTAGAATAAAAACAGTACATATTGTTAGTACCTAATCTTCACAATAAAATAATGAAAATCGAAGTATGTTTTAGAGAACAAAGCTAATTGAAGATACTGAACCTACGTTTATTCCGAAATACAAGATACAAGGCATATTTTCGCTACAAATGCCAAGCGTTTTTCGTGGAAAAGTCAAGGCGAGGGTTGCGAACAGATTTACTCTTTAATTTACCAAATAAAATACTGAGGTTCCACAAATATAAGATACAATTTTTCACTCATATTACGGTTTTAATATTTATTATTTCCATAAACGTGTTTACCATCGTTACGGCCTGTTTATGCGAGATTAGGGGTTTATTGATTAAATCCCCACAGCCCACGCTTAGTATTTAATAAGAACAACGTTGCATTACGAGTTCCACCACACACGTCTCAAGTAATCGTTATTTCAAAATTATGATAAATAAAATCCAGCCCTTAAATTATGCGAAGCGATGCCCTCAGTGATTAAAATACAAACATAACAGTAAAGTTATATAATTTCATAGTAACACGCGACGAGAAATTTGACGCTTCGAGGAAAGTACTTCATTCACAGTTCAGTGTCACTTTTGGAAAGTTTGTGCGAGTGTCGTGGGGAGTTGCATGCGGTGGTGAGGCCATGAGGGAAGTCGGGCTTACCTTCCGCGGTGGCGGCTGCATGGTGGCGATCGTCGCCGGACCGTCGGCGACTGAGTGTCGGAGCACGAGGACTAGGGATCGATGTCGCGTGTCGGACGCGTCTCCACCCTCTGCCGCGAGCGGCCGCGTCTGCTCTCCCCACGGGACTACGCCGCGCATGCCCCCTACCACGCAACCCACGGCATAAACAACGCCGCACTTTTTTCTATTCAAACATATTACTGTGTAACAAAAATCTTGATAATAATTAAAAGCGCAATTTATTCGTAATATTTTTTAGACAAAGAATCGTATGCGAAAATGTTCAGATATAATTTGCGAAATAACCGGTTTGCTAGATGTGCTACGAAACGGCACCCCCTTCCCGCGAGTTCGTAGCACAAAAGACTGAGGTTTAACAAAAGCCACAACTTATACATTTCGGGGTAAATGATGAAACACACTCGGAATTTTTCAGGTTTTTTTTTAGTATTTTTTTTATGGCATAGGTACTTTGAATGAAGCTTTAGCTTATTGCAATTATTTTCTGACAAATTGTTAATAATAATCCAACAAAAAAAAATGTAAAAACCATAAAGAAATTAATACTAAAACCGTTTGCGATCGTGTTCTACAACAGCCCTAAGTATAAACGAACAACCTGTCATAAGTTGTACGAACACAAATTCTAGTTTATAATTCAAATGTCTCGCAACAAGAAGGCAATTTCTGTTCCCTATCAAGAGTAAATTGACTGCAGCGCGACACTGCAGGGCGGTTTACAAAAAAGTGACTCTGCGAAGTACTAAGAAAAGTCTCATGTTTTGACTTGCGGTGACACTTTATCGATTTTTCATTAGTGACCCACTGGCCGACATTGAACTGTCAAATGAGAGGTTTCCACATTGTGAGGGTGCAAGGAACTTGTCTCTATGAAATTCAGAAGATTTCTCGAACGTTCTATAATATACAATCACGTTAATTTTAGCATTTTTCGGATGAATTAGAACAAATTATTTTAAGATTTGCCAAAGATTTTAATCATAATTTTACCAGTTTTTTTACAACAAAGCGTATATAAGCGTGTACCTAGTTTTAGGTAAATTATATGTAAAATAAAATATTCTTTAAATGGCGTACGGTGTATATTTTCTCCATAAAAAACACACGCAATATACCGTATTTTTAGTTTTACTACTCGTATTGGTTGTTTTTTTATTGTTTATATAAATTAAGTTTACTGAAACTGTGAAGGAAAACGTCGTGAAGAATCGGAGTAGAAATGTCCGAGAACATAAATAATCGGAGACATGTGACATTGTCTGTGTCTTAGAAATGGGAAAACGTCATATTTGTCTTTTCCCTAAGAACTGAATGCAGCTAAATCCCACATGAGGCCTGTCTGACTTCCATGACTTTCGTGTTGAAGTGTGAGTGTCTGTGGGTTTATGTAGGGAAAACAAGTTATAAAAACCCCAGCACATATTTACACGAACCATGTCAACTCTGTAGTGTTTAGCCACCTTATTTAAGTAGGTACACAATTAAATTATCACTTTGAAAATATTCATTACATTAAGGGGCTGAATTTATGTTGTTTATTTTTGCAATAATCACTTTATTGGCCACTAGTGATCCGCTCTGGCTTTGCACGGGTGAAACTACTACACTATGCATGTTTTATACTTACATACAAACCATCCTCTTTGATCACTCTATCTATTAAAAAAACCGCATCGAAATTCGTTGTAGTTTTAAAGATCAAAGCATACATAGGAACAGACACAGCGGGAAGTGACGTTGTTTTACGTTTAGTTTTTTTATGTAGTGATGTATCAATAAAAACATTTACTTTTATTAATAAAAAAACTAAGGGTTCGGTACCATTTTCATTACCTAGAAAAAAATGTGTAATAACATGAACTTAAACTTTCTTTAGTAATTTTCTTGTAATTTATAGGCAGAGGACTATTATTTGTATCTTTTTTTTATTATTTTAGACCGGAGTTAACGGGGCCTCGTCATTTTTCGACTATTTTCCTGAACAACTCTACTAAGGATTTGGGGCACAGGAATTGTTTTTTTTAGGTACTTATTGATCACTTGATCAATAAGTACCTAAAATAAGTATATAAAATAAGTACCTAATATAAATATTCTGAAAAAAAATCTGAATGAATTGAGTGTAGCTAACACAAATTAATTAGTGTTTTGTAATTGGAATCTGCTACATTTAATATACTTATAAGAATCCTATTAATACAATGTTCACATTGTTATAAATAAGTACACAAATATAAATCGAATTGCGAACCTCCGCCTTTTTTGAAGTCAGTTAAAGAAACAGGAGCTCGAAGGCCGCGTCGCAAGTGCTAAATCATTGGTTCCCAAAAAGTGTCGACCATTCTCCCGATTGATTTTGCGTGGAACCAAGTTTCTATTTGTTTAAAAAAGACCAGAAAGAAGAGAAGTCTCATTCATATCTTTTGCAGCAACTAATCCTGATTCACGTGCTATGATTTCGTGGATTTAGGAATCAGGTATTATTGTTTTTTTAATTCACCTGGTACCAACTAGCTTAGTACCGACGCCCAGAAAAAAATTTGAGCCATGCAGGTGCGCCGCGAGCTGAAAAAGTTAAAAACTCGGAAAAGTTCGTATCTCTGAATAAACTGCCTCTGGTGGAAATGGCATTATGTCGACAAGAAACCGTTAAAAAAGCGAAAACCTTCGACGTGACGATAGTGGTTTCGTAAAAGTCACTATCCCGGCTTTTGACTTACATTTTGAACAAGTGACGAGTAAGTTGACGTCTAACGAAATGTTCGTTTTTTTTAAATTAAATAGATAGCTATATAGAAAAGTCTTTATTATACACACCACACAATTGATTATCTTATAAAAGCGATATTTTCTAGGCAACCTTTGGATGGAATTGAGAAAGAAGGAGAGACAATACAGTAGGAGTTTGTCAACGGAGTTTGTTTGAGATTTTCAACTTTATCACAAAAACAATGATGATTGTGCTGGCGTATGTACAATGAACCCATTAAGAGCGCATAACCAGGAAGTTGGGAACGTAGCTTATAGCTGTCAAATATTTACAAGTTTTAATTTGCCAATGTTACTACACTAGATAGAAATGCAATGAATACACTGAATTTGATATTGCACTAGTAACCGTTTCAGGTGCCTATAAGGCATTTGGAATGTTCCCAAAGGTTTTTTTTTTTACGTCTAAAACTATATATTCGGTGTTACTATAGTATGTACCATTTAACATGGCAAAAGAGGTCATTCACTCCCTCCTACCAAGTTTTTCATCACTAAGCGATAATGACACTTATTGTTACCTAAAACCACTAATAATTGACAGTTGCTTCTATCGCTACAGTATCGTGGTACCAGCCTGCTTGACATAATAGGGGTTGTGAATCTTGTGTTGCTCTAATTAAAAATTATTATTTTTTATTTCTAGAAATCAAATTGTGTGCTTATAAATTTACGCGGGACGTAAAAAATGTTCCACAGTGTGTGACGGAGTGATAGGCAACGGCCCTTTTTCCGTCATATGTATTTTCGTCCGCGCGGATCATAGTAGATTTTCAAAGTCGATTGTGTGTTTGTTCACGATTATCTCGCGTTTGTCTGAACCCATTTTCATGCGGTTTACGGAAAAATGTTTATTACAGTCTAGGGAAGGTTTTAATATATAATAATAATGGATGTCTTGTGACGTTGCCCGCATAGATCCGTTTTTGTTGCTCGCTTGGATATAAATTTCTTAAGTTGCCGATTGTACGAAGATTTTTGTTGAATGTCTGAACTAAAAAGGGTAAAATAAATACTTCTTTTTTAAAAAGTACCGACTTCAAAAACAAATACAAAAAAGTGGAAATAACTTTTCTTTCGGAAGTCGGTGGCAATAGTCAATGACATAAAAATCAAAAGCCACCGATTTCCGAAAGAAAAGTTAATTTACACTTTTTTGTATTTGTTTTTAAAGTCGGTACTTTTAAAAAAAAGTTTTTATTAATAATAAGGGTACAACGGCGGTCTTATCGCTAATAGCGATATCTACCAGACAATTATGATGGACTTGAAGAACCTTAAAAAAAATGAGGGTAGACAGTGATGCACATCAAATTATAGATAACCGATAATATAAATTACAATACACACAAACATTAATAATAAAATAAAATACACAAATATAAATATGTATTATTAGAGAAAAAGGAAATGATTTAAGACTAAGCTTTTAAAAGAAACCAGTGACTTGGCTTGTCTTACTGATACAAGCAATGCATTCCACAAACGACAGCCTGGACTGTGAAAGAATCATCATAAAAAAATGTGGAATGCACAGGCATCAAAAGAATCAAATGTATATAATTATGTATATACAACGTGTATCGTTAATAGCGCAAAACCTCTAGTGGAGTAACTCAGCCCATGTTTCTAAACAATGTTTGTTAAAAACTAGTTTTAGTAATTGCCGATTTATCAAAATCATCAACGTTTTGGAGAACGTTTGGTCTACTCCTTTTACCTTCAGGTTGCGTTATTTTATGAGTATTTCTGTATTCACGTAATACCCGATAATTATATCGATCTCTCACTCACCCCAGATATTTCTGACGTACGTTTGACAAGATCATGGTTAGTTAAATATTTATCCTCGGGCTTTGTGTTTTGGACATATTTAAAAATATTAATAATCATGAAGACGTTCTCCGCTGGTGAGAATCGTCTTCTGTCTTTTTGCTGGCGGCGATGTGAGCGGTATCGATTCCGAACCTTCTTGAGGTTGGAATACCTATGTTTGGACGACGACGGCGTTTACTGGTTTCACCAGTAGATGTTCCGGCTTCTGGTTCCATGCTTCTTTACAAGCAACAAATGAAGTAACAATAACAACACAGAACACAAAAACAAAACTGTAACAAACTCAACAACGATAACAATAAAAGCAAAGAAATTATACCACAGACCCAAAGAGATTTAAAAGAACCTATAGAGCGGGCATTGGGAAAATTTTCATACAAAATTATTGATGCCGTGTGTCAGTAGCACAATCTACCGTTGCATAGCAACGCGACTACTAGACTGAGCGATTTTTACCTAGTGGTAAAAAGTTTTGGATCACAATTTTCTTCGTGATGTCCTGTCTATTGCTCGTATTTAGTTTAATGTCTTTGCACAATCCGAACGCAAGCGAACTTCCACACGGAATGTCAAATCAAAATGGCGGCTGCTGCCGGGGATACTGCACCCCTGACGCGATGACGTCATCGCGTCAGGGTAAAACAAAAACGACATAAGATCAAAATTTGCATTTTCTGTGATGAAATAGTTTTTGTAATTTATTTTAGGAAAAATAAGGTGTTTTTACCATCCTGATATCAAAAGAATATTAATACACTTATATCCATACAATATGCACTAACTTTATATTTACTCAGTATTGTAATAAAGGTTACTGCAAAATTATATGATGCATAATAATATATTTACTTTTGTTAAATTGTCTCAGTGTGATAAACTTGTGTAAAAACGAAAATACAATATTCAAAAAAAAATTTTTCGTAGGGTACGTTTGCTAGATTTTCTATAATTTTGGGTTGTGCATTGTGTTGTTTTTGTGGTCATTTTTTTAGGTATTATGAGACTCAAGCGATGTCAGTTTTGCGACTATTTGCGACAGATTTGTACGGGTGAAGAAAAAGTATCGCTAATATTGAGATATCGGGATGAAAGTCGGAGCAATGACCTCTTTTGCCGTGTTAAATGGCACATACTATACGATATCAATTGTTGCATTTCCTAATAAATTTTTAGTGCACTACAGAGCCATATTTCTTATTTTCATACATCATCACCATCATCATCATCAGCCTATTAATTTTCCCACTGCTGGGACACAGGCCTCCTCTCTGCGAGAGGGAGTGTCCCATAATCCACCACGCGGGCCCAGTGCGGATTGGTGGATGTCACATGTCTTAGAATTTTGAGTTCTAGGACATGACGGTTTCCTCACGTTTTCCTTCACCGTTTTGAGAGCAGTGGTGATGAAATAAATTACACAAAGTAATGCGCCTGCCTGGATTCGACCCACGACCTACAACTCGAAAGTCGGGGCCGATACCACTGGGCCACCACTGCTCTCCATTTTCATACAGTTTTATGAAATTAATTAATACTAAATATTTGACAGCCATTTTGCGATGGCGACGTGCCAACTTTCAGAATATGCGTGCTTAATTTTAATAGTTTTATTTTGCTTTTAACTTATTTTAATCCACTACTGGCAATCGATGGGAAGCCGTCTAGTGCGTGCATGAGTTAAAAAAAAACGCTTAAATTGGTACTGGTACTTTTGCTTTGGTACTTTTCGCTTAAATTGGTGCTTCCGTTCCAATATCGGGCGAGATCGAATTCGATCGTCAACGAAACGAGTACTTGGGTAGTAATGTTTATGCCTCTTTTTCCTCTACCATGAGTTGTCATCGGAAACTTACTCGCTAGCGATGAAATCGCTAGCGTACTAACTTGGATCAAATAGATTTCGATATTGCTGGCACCATGAGATTAATTGAATCTTACGCAGGCGATAATGTAAGCTCGATAGATGATGTCGTGTTGCTAACTTCACTACTTATGTTTTGTTTCTTTCTTTCTCACAAATAAGAGGAGAGAACGGCTTATAATACGTCACTGTCGTCTATTGTTCGTTGACCTTGCCCTTGTATCACTGACACCTCATTGCTGACACTGCGTTGTGTGGTTTGAAAGTTTCTATTAATAGATTATTTGGATTATTAACTACAAAGTGCCTCACTGTTTCAATTATTGGTGGATATCATGACATGGAATGTTTCTACTTGGTAATCAATTATTTAAAAAACTTAAAGTGATAAAATTCCAAAATAGTTCCAGAATAGTTCCCTCTAAACGCAGATAAATGTATAAAATATGAAAATGTGGAAGTGTACCTATTAAGACAGCCAAGTTTAAGTGTCAGTGTTCAAGTGTAACCAAGCAAGACGTGAGAATCGCAACAAATAAACAATAATGTGAACAAATCGTCTAACGCTTCTTTAAAGGGTCCGTAAATTTTAAGATATTTTTTTTTCACTTATATTTTAGCTTGAAATTCATGTTGTAGTTCCCAAATTAAGCGGCCACTAACATATTTCATGTTAAAAAGCTCTTGTAAGCATTATTTTTACTTTTTATACTCAAAAACGTTAATAATTTTAACGTGAATACATGTTTCACACGCCAAAATGCTAGTGAGCTACGTAACTACTATCGTAAGCGTATCGTTCGCTAGCGCCTAGGGCTTGCAGAACCGGTACTTTTTAAAGCCCGGTACCGAAGTTTCGGTACTGGGACATGGAACCGGGATTTCCCGGGAAATTCGGTACTTTCGGTACTCACGTACAAATGTCGCTATTAACTACAAATGTCGATATTAAAAGCACGAGTGCGTGCACACTACATAAAATTTTCTAAATCAGTTGAAAAATGAACTCATTACAAATGTGGGTGGGATGGAGTAGTTCATCAAACTTTGTTTTATTCATAATAATCTATAATTGACAATAATCATCAGAACTTAATCTCAAGGAACCGAATTTAAATGCTTTTTTAAGCTATTGCATAGTTTTTATCGCGGGCTCTGATCGCGGCACGGCGCGGCAACCAAATCAAGACATTCCGAACAAAAACCTAACGTAAATACCCGACACCACGCATCGTCTAACGTCGTTTCAGTTTGGGAGGCTTCGGTAATCATAAAAAAAAATTACTTTATCTTACTCATGGTATAATAATACCAGGTATGGCACTCCGAGACACAGTGGTCACGTGGGTGACACAAGCCTACGTCATCATCGCTATCTGCTGGTTCTCAAACTTTACAGTTTGGGGAAATTTAACATAATAAAACATTGACCTAATTATTACATTACTGCTAACTTTTGCACGTGGCTTCCATCCCTTACCTCAGCGTAGTAGATTTTCAGTGACAAAAAGCATTATTTATCCATCCTAGGATAAAAGATAACAAAGAAACTTTTCGACGTTCACAAATAAAAATGTTTGAGTGCCGCTGGTTCCTCAGTCGCTGAGCGAGACAGGCATACGCATAAAACAAGGATAGCGCTATACGACAAAATGGCGGCATGACAATGACACAGCCCGTTCCTGTGTTCCTGTGTTACCAGTAGTGTGTGGTTATAACTCCCTAAGCGCATTTATTACATAAGCGAATACGATAAAACGCTGTGGTTTTATTAAACAATTCTGTTGGTATACGTATTGAATTGTTTCGTTTGCTAAGCTAAATACAATTTAAATGTTTTATTTATTCTTTTAAACAAAATAATGGGTGAAAATGTTTCCTTATTTTCGTATCTTGTTGCAATTAATTGGCAACTGGAAAGTGACGTCAACATGTGTCACTTCGGGAGTGCCAGACCTTGTTTTTTTAGACTATGATCTTACTAATACTAAACGGCTAGCTACAAAAGGAGTTTTCACAATAAAACCTACTTATAAAATTCTCCTACAACAAAGAAGTTCTATATTACAGTAGTGTATCACAAACATTTTAATTTTCTTTTAAAATAAAATAGTTATTTGTTAAGCAAGGCTGCAAAGTTGATTAGGCGCGAAAATTTCGCTAATACTTTAGCGTGGCGAACTTGTCAAAGGTACGTGATGCAGAAAAACTTTGCTTCCGAATGCAACACACAACTTTTCACCTCACAAAGCGAGGAAATGCAGTGGAGGCGGCTCTGCGCCTCGCCTGCCAGTGACGAAAATAATTGACTACAAGATATTTTCTACGAATTTTGAACAAATCTTTGCGCTCTAGCGCTCAAAATGGAGTTTTCCGCGTTTTGCAAAATGGAGTTCAATAACTCCATTTTGCAAAACGCGCGAATGAATAGAATCTTTCCGAGCGAGTGAAGTGGAAAGAAAAGGTAGCTTCTCGCAATCTTCGAGTGCCACATGTATTTTTTTATATTGATATAAAAATAACTTTAAATTATAATAATTCAAATATATCAGAACTATATTTTGAATTAGAAATAAGCCTATCTTTGTCACGTCATTGCTTTCTTCTTTCCTCTATAGAATAAGTGTTTAACATCACGTACTTGGTCACTTTTTTCCGTCTACTATAAATAAATATCATTAAACAAACTGTAGCAAAACAAAACTAGTATAACGCTTTTTGAGATGAAAAAAACATGAAACTTAAGAAAAGAATGTAACAAACGCTATTTTATTTAAAATAAAGGTAGTATCATAAAATAATGTAAAAGCTTTTTAGAAATTAGTAAACCAAATAATTATAAAATACACAAAATCTGAGCATGATTAAAGTTATTCTCTTCAAAATGAAAGTAATGCAATAAATGAATCATAATCATCATCATAACTGACCCCTTACTTACATTGCTGATTAGTTTTTGTTTATGAAATTCTCAATATTGTCAAATAAAATGTTTTATAACAACAATATTGTAACGTAATAGTTTATTGGATATGATTTGTAACTTTATATTGATAAAAAGAAGGAAAATAATAAAGTACCGAAAGTATCGAAAGTACCGGGACTACGGGACGAAGAACCGGTACAAAATTGCTTTAAAAATTCCCGGGATTTCCCGGTATTTTCGGTACCGGGATTTCCCGGTTGCATGCCCTACTAGCGCCTTTAGTATTAGTGACTCATGGTACCGTTTTGTATGGTGACAGCTGCAAAACGTTAGTGACTGTCGTGTAGATTACGGTAGGTTTTTAACCAATCGTAATCTACAGTGCTCATGGTACGAATTTTAATTCTCACTGTGACCGATAGGGGCGCTGTACAACATTTCATACAAATAAATTACGGAGACGCTAGCGAATTTTGGCTGTGTAAACTCATGGTAGAGGCAGGAAATGTTGTTAAAGGCGCTCGCTCACCGGGAGCATTCGCGTGTAATGTAAAATTATAGATTCGACTTTGAGCATTACATTACAATACTACCTCCCTGACTGACGAGCATTCGCGTACATTTAGTATAGATTTGATACAAGGTGCGCATTGTGATGCTCGATTTTCCTCCCTCTATGAGGAAATGCTTGAATCTGTACGTTACATTACGGGTGAATGCTCGCAGTGAGGAAGCGTCTTATGGAAGATATTCGTGATGTGTGTCATATTTCTATTTGCTTGGTGATTAGATTAATTAGATAGCTTCTAAGCCATACTCGGATCTGTTTGTTACGAATACCTATTCGCCGTGAGTATTCGATGTTTCTGAAATATTATTCGCTGCGAATACATTCCTGTTAGAATTGTGCATTCATTTTTCATTCATTTGCATTCTTTTTTTAGGGTTCCGTAGTCAACAAGGAACCCTTATAGTTTCGCCATGTCCGTCCGTCCGTCCGTCCGTCTGTCCGCAGTTTAGCTCAGAGACGCACAGTACTAGAGAGCTGTAATTTGGTGTAAATATACGGATTTGTTGTGCCAAGAAAGTGGTAAAATAAAATCTTGTAAAATATTTTTTTTTAAGGTACCTCCTGTACACGTAAAGTAGGGATGTTTTTTTTTTTCTCGCGTACCCCTTTGTGTGGGGTATCATTAAATAGGTCTTTAAAAAATATTGAGAGTTTCCATTAACAATTTTTGGATTAAAAAATTCGGTTTTGAAATATTAAGCTTTAAAGTGCTAAATTTTGCTCGACTCGAGTGTCCCCCCCCTCTACCAGCTAAACGGTTGTGTTTGGGGGTGTGAAAAAATTCACAACAGTAGTATACAACATGTAACATAATTAACGCACACCCTCAGACACCCCAATTAGAATATTATGTTGTAATCATAATACATATATTGAATTTTTAATTTAACATGTAAATGCATTGTTATTAACTAAATTAGTTATTTTGCAGTAAGGATTATTTTTCTTTATTTTGTGAATTAATGACGGAATTTGTATTTATACAAGTAAAATTGCTCTTTTAAGTCTTGTTGCCTTGATTTACGGTGTATCTTAGTTTGTTTTGACTGTACAGACGTTTAGGGGGAATTTCCGTAGTTTTAATTACTTTTGAAAAAAAAATATAACCTATATTAAAAATGATAGAAATCGATTCAGTAAACGATTCTGAACAAACTAATTTCAGGATGTGCGTTAATTATGTTACATGTTGTATATAACGAATTTTGAAAGAAAATTATCACGACTAAGTAGGCTTTACAACTTTAGGAGTAATAGTCGACCAACTTATAAAATGTACTTGGATAAAATTTTTCTTAAACAAAATGTATCGGAAAATATCTTCTTCAACTGCAAATGTAAGTTTGTCAACTTTATTTTTACAGCTTTAATAGGTATGTTTTTACGGTATGTTTTTTGGGGATAGGTAGGTTTTTATCGTCAACTATTTTTAACAAACTTCAAAAAAGGAGGAGGTTCTAAATTCGTCGTAATCTTTTTATTTATTAAATGTATTTTCCCCGATTTCTCAAAGACTCCTGGACCGATTTTGAAAATCCTTCTTTTTAAAATTTAATTCAGCGAATCAGTTTAGTTAGTTCGCATAAGTATTTTGATTGCAACTACGGAACCCTACACTGTGCGTGGCCCGACATGCACTTGGCCGGTTTTTTCAACTTGATCAAGTAGCTTGTGCGGGTAACACGCGCCTTTACTTGCGCGTGTTACATGCGCCGTGTACAAGCACCCTTACTCTCAGCGGTACCTACTATGGTAAATTAAAAAAAAATGTCAAACTGAAGAATAAGGGTTATACTCATAAAAAATATTGGCGAATTGGACTTTAGGCTATTACTGGGTTCGCGGGTCTGTCTTTATCAGGATACCGTGACACTGGAACGTAAAGGGTTTTTGAAAGGTCACCATGGATTGTAAGTAAGTACGCGTCTGACAGCCCCACTATCGCTACCCATAGAATGGGAGGACACATTCGATGCTAGTAATTTTAAAAAAATATGGGTTTACGAAAAATAACAACATTTTTAATGAATGAAGTAGTAAAGTAGTAGACTAAATTATGTTTTATTGTAAAGATAAAAATCATTTAAATCAATCAATTTATTTTTACAGCATGTGTAAAATAAAATACCAACAGCCTAATGCCAGACAAAAATAAACCTACAGCTGTTCAATTAATAAAGTAACTATTTACTCACCATTACTTTTATCTTTCTACGAGCAGTTCCATACTTGCTCTCGTAATAAGTCTTAGTGGACATTATACCTTTTGCACAATCTAAATTAACCGACTAAATAATATCTGTTTACACATAGTAGCACTTAACAACACTAAACTTGTTTACAAACGGTAACACTGTACGAACCGCAACATGTTTGTTTACACTCGGTAACATTTGAGGACAATAGGTTAAAAAATACACAAAAAAAAAGTTGTTAATTCAATTATTTGTTAGTTTTTTATCAACGGCCGCACTCCGTTAGTCATGATACGATACTATTCGTAAAGATAGTAAAACAAACTGATTATCTGACATTTATGATTTCTGTTGAGAGCAGCTGATAAGGTGCAAGGACTATTAGTTGTTTGTAATAAATAAATAATCGTTTACTTTAAAATTGTTAGCAATATTTTGTTACTTTAGCCGGTGCATTGATTTTTCCTTTATAAATGAACTTTATTTTCATTGAAATAAAGTAGAAAACATAATTATCACCAATACAGTACGATTTTTTAAATAGATCAATTAAACACAAACTCTAGACAAGTGGCAAACTACGAACGATAAAAGTTTGATAAACGATAAATAATAGTACAAGGTCATGATTTTGTATTCGAACATTATAGCGACGTCTGTTCAATGTGCTAAATAGCGCCTATCCGCCTATAATAGTAGGTACCTGCCCCCTAGAAAAGTGGCAATCGATGAACCAAACGCTTATTTTATATTTGCAATTAATTTTTGCTTATAGATTATTTATCTTTTAAAGATTACAGAGCATTTTCGTTCAAAATTTATATTAAATAATAAATATATTTTCGTCTGTTATGCACGCCTAATATAGCCCTTTGTATAGGTACAATGCGACGCAAATTTTCAAAACCTTCCGGGGTCGCGAGATTGTCTAAATAGCCCATAACTTTGGAACGTTTAACGCATATGAAGGATAAACAACATGATGAAAACAAGTAGATTTTAGGTAGCACAAGTTTGAAAGTCCCTCCTGCCGTGCCCAGGCACGCGTAGCATGGCGCCGTAGAAACATGTTTTGTCGACGCGAGAATAGACAAAATGATAGAAAGTATTTTTTTTTCGATTTATGCATATCAATGTTTATATGTACATACTTCTTTAATGGTGTATGAATCGTGTCATACTCGTGATAAAAAACAGTCGATTTGTGTAGGAATAACGATGAAATAACTTTGTCTTTTCTTGGTAGAATAGAGATAGTATAGCCATGCTACGCGTTCTGGGCCGGACCGTGATGAAAAAGACCTATACCTCTAACCTTTTTTTATCGTGGTAAAATCATCAAATAAGTCCTCCCGGGTGGGACAGGAGGGACTGTCAGACTTGTACTGACTAAAATCCACTGTCATCCTTCAGTAGCCCTTTACGTACCAGAGCCACGGTTGCGTCTCACCAAGCAAGTCCCGCGACCACCTACAGCATACTAACCTTAGGCAAGGGTCTGCATGCCACACCGTAATCGCGAGTGTCAGACCCCTCTTTAAGAACTGGCTGGAGAAGTAGCATAGCCTCTTCTACTTCCGCCTGAAAAAAAAGAGGCGTAAAGATTGGTCACGTAATTCTCAATTAACGTAGCCTAATACCGTAGAAAAAGGTTTCAACGTCGTTCACCTTTTTTTTGTACCTACTTAGTTTGCGAAATGTTTAAAGGACAATGTGGGAATTATTTTCTTACATAAAAGGGTCAATACACATCGTGCATATTTCGAAAGAGTGACACTAATAATAGGAAAGGGCTTTGTGCTTTTTGTACCAGTTCCTTGTCCGCCATTTTGATTTTTTTTCAAAACAGCGTACACGAATGAAACATTGATAAATCGATAGATCAAATCAATACAAACATAAAATGTAGGCGGCAAAACCTCGTAAGCGTCACGTTTCCGAGTTATGTGCTGTCAAACATGTAAAATTAGTGACACATTTTTTCTTATTTTTTAATATTTGGATGTTTATTGATCAAAAAGGATACTTCCGCGATAAAACTAATTGAATATTAGTTTTTACACGCATTTTAAATGCTGAAATTGTGTTAAACGAAATAATCCTATGTAAAAGCATTTGAAATGCGTGAAAAACTAATATTCAATTATTTTTATTGTGGAAATAACCTTTTTGATCAACAAACATTAAAATATTAAAAAAAAGAAAAAAATGTGTCCCTAATTTTACATTTTTGACAGCTCATAACTCGGAAACGTGACGCTTTACGAGGTTTTGCCGCTTACATTTTATGTTTGTATTGATTTGATCTATCGATTTATCAATGTTTCATTCGTGTACGCTGTTTTGAAAAAAAATCAAAATGGCGGATGGCATCTGGTACACGGCCCATACAAAAAAGTTCAAACCCCTTTCTCTCTATCCTGTTCCAACCCGTTCCATCCCGTTCTATCCCGTTCCATCCCGTTCATCCCGTTCCATCCCGTTCCATCCCAAAAATGCTGGAAATCGGTTCCTTCTGTTGGTTGTCCTTTAACACCCTAGCTATTTTTTTTTGGATTTTATTGTGATGTACAAAAACGATTTTTCTAAAATGTTATTATGACTGTATAGAAGATAGAATACGTCACGCACGCGCCTTTAATAAGTGTTAACGAAATACAAACGTGAGGTTTTACATTATTCCGGTAGCAAACATTTGCATTTACTGGTCACACATGTACTGGGCACCGCAACATTGCTGATGAACGCCCGTTGGCGTTGATGTTTACTTGTTTATTGAGTAGCAACGTGCCCAGCAAGTTAGCTAGGGTTGTTGTGGGGCATTGTCTGATCAGTGGCACCGCAACTACTGATTCAGACAGTTTATTTTATTACTTATTTATTTATTTAGGTAAGTCAACAATTGTTTACACAAAACCTACATTAAGGGCGACTTTTACCAACGGTTAAACATGTTTAAAATTTTATGTAAGCACAAAATTGTATTGAATTTTGTCCTTAAATAAAATTTTAAACATGTTTAACCGTTGGTAAAAGTCACCCTAAATGAATACTAGTAAATAAACATTTAAGTATAAACATTTGCCAACCCGCTGCGCCCGCGCGGTGGATTATGGCCCACTCCCTCTCACAGAGAGGAGGTAGTGTCCCAGTCAGTCTCAGCAGAGGGAACATTAAGTATGAAAGGAACATTAGGTTAGTGATGAAACTTTTATAAGGGCTAACACCACATGCACTAATTAATATCAAGTTGCACCTAATTAAAATTTTACGTTAGAAATGAACAATAAATGTTAAAATTAATTTTTATTCAAGTAAAAAAGAAATGATGTTATACTTTACGTAACTACTTACTATTCTTTGCTCGATTTCCTCGTTTACCTGAAACCATAAAAAAATAGTACATCCTATTACTATTATAAAGGCGAAAGTTGGTAAGTATGGATGTATGGATGTTTGTTACTCTTTCACGCAAAAACCACTGAACGGATTTGGCTAAAATTTGGTACACAGATAGTTTATAACCTGGATTAACACATAGGATAGTTTTTATCCCGATTTTATGTTCCCGTGGGATAATTTTCGAGTTTTAGCGGGTGAAGCCGCTGGCAACAGCTAGTTATGATATAAGTGCGGTAAGTCGAAAATTACAGCTGAGGCGATACTGCTAATTACGAAAGCAGAGGCTGTAATTAACAAACAAAAAGGATTTGTTGTGATAAAAGTTAAGTTTAAAACTTTAATATAAAATGAATATGCAAGTTAATTCTTCAATGCAAGTGCATAAACTAAAAGTTGAAATAAGTCGCCGCGATGCAAAACGTTACTTATTGCAGTTAGGATTTAAAATTGTTATTTTTAAGTATATGTTGTTACACACGTATTACATGTGCCTCTACAAAGAATATAGTACTGCTTCTGACATTCTATATTGAGAAAAATACTATCATCAAGTTGTTACATCTATTTTCTAGATTTGAGCAAAATGATAAGAATATTAACTTCATTATTGAAGTGAAAACTTCTTTAGCGGCGTTGTACACTTTTTCTGTAATGGGTAAAAAATTTAAAACTCGCGTCAGGGTCACGTGACCCTGATCGAAAATGAGTAAGACGTCATTCAAATTAAAAATAAAACATAGTAACAAAAAAGTTTTCACTTCTACCGGCACTCCTGGAGTGCAACCTTTTTTTTAAAAGATGTATTCGATTGTCTAGTTATGTTATAATCATAGAATTTCGATAGATATTAGTTTATTTTATAGCTTTTCCTTAGTGATAATACAATTTTCGTTCTCACATTGCAGAAGTCACAGCAGCTAGATACTTACCAATTATTTCTTGATAGTGTGAATTGTCGGGTATGTTCCATCATTTTTACAACATCTAGTAATTTTTTGCATCATTAATCTTTTTTTTTTTGAGAGAAAATTCCTTTGATATGACAGTTCTTTTGGGACAATCATATCAGCGTCACTTAGACAGTCTTCACCATTGATGGTGAATGAATAAGGAGCTAATGATAATGCCTGTCTCATTAAATAAATAAATAATATTCCACAACTATCACACAACGCCATCTAGTCCCAAGCTAAGCAGAGCTTGTGTTATGGGTTCTAGACAACTGATAAACATACTTATATATTTGTAAATACATACATATTATAGATAAATTACACCCAGATACAGAACAAATGATCGTGCTCATCACACAAACATTTGTCCTGGGTGGGAATCGAACCCATGACCTCCGGTATAGCAGTCACGGTCACAAACCACTAGACCAACAGGCCAGTCTTAAATTATCGTTATCAGGGGGCACGGCATTGCCCTAGCCGAGTAGAGCAGCAGAGTATAGCACGGCAGTCGGCAGCCATTATGGTACAGATACACGTGCTTTAAACTAGCATGCTAAAAGAGCATGCTTATAGTTTACATTTAAATTAACATGCTCATTCAACGGCGGATACAAGGGGGGGGTCATGGGGGTCATGACCCCCCCCTGGGCGACAGGCTGGGTCATAGGTGGCCACTGCAATTCTATCTAAGTTTATTATAAACTTGAACAAATTATAAACGAAAGGGGCACATAATCATAATAATGCAAATCTGTGTATATTTTGGTAAACCATTTTTAAAATCCTTTAATTTTTAGCGTGGTAAAATCTTCAAATGAGTCCTCCCAGGGTAGGGCAGGGCAGAAGGGACTGACAGACTTGTACTGATTAAAATCCACGGTGTCCTTCAATACCCCTTTACGTTCCAGGGTCACGGTATTCGGGATGTCTATCTTTCACTTCTATCTGAATTAAACTACGGAGATAAGCTGTCTGCGATATGGTGACCCCCCCCTGATAAAAGAGCTGGATCCGCCCTTGTGCTCATTATTAGCAAATGGTTTCGATAAACATGCTACTAAGTAGCATTTGCTTAAAAATAGCATGCTCTCATACTTTAGCATGCTAGTTTAAAGCATGTGTAGTGTATATAAACCTATCTGTACCTTTACTGTCTGGAAGCGACTGTCACCGTATTTTTTAACAACGTCAGATAAGTAGGTACTTACTGGGTCTTCCTCAAGCGGCTCGTTAACCTGAAATTACAAAATAAGTGTCGTTAAAACATTCGGTTGGTGTACCTAAACTTCAAGCGAACCAGAGAGAGTTTTTCTTTTTTTTAATATACTTTGCACACTTGTAAACGCATCCACGACACAGGAGAAATTCGTAGTGTTGGGCAACGTCATAATTAAAAAAAAAAACGTGAATCATTACAGCCAACTCCTTCTCATAGAGAAGAACCCTGTGTCCAAACAGAGTGGGCACATTTATGCTTAAGATGAAATAAAAATGTTACAAAATACGGCTCTAAAACGTCACATCATCTTATCTTTCAACATCTTAGATTATAAAATGTCATAATTTTTTCATGACATACGAGTACCTACTTTAATCTAAGCAATATCTGGTTGACCGACCTTCGCTCGGTTTTTAAAATGTCTATAGGTATCTTGGGAACCGAGCTTTTCTCGAACCTGGGACCTTGATGAATCGATTCCTTGAGCCGAAAAAAACATAATCTGTGACTTTCATAACAATACTTGGAACCGTTTCCGAGATCTTGATTATATAAAAATAAATATACAAGAATTGCTTTTTTAGAGATATTAGATAGATAAAAGTACATAAACGTGTTTGAAAGTAAGCTACAGTGAAAAACTGTGTGTCGTCTCGCTTCCACGTTTAGATTGCGCTGGTCACGAACAAAGGCGTTCCGTAGATATATATGTATGTACCTATAGTCAAGTAAAGTGAGATTAGCGCGTTTGCGGCCTGCGGGCTGCTATTGGCTACAAAATTTTGCCACCTCCAACCGTGCAGGCTTTACGATTATTCTTAGTTGTGTGTACCTAAGTATGTATTGATTGTGTAGGTAGGTACTATATTATACCTTCTTTAAGGAGAAGTTTATTTTTGTTTAAGGATAACCAACAACAATAAATAACATTGTTAACAAGCATCACAAAGCCTATTACAGAGAATTTAGGATGCAATATAATTATCAAAATAAGTCAAGCAATTTAATTCAATTTATAAAAAAAAAACAGCACTACGGTTTTGAAAAAGCTAGCAAGGTCGAATATTCGGTTTTGAACTCTTTACAAATAATATTACAGTACTTGCTCGGTCCTACAACATAGCAGTCAATATTTACAACAATACGAATGATATAAACTCATGAAGATTCAGTTTTGATCAATATCATTGGTTTTGATGCTCTCCTGTTAACTTCTCCTAAAAACTCTTAGGAGGTATCAACAGCACAAGAGGCCTTACCACGAGCTCTTAACGCGATCCAGTTTGGGCTGTGGGAAAGAGACAGAGCTATACGAGTCGTCTAGCGCCATATCTTTCCTACAGCCTAAACTGGATCGCGGTAAGAGTTCATGGTAGACCACAAGGTATATTATATTATGTTATAGGTACGCTTTTAATTGACTTGTGGATATTCCTCAGATACAGCGGGATGACGATTGAAGCGTGCGTTTGCTGCCTCGGCAAATACATACATATTGCTGTACGTATTTCTTTATAATTATTGTCTTGTGAACGTTACTTTAAGTTTGGTTTTTGTTGTAAATATTGTGCACAATTAAGAATATAAATATTTGCCTTTAGGCTTCGTATTTACAAATAAATTGTAGCTTGAACTTGAATGACTGTTTTTTATTTATTTATTCATATTGCCTAGAAAATTAATCAGGAAGGAATGAAATGCTACGGGAAGACCTTGGCCCGACAAAAGGACTAATATATGGTGTAAATTAAATGTCTGTTTAAGCAGGCTCAATGGACCTTAAGGGTGTTTTTTTTTTCTTTTTGGCGAAAGTACCGTTCAAGGCAGTATTGAGGGTGATAAGTAGGTACACAGGTAGGAAATCAGGAAAATTTATTGCTTTTCTATAGCCTCCGTTGCATGCCCTGCGTAAGCGGTTACAGTTACGCGAAAAACATGATGTTAAACGGAATTATTCCTCATGAAATGTCCTAAAATAAAATCTGCGAAAGCATTATATATTTATCTTGGAAATCTAATTTGTTTTTAACCGACTTCAAAAAAAGGAGGAGGTTCTCAATTCGGTCGGTACGTTTTTTTTTTTATGTGTACATCGATTACTCCGAGGTTTCTAGTCCGATAAGTGTCATTCTTTTTTAAAGTAAGGCATTATTTTCGAAGTTATTTTCTGTGTCATGTTATCTGGGGGCACGGTAGTACCCCCGCCAAGACGCGCCTTGTGAAGCGCAAGGGCACTACCTACCTTTTCTCGAAGCATATATTTCGTCGTTTTTGAACCCTCGTGGAGTTGGTTTTCGATGTACCAAATAGTTCATATTCGCAGGATATGATTAATCATTGTCCAAATAAATACGTAAATCATCACAGGCATTTAATTTTGAACAAAATTGCCCTTGAAAACATTTGATTTCATTGAATATCTTAGGAGATATCACGGATTTAATTTAATACCGCAACGAAATAATGACGGGCTTGGTATGTCTCAATTGCGGCGATGAGATCCCTCTTTGAGGAGTGGTCGGAGTGGCGCTACGGCGTTACTCGCCTTCAACCTGACGCGATTAAGTCATCCCGCGCACGGTTGTTTCGGGAGGTACCTCAGTGATTCGGTGGCAGGTGAGGGGGGAATGGGGAGAAGTCGGAACGCGTGAGAGAAAAGCCATCCTCTACCTCTCGCCCCAGCCACCGATGAAGATGCTCAGAGCGTCGGAAATCGCGGAACATATTCCAGCTTACGGAAGGGGAGTAATGGGTAGCTCACCGTCTGACCAAGAACAAGGCCCGAGTTACAGCGCTTCATGTTTCACGCGCTCCTTTAGGTAACTGATGGGGAAAGGACCATAGGCACAGATTACCAGATATTACACTTCATGTACTTACGCGCGCTAACCACCTACCGGGCGCCGGGTAGCCGCTACCCATAGCGCAGAGGGATGTCAACAACCGCGTGGCGCGCACATACTCATACCTATTTCGGTCGTTTTGATGATACTTTTGAAAACGATATGGTTACAACTGGTATATTATGTGCAGTGGATGGATGTAGATCCAGCAAGAGAAGAGATAAAAACTTTTCTTTTTTAGGGATTTCCTCGTGATACAGAAATGTTAGTATTCTTTTTATTTGTTATGAAAAAAAGGTATTTACCAACAATAATTATTAAATAATGTTGTTGTTTATTAAATAGTTGTAGTTTTGTCTTACTACACGATCATACAAGTTTCAACTTGTCTCGAAATGTACTTTCAAAACAATAGTTAGAATAAAATTTATAATCTTTCTGATTCTTTCTCTCTGCAACTGTCGAGTGTTTGATGCCGTCCGCTCCGCCGCCGCTTCGTTTTGTTACGTTAACTTATGCGTATAAGTAGCGATTATGTTCGTTTGAATTTTATTACAAATGCATAAAATTGTATTGATTTACATAGTTGGAAATATGTATAAAGAGATTTTGTAGGGAACTCGTGATAACTTTTATTTATAACGTGGTTCGAATTATCGCAGGTTTGAATTAACGAGACATTAAAAAACGTATTTTATTTTATAAAGTATCTATACTAAATATCCCTACTAACATCTTTGCCGACAGAGGCAGCCCTGGCAATTCACAATATCCATGCGCGGCGCGCACCTACAAACAAAACTCAACTTTACGTTTGTAAGATTAGGTACATTTTCGTTCGCAGCATGTATCGACTTGAAAGTGTAGGCTATTATAGCGGTAGGTATTGAACATTTTGTATAGAGTGAGTTATATGTAATATGTGCCATAGGGCCTAATGCCTAACATGACGCGGGAAACCGCGGGCAGAAGCTAGTAGGCCATAATTTATCCTGGAATCTTGAACACCTGATGCGGAACCGCAACAGACCAGCTAAACTATAAGAGATACAAAATTGGTGTCATAGCAAAAATTATTCCACGTGATGAGAGAATAAATTCGAAGATCTGGAACACCTGATGTGGAACTCCCAGAGCCCAGCTACACTATAACATACAAAGGAATTATGTCTAAGGCCCGACGCTGCGTTAAACGGGTCCCCGCGACGGGTAACCGTCGCGGGTCCACGTCCGTGGTCCCGCGCGTGGCCCCGTCCGTGGCTCCGCGCGTGGCCCCGCGCGTGGTCCCGTCCGGGTTGCCGCGCGGAGACACGCGCGTGGACCCGCGCGGGGACCCGCACGTGGCCACGCGCGTGGACACGCGACCGATTTACGCAGTGTCGCTAGTTCATTTGAACGGTGTGCTTGTATAGTCTTTGTTGACTGATTTGACATGAAATAATGTTGTATAAAAAGGAAAAAGTTTCTGATAACGTAACAAACCTATGTGTTTAAGGATAAGAAATCAAATAAAAAAAAAAAATCGGCAGAGCAATTTTTCACTAGATTCTCACTAGAAGATAAAGCGCGATATGTAAAAAGTTGATTTGGAGTGACACTGAAGTCGAGTTGGATGTTTATAATTTCCTATTCTAACTTTTTTTCTTCCTATTATTTCATTTAAACCTACAAAACCTTTAGCTACAAAAAAATTTGAGACAGGGATTTTTCGCAGAGAGTTAAATAAATAAGCAATTTTCATGTTTTGGTAAAAAAACCGAACTTCTCGGCTAAAAAAAAATTGCATTATTGTGCATGTATAATCTGTATCACCTACTCTCACCATATTACAAATTTCAGCACCGGAGGAATTTTTCGAAAGTCTTCATAAAAAAAAATTTGCTCTCTGTTTGCTCCAGTTACATGCACCGTGTATAAGCACCCTTATTGACTGAACCGCGCGTAGCCCCGCGCGTGGCTCCGCACGTGGCCCCGCGCGTGGTCCCGCGCGTGGCCCCGCGCGTGGCCCCGTGCGTGGCACCGCGCGTGCCCCCGCGACGGACGTCCGCGCGGGTCTCCGCACGTGGCTCCGCGCGGGTCCCCGCACGGGTCCCCGCGACGGAGCACTTTTGTATAGAACCGCGCGTGCATCCGCGTAACGCAGCGTCGGGCCTAAGTCATCAGGCTGAACAACTCTTGCGTCATTCAAAAATACATATAGTGTAGTTGACTTAAAAACATAGATGATCAGAAAGATCTGATGTGGACTCCACGCGGTGAAGGAGGTAACAGTTTAGGACTGATTTTCTATGACGAAGAAATTTTTAATGAGACCTGTACGATATCATTAAAAATTTGACTTTACTGGCCAAAACTCCCATTTTTTTTTACCTGGGCTCTTGAGATTGGACATCAGACGTTTCAGATCTTTGATTTTGACGACCCCGTTGTCGCTGGCTAAGGCAACAGGATCTGCGTACTAAGTCGGCAGAAGCCAGTATAATACCTATACATATTTTTTAAGCCCCAACCGCGGTGTAGGACGCCCACGGCGACGGACGTCGCGAGACGATCTCCGGCCGCCTATTTCCAAAGCTCAGAGGGCCAAAGCCTGCCGGGGTCGCGGGATTATTCCCTTACCGTAACCCCGGAACATAACAGGTGATCGAAGGACACCGTGGATTTTAGTCAGTAGAAGTCTGACAATCCCTCCCGCCCTGCCCGGGGTTGGAGGACTCATTTGATGATTTTACCAAGCTAAAAAAAAAAAAAAAGGTACGTGCTTTCGGCCCTAAAATAAAGTGTATTATTGCATACACATAATATTGTGTTTTGGTATTATTGTAAAAAATCCGATTAAAATAATTAATATCAGTACCTATAGTAGCACTCACTAGTAGCAGTATAAGCAGGGCTACAGCAGCAACTCGTAGCGATGTCGTAGAGGCGCTACGAGGCGTAGCACCAAATCAAGTGACGTAGCATAGTCAGATTTTTTACTCATTTAAGTGTTTAAGGATAAGAAATCACATAAAAAATAAAAGCAACGTTTCACTAGAAGTTAGAGAGCGATATATGAAAGGGGGATTATGTGGTTTTATGAAACCACGGTAAAAGTGTTACTTTTTTTCACATTATAAATAAGGTAAAAGCCCCCATCATTGACACGATAGGAGTGTCGGTATAGGTCTGTTTTTTTTTTATTGTATTGAAATTTATCTATTTTTTTTGTATTCATCATCATCATCATCTCAGCCGTAGGACGTCCACTGCTGGACATAGGCCTCCCCTTTCGATCTCCACATATACCTGTTGGATGCGACCTGCATCCAGCGTCTTCCGGCGACCTTTATAAGGTCGTCTGTCCACCTTGCTGGTGGACGTCCTACGCTGCGCTTGCTAGTCCGTGGTCTCCACTCTAGTACTTTTCGACCCCATCGGCCATCTGCTCTGCGAGCAATATGGCCTGCCCATTGCCACTTCAGCTTGCTAATCCGGTGGACTATATCGGTTACCTTAGTTCGTCTACGGATCTCCTCATTTCGGATTCGATCACGTAGAGAAACACCGAGCATAGCCCTCTCCATAGCTCGCTGAGCGACTTTGAGCTTTGAGATGAGGCCGATAGTGAAAGACCACGTTTCGGTGCCGTAACTCATCACTGGTAACACACATTGGTTGAAGACTTTCGTCTTGAGGCACTGAGGTATGTCGGACGAAAAGACATTGCGTAGTTTCCCGAACGCTGCCCAACCGAGTTGGATTCGGCGGTTGACCTCTTTCTCGAAGTTGGACCTACCTAACTGGACTACTTGTCCTAAGTAGATATATGAGTCAACAACTTCGAGTACCGAGTTTCCAACAGAGACTGGGGTGGGCACAACATTGGCATTTGACATAATTTTCGTCTTGTCCATGTTCATTTTCAAGCCCACCCGTTGTGAAACTCGGTCGAGGCCATCGAGCATCATGCTGAGTTCCTCCATCGACTTTGCCATGACTACGATGTCGTCGGCAAACCGAAGGTGAGTGATGTATTCGCCGTTGATGTTGATGCCAAGTCCTTGCCATTCCAGGAGCTTGAAGGCGTCTTCCATTGCGGCAGTAAACAATTTCGGGGAGATAACGTCCCCTTGTCGTACGCCTCTTCTCAATGGAATCGCCTTCGTGCTCTGCTCCTGTACTCGGACCGACATGGTGGCGTTATTATACAAGCACTTCAACACCTCGATGTACCGATAGTCAATACGGCATCGCTGGAGTGACTCAAGTACCGCCCATGTTTCCACCGAATCGAAGGCTTTCTCATAGTCCACAAACGCTAAGCATAATGGCAAGTTATACTCTTCGGTCTTCTGTATAACTTGTCGCAGCGTATGGATGTGGTCTATGGTACTATAGCCTCTTCGGAAACCGGCTTGTTCGGGAGGCTGGAAGTCATCAAGTCTGTGTTCGAGACGGTTCGTGATAACCCTTGAAAACAGCTTATAAACATGACTTAGAAGCGTGATGGGTCTGTAGTTCTTCAAAAGGCTGTTATCACCTTTTTTGAAGAACAGCACCACCTCACCTCTACTCCATGCTTCAGGCGTTTTGCCCTCGAAGAGGACGGAATTAAAAAGCTTCTGGAGGACTTTAAGTACCGGTGTTCCACCCGCTCTCAGAAGCTCTGAAGTGATTCCGTCCTCGCCCGGCGCCTTGTTGTTCTTAAGCTGCTTCAGGGCCATCCTAATCTCGTACAGACTGATGTCCGGGATATCTTCGGTATAATGTCGGGACAGCTTGGCTCTTGGATCTCCTACCAAGCGGTCAACGGGCTTTGCGACCGAAGTGTATAACTGTCCATAGAACCTCTCGATCTCGCCTAAAACCTCTGCTTTGGTCGACGCTATGCTGCCATCCTCCCGTTTCAGCTTTGTCATCTGGCTTTGTCCAATAGACTTGTCCTTTGCGAACACTTTAGAGCCTTGGTTTCGCTGTATGGTCTCTTTAACACGATTCGTATTAAAGAGACGCAGATCATGTCGCAAGGACTTAGATATCCGTCTATTGAGTTGCCTATATGACTTCGCGTCATCGGAAGACTGCAGCTGTAGCAAACGTCGTTCAGCCATGAGGTTTAAGGTTTGCTCGGTCAATTTCTGGGGTCTATCTTTACGGCAGGGTCTAAAAAATTTAGATCCTACCGTGCGGACAGTTTCCACTAGCCCGTCGTTGATCTCGTCCACTGACACTAAGTTCTCAAGGCAAGCAAAGCGATTAGAGAGCTCGAGTTGAAAGCTTTCGGGGTTTTGAATATGGGGCCGAGTAGGTCGGAGCGTAGACTTCATCAGGCTGGACCTTTCAAGTTTAACATTGATATTCAGCGAGCCTCTTACGATTGGGTGATCGCTACCGGTTTTTACCCTGTTGATCACAGAGACATCGCTGAATATCCGTTTCTTGTCGGTCATGAAGAAGTCTATCTCGTTTCTCGTGAAACCATCGGGACTCAGCCAGGTCCATTAGCTGTGAGGCGGCTTCTGGAAGAAAGAGTTCATCATAAAGTGTTCCTCTTTCTCCAGAAAGTCGGCCAGCCTCTGTCCCCTAGGGTTCCGTTGCCCATACCCAAATTGCCCCACTCTCAACTCATCACCGCTTTTCTTACCCAACTTTGCGTTAAAGTCCCCCATAACAACAGTGAAGTGGGTTTTGGAGCTATGTATGGCCCTACTTACGTCCTCATACATAGTCTCCACTTCATCATCGGAGTGTGACGAGGTCGGTGCGTATACCTGAATGACCTTCAGCGAATATCTTTTGGATATTCTGAGTATTAGGTATACCACCCTGCTCGACACACTGTCGATGGTTATTATGTTGTTTACGAGGGACTTGTGAACGAGAAACCCGACACCACCTTGGGACTGTTGGTCGCCCTCCCGGTAGTAGAGCAAGTTACCAGACTTCAGGGTTACGGTATCCTCCCCCTCTCTACGGACTTCGCATAACCCCATGATGTCCCAGCGAACAGCAACTTGCTCAGCTCCTCTTCCAGCTCGCAGATCTTTTCGTCAGTCCTCAATGTGCGTATGTTGTGTGTTACCAGGGCCAGTCGTCGTGGGGGTGGGTAGCCGGATCTCTTCCGGAGATTCTTAGCACCCCCTGCTCCGCCGTTACCTTGACCGCTACCCGCGCCAGGGATAGCGGAGCTGCCGGGGACTGGGGGCCTGGTTTCTGTGGTTGTCGTCATGTGGGGGGTTATTTGCCTTAATCGCCACGCTTGGCAGGCGGGTTGGCGATCGCAGTGAGGATGTGCAGTACACGGAGGACGCTGCCGCCCGACCTCCGGTTTGTCCCTTAGTCGCCTCTTACGACACCCACGGGATGATTTGGGGGAGCGCAATTCTAGGCCGGCGCCCCACGGCACACTTTTTTTTTTGTATTAGACACTTTCAATACTTAAATATTCGCATATTATATGACGAATATAATGAATTTGAAGTTCAGCAACTCAAGTGTGGATATTATTGACAGGGCAATGTGGTATCAGGGTCTAATAATTGACAAATTGCGTTATTGTGGTATGGAAAAGGGAGGGCCCGAAACGAGATGTGCCTAGCGGCCCCGAGATGGTTAATCCAGCCCTGGAAACAGGTGTAATTCAAAGCGTCCGCGTCTGGAAGATGAGAATTTTATAAACTTCGGTGAAACTCTTCAGATGTGAAATGATGAGGCTTTTTAAATAAATAATAAAAATAAAAATAAAAATCATTTATTTCAGACAAAACAGTCCATAGCAGGCAAAGGTTGTTAGTGATGAAAATGTTTGCTTATAACTAATGTTAGTACATATTTAAAAGTAGACAATATGGCAAAAAAAGGCAAACCTGCACAGTAGGCTCATCTGTTTCGCAACACATGAAGTTCGGTGAACCTACTGAGTAGGACAGTGTCGGATCTCTCTCCAATCATTCTCAGGACGCTATTTCGGCTCCCACGTACTCGTCGCACCACCGACGCAACTTTTTTACGCATAATTGCATAGAAGTCATCTACGCTGGCGTCAGCAAACATGCATGGGATGCACTGCAATATCGAGGGAGCCGAAACAGAGCCCTGAACACATTATTGTACTGGACGCGCAAGGCATTGTAGGTCTTCTGTGTAAAGTTTGCCCACAGGCCACTCGTGTAAAACGTCTGGCAGAATGCCTTAAACATCGTTACTTTAACTGGAGCCGTACAACGAGCGAACCTGTGTGCCAACATATTACCACGAACCGACAATGCCCTGCGCTCCCTCTCAATGTCAAATTCGTCACTCAAATCCTCAGTTACAATGTGTCCAAGATACTTAAACTGTGTAACACGACTTAATGGTACACCGTCAAGTAATATAGGTGGTATATAGATATCGTTTTTCTTTTTACATTTAAATAACATGAACTCACTTTTACTGACGTTGTACCTCAAGCCATGCTCCACGGCATAGACCTCACATACCTTTATCAGCCGTCTGAGACCTCCAATTGAAGGGCTCAGCAGCACCATATCATCAGCGTAGCTCAAATTGTTAACACATATGTCATCAATATGGCAACCAACATGCATGCTGCTGAGCTCCTCAATCAGATGGTTAACATAAATGTTAAAGAGCCGTGGCGAGGTCAGTCCGCCCTGCCTGACGCCACACTCTAGAGAATATTCATCTGAGTACACATTTCCCCATCTTACAATATTTAACTGCTGACCGTACCAGTAAGCAAGGATATTCACAAGATCGGTTGGGACACCTGCACCTCTTAGCTTTGTCCAAAGCTTATGATATGACACCAAATCAAAAGCTTTGGACAAGTCCAAGAAGCATGCATATACTGGAGTTTGTCTCTTGACATAGTAATCAACCGTGTATTTCAGAGATAAGATTGCGCTTTCGGTTGACAACCCCTCTCTGAAACCGAACTGAGTATCCTGTAAGGTCACAAAACAATCCAGTTTTCTATCTAATAACCCATCAAAAACTTTTGCAATAATAGTAGCTAAAGAAATTGGCCTATAGTTACTTTTATCAGATACATCAGCAGTGACATTTTTTACTATTGGCACAACCACTGTTTTCATAAGATCAGACGGCAGATATGAGTGCCGTATACAAAAAGTGTAAAACATGCCTAACACTCTATAAAGGTGTACTCCCCCATGCTGCAGGTGCTCGACACTGAGTCCCTCATGCCCTGGCGACTTCCCCCTTTTCATATTTTGAACAACATCAGCCACATCTTTACTTGAGAATCCGATAGGCTTTTCCACTGGGCCATGTTCAGTATCAAACACCGACAGCAAGGAGGAACTCACCTGAAAATGATCCTTAAATGAATTTGCAATCATTTTTGCATCACTGATGCCATCAACGCTCACAGGCAGACTAGTCTTACCATTTAAACGCTTAGTGCCCTTCCAGAACTTATTAAATTTCTTAGCTGAATGTTGTGAGGCCAGTATATCCATTCTTATCTGTTCCTGGTTATTCTGACAGTACTTTAAGCGTGACTTGAAAACTCGTCGACTTTCACTCATTTTATCATACAAGGATCGACTAACTGGTCTACCACCTGAGACATACAGTTGATAATCCAGCCTAGTCTGCCTGTGAGCGTCTCTGACATGCTTGTTCCAACCATGTACACACTTAACTTTAGTTGGTTTCCTAGGTAAAACATTGCGACTATTTGCTGCAGCCTGACTTAATGTACTAACAATATTTTTATATAAGTTATCAATTACAGCTCTGTGTTGCATGTTTTTACACATACTATCAGCACATTCATGGAGATCATCAGGAAACATCATTGTTTTGAAGTTATTATTGCAAATTTCATGATATTTCTGTATTTCTTCTAATTCTCTAACTCCCCATACAACATTATTACGCGAAAAGCTGTGCACTTCTATTTTATCTTTAATTACTTCTAAATTACAAGTCACCTGTAAGGGGAAATGATCTGACCAATATACATCATTGTGCACCATAATATCCACTACAGAATGCCATGCTGACTTGGTTACCACGCAGTGGTCCAGCCATCGCTTACACCCATACACTTCACTTTGAAAAGTATAAGTTTCAGATGACATACCTAATTTGACTAGATCAGCACATATCCAGTCATTTTCCTTACAAAAATCTAGAAGTTCACTACAAAACGGTGCATTTGGATGTGCATTGAAATCCCCTAACATAAAAACTACTTCGATACTATTGTCTTGTATAATTGCATTCAACTCACCCAAACACTGAGTAAATACCGGCAAGTTCACATTTTGGTCAGTCGGCATATACACGCACATAATTAACATTTCACGCCCCGCTCCAGTCATTACTTTGATTGCCACTATACGTTCACTTATGCACTTCACAACCGTAACTTTGCGAAAGGCACTTTTCCGCCACAATATTGCGACACCCCCGTGAGGTCTGCCTCGTAGCACCCCAGCGGTTAAGTCCACTGCAGACTTTCCCGTGTATCCAAAGTTGTCATCAATATCACCCAATGTTTGTAAATCGTACGGTAGCAGCCAGGTTTCTTGGAGGGCTATCACATCTGCCGATTTACACAAGGTTCTCACACAATCCATGCTTCTTTTAATATTTTTGCAGTTGTAACTTATTAGCGTACTATTCATTTAATTGTATGTCATCTTTATCCGAATTCCGGGGTCTAAACCGTATGAATCTCCTAAATGTTATCCCATCCGGCCACAGGTTGTCATTTAAAAAGGTATCAAGTTTATTAATTGAAACGAATATTTTAAAAGAGTTATATGGCCTTTCCTTCTTCATGGTAACTTTTTCAAGAGATACTTTTTCTTGTGTCTTATTATATATATATTCACATATGTCAGCCTCCACTGTACCTTTGTTTACATTCGATATAAACAAAGGAATCTTCGTTTCCGCCGCTTTAAACTTTGTTTCAACATCGGTTATTGCCTTTCCCATTTTTCCAATGAATCGATTCGTATGTCGTCGACGCTGTATCACAGTCCATTCATCCGTTGGTTTGCCTTGTTTCCATTCACCTGGCGCTTTAACTAGTTCCGCTAACGTTACTTGCGTTGTACACAGCGGCGCAGGTGCTTGTTTACATGGCACTGTACCTGAGCATGGAGACGAAGTTTTGTTCGCTTGCTCCAGTGCCGATGACATTTGCGGCATCGACGCCATTTCTGCCGTGCGATCCACAGATGTTCTTGGTGCGAGGGAGATAGTCCTATTTACACACGCGCGATAGTGCGATGTCGGCGTTGGCTCGTGCGCGTTCCGTCCCGTCGATTTTATCATAGTGTCGGTATTTGATATGTCATGTGATAAACCTACCGGCCCACTATCTGAAAAATATGCACCTCTCTTTTCCGTGTTAATATTAGGGTAATTAACCAAGGAAGTCAACTTGAGGTTATCCAGGTCAATGCGTACTGTTTCCAACATATCTACGGTCGCATAGTTTTCTTTAATCGTTTCTATCTCACTACGAAGTAGCATAATGTCTTTCAGCAACTTCGTCACATCAATGTGATCAAACGATATCGGAGGCAATTTTTGTAAGTCCCGTGCGACGAAGGTGGGAATCACATCCGGATCAATTTCCTTAAAGAGACAGATAATGTCCTCCAAGTCTCTTTGCATTTTGCCATCTCGTCTTCTTGATTTTTGCCTCTGAGAAGTCGTTACTGATTCAAAAAACAACGTTTTCGCCTCGTTGATATCTGGCTCCGAGAAGGCAGATAGGCACACACGAACTATAGACTCGTTATCCATCACATCATGTTTATTTTGAATGAATGCCAGTACTTCACTTATAATTATATTACAATTACAACACTTCAATTTATTAACCGCCATGTTTACAAAGGACGCGCGCGCACGTCAGCGCTGTGCGAGCGAGACTTTTTGGTTCAAACAAAAATTGAAATATAACCGCTAGTTTGACGTAATAGTGGACACCTAAGGTTAATGGAAGGTGCATAGAATAGATATCTAAGTTAGGTTGAGACGGCGAAAAACCGATGGAATTATTCATCAAATTGTGGCCATGGTGTGCATGAATGTTAAATGGAGCTGTAGGCACCAAAAATAATCAATATTCTTAAAAGTTAGGTTAGGCTTTTTTTTTGTATTTCTTTCTGAACGATGTTTAGGTAGTTCTACTATGCTACATTCTAAGGTTATCCATTCATTACTGGACACCCTGTATATCAGTCTTGACATCTGTAGAAGCACAGGAGCACCACATTCTGAACTGTTTTTTAAAAGCCATGGAAGTATCTCAATTAATAGAAACACAGAGAGTATTTTTCATAAAAATTACATTTATTAGTATACACAGGAATAAGCTGTAAGTATATTACAATGGTTTAAGGTAGACCATGTCTACCAGAATTTATAGATCAACTTACTTAGCTACCTTCGTGTGGTTTTCGAAAGATAGGCAAACCTTTTCTTATAAAGCATCATCAGGGAAAGACGCACTGCTGTCAGGCACCACCTGTTTCATTGGGATGATTATATTATAGGTAATACAGACTCCTTTATTAATAAGCTATAACTCAGTGTTCTGTTTCGAAAGTAGGAGTTGTCGTCAGCGATAGGTACTATTTCTCAATGACTTTAGCTCAGACCTAAATAGGATCTAAGAAATATTTTGCTGCAAACAGGAAGTCAGGCGCCTATTCAAAAACTGAAATTGTAATACTTACACAAAACATTTATAGGTCGCAGAGTATAGTAGTAGTCTCATTCTAAAATCAGCGATTCATTTCTCCAGTTTCTCCGAGCATCCTGAATTAAGTAAGTACTAAAGAAGTTAGGACAACTCCATTTTTTGCAGCATTTTCTACCCTAAGCATTTCCTAAGCTAGATCCCATAAGGTGCAACGCAAATGTTATAATATTATTACTAGCTGTTGCCAGCGGCTTCACCCGCTGCAACTCGAGACTATAATTTGAGATTTAAACTATCCTATCTATCAAGTTGGATCGAACTGCACATGGTGTGCGAATTTTATTATAATCGGTTAAATGGTTTAGGAGTCCATTGAGGACAAACATTGTGACACGAGATTTATATATATTAAGATTAAGATAACTAGGATTTATGAAATCATCGATCATACGAAAATATTTTCATTGCAATAAAAGTTCGTATGTCATTGTTTTGAATGATATTATGTACTTAGCTTCCCAAGTTATCCCCCACCCAGATTATAATCAAGGTGTTATGAAATAGGTTTTACGATTCCTCTCAATGCAAATATTTTCGTCGTTAAATTCATGATAGTAGTGCTTTTAAAAACCCTGACAGATGAGAGGTGCCATAACGTGCGAAAACCGCACGACCAACACACAATGAGGACTAATCTGAGCAGTTCTAAGTCCTCTTGGGCAGCGCCACTGCTTCTGGAGACCTGTCAAACTATCAATCACATTAGTCCTCATTCTCAATCAATCACATTAGTCAACATTTTTATGGACTTTATCCATGTAGGTAATAGATTTACATAACCATTTCAAGAATTGATGTATCGTGAACAAAAAGATGCTCATACGCAACGACTCATCCACTTCCAAAAGAAAATTCCATTGCAATCCCCGTAGCAAGTTAAAAAGGTAAAATGTAATGTGTGATGCTCCCGTAGGATCATCCTATTGGGGCAGGCAAGTCAAAGCAAATTGTAGATGGCGCCACCACTGCTTAGACCTAATCCGACCAATGACGTAGTACTATTTTGAAGTACCTAGTTTTGAACTGATTTGAACCAATGACGATGCTTGGAACAAGCTATACTAGCGCCATTAGTTCCCCAGTTGCCAGCCCCATTAGTATATTAATTCCCCTTAGCATGTTATTAATCCGTTCCCAACTTCCCAGCCTGGTCGGTCTACGAGCAGTTACTGTTTAATGTTTACTTACTTGAAACAAGCTCATCTACGATGTGTCGTCCATAGCAGAAGTTGTATTCTAGTTCTACCAAACCAGCTTTAGATACATGTAAGTGCAAATGACGTCCTCGTCATCCAACAGACTTGGGAACACTGCAGCTGTAACGTTGGCGGCAAAGAAAAGGTGACCTCTTAAGGCTCCTACACACAGTACCGGCAGCAGGGCCGGCCGGGTGTTACGGCGGGTTATGCGGCTTGAAGGCGTCAGTTCGTTCTTGGCATTCAAGTGGCTCGATATGACTGTCACAACCGGAATGATGCTTGGCGGCTTTGCGCGGCTTGCATTACCGGCGACATAGCCGCTCGGCATAAACCCTGTGTAGCCTTTAGATGCGTTTAGCAAGACTGGCAATTCTTCAGTGTCAACTTTCGTGTTCCAGGTTTTAGTTAAATTGTATAAGACCGTAGAATGAGATATCTATCTATAAGACCACGGATATGACCTGTTGTCAGGGTTATCAAGAAAATATAAAGTCTTGTATTGTTATAAAATATCGTAATTCGAACCTGGAGTAAGCATGCTCCCTGGAAACTATTTATAGCATTTCCTACCCATGAGATAGGTGATCACGATAAAACTTAAAAATACTCCTTCTCGAAATCGGTTTGTTCAAGTAGATACTTACGTAAAAATATACAGAAAATTAAATATAACGATGAATATGACAGACATGGAGTTACGATACTCGTGCGCATCCAAGTTGCATACACTTAATCCCTTACGAGAAATCTTCCCTTGCGAGGCAATTATCGCCCAAGTCAACGGGCGAGAAGAGTCAACGTTTAGACGAAGACAATATTTTATATTCCTTCGACTGTCGTATCTTCGAGTCGTATCTCCCCATCTAAATGGGTCTATAATGATACAGGTTTTAAGGAATGTGCAATGTGGACTGCGTCACGAGGTCTGCGTGAATTAGCAATGAGTTTTTGTGATTTTAGTAATAGATTCGGGAACTAGAACTTAATGTGATACTAGCGAGAGATCTATTATTATTATGATTCAGGTGTCATTTATGGATAGTTATAAATTGCAGTGAAAATGTATGTGATTGTAAATGAAAACTTTTGTGATACCGACAGATGGAATTCGTACTGATTGTGTTACGATTATTCACGGCAAAAGACATAGGTACGGACAATTAAGGCCCGACGCTGCGTTACGCGGATGCACGCGCGGTTCTATACAAAAGTGCTCCGTCGCGGGGACCCGTGCGGGGACCCGCGCGGAGCCACGTGCGGAGACCCGCGCGGACGTCCGTCGCGGGGGCACGCGCGGTGCCACGCACGGGGCCACGCGCGTGGCCACGCGCGGGACCACGCGCGGGGCCACGTGCGGAGCCACGCGCGGGGCTACGCGCGGTTCAGTCAATAAGGGTGCTTATACACGGTGCATGTAACTGGAGCAAACAGAGAGCAAATTTTTCTTTATGAAGACATTCGAAAAATTCCTCCGGTGCTGAAATTTGGAATATGGTGAGAGTAGGTGATACAGATTATACATGCACAATAATGCATTTTTTTTTAGCCGAGAAGTTCGGTTTTTTTTACCAAAACATGAAAATTGCTTATTTATTTAACTCTCTGCGAAAAATCCCTCAGTCTCAATTTTTTTTGTAGTTAGAGGTTTTGTAGGTTTATATGAAATAATAGGAAGAAAAAAAGTTAGAATAGGAAATTATAAACATCCAACTCGACTTCAGTGTCACTCCAAATCAACTTTTTACTTAGCGCGCTTTATCTTCTAGTGAGAATCTAGTGAAAAATTGCTCTGCCGATTTTTTTTTTTTTTTATGTGGTTTCTTATCCTTAAACACATAGGTTTGTTACGTAATCAGAAACTTTTTCCTTTTTATACAACATTATTTCATTTCAAATCACTCAACAAAGACTATACAAGCACACCGTTCAAATGAACTAGCGACACTGCGTAAATCGGTCGCGTGTCCACGCGCGTGGCCACGTGCGGGGCCCCGCACGGGTCCACGCGCGTTTCTCCGCGCGGCAACCCGGACGGGACCACGCGCGGGGCCACGCGCGGGGCCACGCGCGGAGCCACGGACGGGGCCACGCGCGGGACCACGGACGTGGACCCGCGACGGTTGCCCGTCGCGGGGACCCGTTTAACGCAGCGTCGGGCCTTAGTATCTCATTCATTACATTCCTTATTGAGTGCGAAAAGGGAATGCTGACCTGTTCACGTTAGTTTGACAACACAACAAGTTGTATTTCCCGTTCAGAAAAAGTTTAATAGTAAACCAAAACGGAGAGACAGAAAAATCAAAAGGAAAGATTAATTGATCTAAAAAATTTATTAATGAATGAGGCGACTATGTGCACATTGAAAACACTTGTTATATTACAATATACTTGTACACTATTTACAAATCCCACGATACATCTATCCTCTCTCGGCCGGGCGCCGGGCGTTTGCGCCGGATCTAGCATCATCTTAATTTACACACTGTACATAAGTAGTTTGTACAAGTTTATTCTTAAAAGTTACATTTCATTTAAACTAACAACACTAATTTTAAAACAATGGAAATATTGTTGATCATAATACTTATACAGATAATGGTATAAGAATTTTACTTTAATCTCTTAAAAGCTAATACTTAAACCTGATTATAGAGTCTACGATATAAATAATATAATTAATATATGTATTGAATTTTCTCTATAAGCTAATGACTGGTGCGCGACGCTCACCATGGCTAACACTGAATACTGCGCGAGTGACACGTGTGGCGCCACACCGCAGCCACACCTGCGCCGGCGCCGTCGCTATAGTTCATCTCTAAAGGTCATGGCACACTATACCGGCGCGGCAACAGCACGGCTACAACCCAGCAGTTACCCTGTCATTCAAATAAGAGCCTTAAATCATGTGTCATATAATATATTTCATAATGTCAATATGAAAAAGCCAACGGCGGGGAGTCAGCGCGCTTACCGCTAACATACAACTCGCCTCACAGCCCGTGCGCTGCAAGCGAGCAGACGCCGTGCTTATGGCGCGGCGGGCCGACTTCGAGTTGCTAGCGAAACAAATGCCATAAAACAATTATGTTCACGGTGACAGCTTGCACCTCGCAGTCGGCGCGCGAATTGCGAGCTTACACCTCGTGGACGACGCGCAGTTAGCACGCCAACAAATTCAAGGTGACGCCGTGCTGCAGCTGTGCAGTTGCGGTGCCGGTATAATGTGCTATAACCTTAACACATCCTACCGGGGCGATAACGTCCCCGCTCTATGTAAGATCACTACATCGCGCGTCACATACATGGAACATACAAGTAATTAATACATAAACGATTGTCAATAACACACATACTTAGCATATTACATTAAATTGTAAATTACAATTCCGTACAACACTTCATTATTTAATCAGTAAACTAAAAATACTCATTACAAAATGCGCTTACAGCGTAGCAATAATAACGTTTCTAAATTAAGAGAAAATTACAAACATTATTATTCTTATATCGACAAATTATTTTAAAAAATTACATGCACTTAATTATATTTAATAAAAAAGTATTTTATCAACAGAGGAAATTTTAAACATATGTACATTTTCAAAATAATGTGTTTTTATTCCCTGCAGTCGGAATCTCAAAATACAAAAATTATATCTAAAGTTAAATTGATTTATTATATAAATTAAAACAAATCACAGTAACAAGGTAATGATTGACACAAAAGTATTGAAATGTGATGCTGATACTCGTGTCATTCAATTAGATTTGTGCGAACGAGTTCGTAAGAGCGACCGACAGTGAAGAGATTAACAAAGAACGTATTTTAAAATCGCGATAACGTCCCTAGCGAATTAATTTGAGACTTTGTTTCATATCTTTACTGTTTCAGTGTACTTTTGGAGAACGACACAAGTAAAGCGCTCAGCGCTCTTTAGTAAAAAAAAAAACCTAGCTTTTGGTAGGAAGACGAATTAAAGCGTGATTTTGAAGTTGGATAATGTTTGCGGGTATTTTAGAGGGTCCTAGGCGTTATAGAGAACTGTTTGCTTTGATACTATAAACAGCGCAGCTGTTGAACGAACGTAGCAGTAGTGTACGAACTCCTAAAATTATAATCTATTTCGTTACTTAGAAGGAGCAGTTTTGAGTAAACGATGTTTGGTTTCGAAAATAGTTGTTCGCATGCTCATTACGTCTGGATAAATTAGATCATCATTAAAAACGTAATAATTTATTTATTTCAGAAGAATGGTGCCAGTGAGTCTACGATTTTATCATACTTTTTTAAATATCAGTACCCTTAGCACGAATTTTCACTCTTTTACTTTACATTATTTACAGCGTTTCTTGTATGGAAAAATGGAACAGCGCCTCTGGTGTGCGAAGCAGGAACTAATTTTTTCCTCAAAAATTGTCAATTTGAAATTGACAAAGTTCCAGTTTACGTCTCAAATACTGAAAATTAGTGCTAAGTGTACTGTATGGTTTTTTGAGAGTCGATTGTTTTTTTTTTCATTCTGTTACTCTTAAACGTGTGATAACTCACATAATGCCTATAATTAATTTAAAACACTTTAAAAATCCGTCGAAAATACTAAAATGATTTTATTAAGCTCTAACCGGGGTTACATACTGAGTTTTAAATATAGAGAAAGTGGCTACAGTATTGTTACTCGGATCGTACGAACGAAATGGGCAAATTCCGTCATTTATAGCAATATTAATATTGCCTGGTCAAATGTTATAAGATCATTATTAAAAGTGGGTTTTATATTAGATCATGATACGTCTGGCCAGGCAATGTCTACACTGCTCATATATTAGAAAGGTTGAAGATTTGTAGGTGTGGAATCAACAGTTACACTAACATTATTTTACTAATCTACTAATAAATACGATCCCAAATTTAGGGTGCCTTTCCACTAGAGATGTGCTATGCAGCTATGCTGCGAGAATGTAAAAGCTGAGCTACGAAACTATGTCACCGTTTCCACTGAAGCTAAGCTATGTAGCGGTACGAGTAAGATGTGTTATAAAGATCGTCGCCGAAAAGTAGCTGCGCGAGGAAGATGCTCAGCTCGAGCTATGCGATACATCGATAGTAGGGAAGACGACCTATAGCACGCATCCATATCACACATCCTTTCATATAAAAAACATATCTTAGTTGAATCCGTTACCACCAGTGCTATTGTATGTGCACCAATGAATGTGATTGGTGGATATTGACCGCATCCATAGCAACGTAGCATAGCACATCTCTGGTGGAAAAGCAGCCTTATACTTATCATGCAACGTACCTAAGACTACATTTTTAATTTTATTTAAAGATATTGAGACATAAAAAGTGCCTTAACATAACGAAAGCTTCACCCTGATTCATCCGGAGTTCGCCCAAACAGTAACTGAAGCTTTGAAAATGACACATCTTTAACTTACTGGTCATTAAAATTGATTAAAACGATTTTAAAACATCAATTGTAAAATTAATTTCATGGTAAGCCATCTTATTCTGGATAGACTCCATGAGATTTATCTCAGAACTTGTTTATAAGTTATTTGTTTATTTTTAAAAACAATTACTAAATTAAAATTTGGTCAATAAACCATACTTGTATAAATTTATTTGTGTCGTAGTTATGACGCCTTGTTTTAATCTCTCTAAGGAATTATGGCTCTTCAAGGATTATAAGTTTAGTATGAAAGAGATTAGCAACTGAGAAAGTGAAAACTGAATGTTCGATCACGATAAGAACGAAAACTTCAATGACCTGCATCTGTCCACTGTCACTTGAAAATTACTGCAAACAATTTCTAATATTCTGATTAAAGTTTACGTAAGAGCGTAAGAATTAGAAACATGTACCTTTATGACGTCAAAATATGGCGCCATTCCCGTTGCGTTCTTATTGAGGTCCCATCGCGCAAAAGTAGAACCGTTTGCTGGCGCGGGTCAAAGGCATTAGAGCCAGGAGAGGTCAAAATTACCAGAGAAATCAATGGGAGAAAACAGTCGTAATCTTTGATCAACCTTATGGGTTACCAGGCAAAAGAAAATATTACTGTTAATATTGATGTCATCTTAAAATTATTATATTACTGTGACAACTATGTAAAGTATATAATTATATAATGGAGAACATTATAAGACCAACTTTTCGAAGGACCCACACTCATGTGATTGTAAGAAAAAATCTCAGTATATCAAAATAAATTATGTTACTTTTAGCATTTTATTTACTTACTTTACCGTTCCGTTATTTAATTGTAAGGAAAATAATTGCCGACCATAAAAATAGTTGCAACCAGATTATTTACAAATATAAATAATTTATAAGTATGGTAACTTTGTTTTAAATTTATGGATAAAATTAATGATTAAATAGACACGAATAACTAAGCAATTCATTTATATTTGCTTATTACTGATATTTAAATTTTCCGTTTTGGAACGTACGTAAGCTACGATAACGGTAATTAATTACTATATTTACAATTTTTGTTAAAATTTACACAATATTAAATTAAATCTCGTGTCCGCTATGGATCATGGGATAGTAGTCGAGTTTATTTTTGATAATTCGTGTAATATTTGTTAATTGATTACATTGCAGACTGCATATTAACACCCATCTTAGCATGGACTGATTTTGTGATTAGGTATTTAAATTCTGTCTTTGAAGGGAGTACTACTCGACCAGAACTAATCAGTGGCAACATCATGAATTACAAATCAATATCCAAAATTATTTACTGTGTAATAAGTTGTTTATTCATTATTTGTTTAATGGGCACCATTCATTTTTTATTTATTGTTTAAATGCAATCACTGATAGTGTTAGTAATTTGTTTTAAATATGGGTTATATCTCATAACGTAATAAATAAGGATTTTAGTAAAATAATATAAAAGTAAAAAAATCAGTAAGCTTTTCGCTTATTAATTAACTCGTGCACACAATTTTGATAGGATGCTTACATTTTTTGGAGATGCTTTCAATGATGTTTTCATAAATAATAAAGCGAAACTAAGCACAGCCTACAACCTAATTCGGTTTTGTGATAACACAAAATAATTTACTTCCATGTCCCACACAAGAGAACTTTCATTTCCCATTGCACTACACATCTATCTCAAGAATGAACATTATTTATACAGTTTCCATTACTTTTTTTACAATTACCATGTACATTGAATTCGAAATTACTAATTTCAGATTGGTACTAAGCTTACATAATTTAATCTTACGAAAATGTGATTTTTAAACATTTAGTTTTATACTAAGCTCATTGATAGGCCGCTAACTATCGCTTTACAGACGCGCCGCGCGCTATCGCTGTGTATCGCTGCGGCCTCTTCTAACACCACGTAGTTATCTCCTGCTAAGGCACTGTCCAGATGTAATACTTGTCGTAAGTAATAATCAAATTAGATTATTAGAAAATCCGCAAATTTTATTAATTCTACAAATCATTCGTATCACACACAATAAACTAAGAATCAGATGTAATAATCAAACCAAATAAACATTCCATAACATAAAAACTGAACCGTAAAAATCTTTTCTATTCATATTCAACACATCCTTCCCACAAATACTGAAATCAGCGAAATTTAACATAATTTGTATCGGACGATTTTCAATCGCAAATCTGGACAAGGCCTTAGATCAATATTAAATATTTTATTTACAATGGAAACGGAAATGAGATACTTATGAATAACGGACATGCACTTAAAACTAACACACAATGCCTACTGTCAATCAATCTTTGACTATACGATGAGTATTGCCGAATATTGCACAAACAAATAAAATCATATTGTGGTCACATCACTAATAAGTTAGTTATATATCTACCTTATACTACGTGATGACCTCTAAGGCAACATCACACAACATACAACTGATCTTATGAGTTTTTGAGTGTTAGTATAAAATAAATCAGGCCTGTTTTTAAGACTTATGAACCAACAGTGTCATTGTGAGTGCCTCTCAAAAATAAGACAAGAATTTCAAATGAAGAACGAATGCAGCCAATAGATTAAATCCAGCATCGTGTAGTATATGGTAAATACATTGTTTTTAGTCAAATAAATATTCCAATCAGTTCGTTTAATTATTATTTAAATCAACCTTTAATAATAACTATTGATAATTGTCAAAATGATATGAAGAATAGACAATAAGCAATTTGTTATGTTACAAGGATATTCGCAATAGACAACCACGCAGACATGAAACTTCAAAAATATTTACAACAGTTTACGTTTATTGGGAAAACGGGAAAGCTGTTACAGTGCTGATATCCACTGCGTCATCTATGGAGCAACATATAGATGTGCAACACCTATTGTTGCTCTAAAAACGCGCACTGGAAAGAAGAACTATAACCACTTGTTTACGTACCATGCACACATAGACTTCTTACTAATTCCATACTAAGTTGATCTAAGTTACTCAAGTTAAATTGTGGTACATCTCTGCACCGTAGACACAAGGTTGTAGTTTGTAACGTACAGCCTACTAGATGCGTGGTCATCGATCACGGACAGCCCCCGCTAAATAATTACATTACGTTCGATTTTACTAGCTTATCTTGATTTAGGTATTTCATACACATTAGTTTACCCTAAATCTGTTCAGACAGCATCCAACGACAGATGGCAATAACTTTTTGGAGAAGCCGTTATTTAATGTCACACAGCTCTCATTGAGTCGTGCATCTTAAATTCGTGTTGTACTTTGTAGCACGAACATAATCATTAAAACTTTTGATGGTAATAAATTCCTTTCAATTTGTACTATTATATACCACTTATTAGAAATCGTGTACCTATCAATTACCTTAGATATGCAGGTAGTTCTAGCATGATTCCCTCCCAGCACGACCACGCTAAAATTCCAGCTGGCATTGAAGTTTATGAAACGGGAGCATGCCTAATTATAATTTGTACTCATATACTCCTATTTAATTACCACATTGTACATACACCAATTGTATATACTCCTATTTCATTACCGGTAAATTGTAAAGCGCAGGCCAAACAACAAGAGATGTAAGACGAGGACGAGTCGCGGTCAGGCGCTGATGTACTAGCGTTGCGCCCGCGCCGCGTCTCTTCTGTACATTTTGTATGAAAGACCCTTAAGACAAATGTCTCCGCCCCGTCTGCGTCTTACGTCTTTTCTGTGTGGCCAGTGCCTTAAAAATAATTTTAGATATAGAATATTTTATTTTGTTTATTTTTTTTTATTTTACGCTATCTAGTGACACGTTTAAAAATCATTGTTTTTCTTACAATTTACGACATGTTACAAGTTATTAAATAGGAGTACATAATGATTTACAAATTGGTGCAAAAGCTCTTTTTTGATCAAATTCAATGCCAGCTGCATTTCTAGCGTGGTCGTCCTGGGATGGAATCTTGCCAGCACTGCATATCTACGATAATTCAAATAGCTAATCAGTAGTATAAAATAGTACAAATTAAAAGGAATTTAGTAACATCAAAAGTTATAATGAACATGTTCACGGTCGTGCTACAGAGTACAAAACTCAAATTTCGCTGATTTTACTGTAAAATTATTTCATCTCACATTCTTAATATTGTACTTGATTATGCCCTAGAGTTAGTGACAAGCTCTACGTAAAATGAGCAGATCTAGGAGATCAATGTTTGCACTTGTGTATCAGTAGTGTCAGCAGTGTGAGGTGTCAGTGTTCCGTGGTGTTGTAGAAACATGTGCCATGTCAATATCAGTATTAATGCCCATTTGAAGCAGTAACTTTGTTTTATAATCAATCTTTGGTTTAGTGCGAACCATGATATGATTATTTTATAGTTTCGTATAGTTAGCCACCAGTGCTTCTTATGAATTGGCTCTTGGTGACAACAATTGAGTCAAAATGCGCACCGCGCACTCCAAGACAAGTGTGGAGCTGAGTGTAGTGCCGTGTTGTGTTGTACAAATGATAAGCTAACGAAAGTATGTGATGATTTTCATGATTGTGAAGCGTAAACAAATAAACATTATGTCACTTATTTTCAACAAAAAGTACACAATTAATTCGTGAAAAGTAATGAGATTCCATATGAAGCACAAAGTAAAACAGTAACTTTAACAAAAATATATATGCTATATCATAATAAGATTTACTTGTGCACAGCATAATGCACAATTTATATACCTTAGAATAACTTTAAGTTAATCATTGAGCTTTCCATTTATACAAATAAATAATATGTAATAATAAACTACATCATGATAGAGATAAAATATTGTTTTAAAAATATACAGACACAATATCAGTATTTAGTACAACTATACAGGAGATTTTATACTTGTTCTATTGTAACAGTTCAATTAGTCATTGTCCTTACTTTTTTTTAGCCTTATTTGCAGCATTCTTATTTTTAGGCTTAGTATCTAGTTTTTTCTTACGCGGTAAGTTCTTATTGTTCTTGGTACACTTGACGCTGCCGGCACCGCGCGGCTTATATCACCTCACTTCACAGTGTTTATTGTTGTTGACGGGCACGGCGGGGCGCGAGTCGCTCTCGCCCGCCTCCTTCATCACGTAGCCGGAGCCCTCGGAGCTGCGCGCCAGTTTTAATCGAATGGGTGTCACCTTGTCGGTGCGCACCTTGCGCATAGCTGATGTCGACTCGGAGTAGGAGGGCGGGTCGATGGCCAGCGGATCGGGCGCCGACGGGTCGTACTCGAACGGGTCGATGGGCGGCTCGGCTGCAGCGGGCGCCGCAACCGCGCCGGCGACGCTCGTGGACGGCCCGGCTGTCACGGCGACTGTGCCCGACGCGCCCGATGCGCCGGACGGCCCAGGCGCGCCAGGCACGCCCTGCTCTTCTTCCTTGGTGCGCTTTATTTTGATTATCAACTTTGTTGCACTATCACTTTCACTATTCACCACTTGCAGTTTTTCAGCTTTTTTGTCCTTTTTCTTTTTACGTTTCTCACTCTTTTGAGTCTTAGGTTTATTGAAAATAGTTTTCTCAGATTCCTCGAAGTCAGCCATTACCATTTTACGGTACTTCATGCTTTCGCGCTTCAGATCTTCCAGACTTGGTTTGTTCGCTATGATCCTCTTTTTAGGAGGGCGGTAGATAGTGGTGCCGGCGGGCTCCTCGGGTGTGGCGGGAGTGGGCGCCGGCACCTGCTGCACCGTGTTAGTACCGAGCTTTATCTTCAGTTTGGGAGTGACGGGCGACGCAGCGTTCGCCCTGTTCGGCTTCGCGGTCGTCCGGCCGCGACGCTTGTGAGCCTGCTGACTCGATGTGCCAGCTATCGACGACAACTTTACGTCATCTGACGGATCAACGTCGTCGTTCATGCTAACTTCTAAATGCCTCAGCTCTCTCGACAGGCCGCTAGTAGTCTTGCGCTTGGTTTTCTTTTCAACCGGGCTGTCGGTAATCTTATAATCTTCTCTTGTAGGTATACTCGTCATAGAGGCGACGGCTTTAGGGATGGTGATGACGGCGCGAGTGAGCGGCGAGGGCTGCGCGGGCGGCGGCACAGCGCCTATGTTAGCGTTGTGGTTGGGGTCGTCCATGTTCATGTCCTGCGTCCAGTACTGGCGCAGCAGCTCCTTCTTGCGCATGCGTCGCAGGTTTGTGGAACCCGACATAGAGGAGCCTGCGGCGTTGGCCGGATTCATCATGCTGGTGCTCGCCTCAACGGGCGCGGGCGGTGGTGGCACCACCTCACTCACGGCTCGGGACGAAGTCGCAGAGTAGTTGGCGTCCAAAAATGGTCCCTTGATTTTAACTTTTAATTGATTTCTAGAATCGGACAGAGATACTTTTGGTAGTTGGGGTACAAATACCTCTTTGGGTGGCGCTACAGGCTCGCTGGGTTGTTGAGTTGGCGAACCTGTTTGTGGATTACTTGCCATTAGTGCTGAATGTAATTGTTTTTCAACTTCTTCGTCAATTTCTGGCAACGGTTGCTCCGCTGTGCCACTAGCAAAAGCCAACAAATGGTAAGCGTTTTCAGTTGGAGGGGCAGGGTTTTCAAAGGCATGATATGTTCGCATATCAACAGGGCCCGGTAGGACAGGAGCGACTTGTGTGAAGCCGGGCCCTCGCTCTGAACCAGATGGGGACGAGTTGCCATCGACTGGCTCAGGGGATACTGGAGGTTTAACATCTTTAGTAACTGACGCCGGTCTTTTGGTCGGAGGAGGAGTGAGAACGCGGGGAGATTGAGAAGCATCCTTGTACGAATGTTCAGATTTTCTGTCATCACGAACGTCGATGGATTTTCGTTTGTCACGAAGGGCTTTCAAATCGACACCATCATTAGCGATTTCTTCATCGAAGTCGTAAACTGTGCCGACCAGTTTGCTTTGGATGGAGTTGCCGGTGTAGTCGACGGTGAACCCTTGTCCGCGGCTCTTGGAGCGGCCGCGCCCTCGCTGGCTACGGTTGCTGCGATTGCTAGGACGCTTACTTCCCTTCGGCGCGTCACTTTGCTTAGGCGATATCCCGGGGCTTTTACCCGGCGACTTGACGGGGAACTTAGCAGTTGCTTTGCTCGTAACTTTAGGCGGAGATTTGGATTCCTGAGGAAGAAGGGTGGTCATAGTTTCATTGCTGTCGTTTGAATTCTTGCTTGCATTTGTAGCTTTATTGCTGTTGGTGTCATAGGAGTCCACGCTTATACTGGGACTAGACACGACGTGAATGATCTTATCGCTTCCTGGCGCATCGTAATCTCCTGAATCTCGCGGCGAATCCATGGGCTTCGGTGTGGGCGGTGCAATCATCGCTGTGGTGAGCGCAATATTTTGGGAGGAAGATGTGAAGGCCGCACTATAAAAGGTTGATTTGAGTGGCAGCGGCGTCGCAGTGGAGTAGGGCACAGCGTAGAGCGGGCCCGGCGACGGTAACGGCAGCGCAGACGCGCCCGCGAACAGCGGGAGTGAGCTCAAGAACGGCGACGCCTCAGCTGGATACGTCGTGTACTGGTTCAGCGGCATCGATGGCTCCACGGGTCGCGAGTACGCGGGGATCGGTGGGTACGTGTCTATATCTGGCATCACGTTACTTTGCCGCAAGTGATCGGCAGCAGTCATACGACTCTTTATCGCATTTTTATGAGAGCGCACGGAAGCGTCCGAGTTAGAACTAGAAGCAGACGATCGTCTCGTTGCTATCTTACTCTCCCGCCATTTCTCTTGGGTTACATAGTGCGGTGAAGCTAATGTGTTACAATCTGAGTGTACCAACTCATTATTTTCGTAATTTGTACTCTCTGGCACCAGCTCCACGTCAACAGAGTTGTCAACGACGTTCAAAGATTGTGAATCATCGCTTTGTTTGGATATTGAGACACTCTCATTTGCTTCGGATTGGCTGACTGACGTCACATTGATGATAGGATCTTTGTTGTCTTCTGAATATGAGTTGGAATGATCATATTTCTGATCGCTAGCAGACTGACTCTGCGTATCTAACTGCGACACCGACACCGGTATATTCACCCACTTCTCGTTACTTGTCATAGCAATGGGTTGGAATTCTTTAGCATCCATTGCTGTATCTCCAGAGGGTAAGTCTCTTTCAATAGAGGGAGGTCGTCGTGAGATATGATTGACAGACTGCCGCGACTCCTTCGACGGCGAGCGCTCCGTGTGTTTCTTGTGAGGTGAACTATTCTCCTCAGTCTTCACCAAGTTGCACGGGGCGTTGACTTCGTTTTCTTTGGGATCACTGTCGTCGGCCACCACGATCGGTTCCTCTTGATCGGGGTTCTCGGGCGGCACCTTCTTGGTGCTAAGTCTAAATCTCAGTCGGTCCACCAAGTTCAAAGTCTCTTGTACGCCCTGCTTAGTATCCTCTTTGAAGAAAAATTCTGGGTATGTCGCAAACGGTTTGATGATATCGTCGTGATTGAACCCATCATCGACAGCCATCATCTCAAAGTCTAGGAACTCATTGTCTTTGGACTGCGGCGAGAACATGGACCTGCTGTTTGGATACGGGTTCACAGCCGAAGGTATCTTAGCGCTCTTGGATATTTCGACACCTTGCACATGACTGTCTTGTCTGTCTTGCCTGTCTTGTGTTATAAACTTCCGCTTGTCCGCTGAATGCTTCCTCATGTTTCTCGTCCCGTTTTCAGCCTCTATGTGCTCAATAGTGATTGTTCTCGCATCCATCGGAGTCTTCGGTGATTTGATCATGGTATTTTCATTGAGATTGGCTTGTATTTTAGCAATCATTTTGACGCTGCTCTTATCGGCATAATCAGAGTCCATGGATTTGTCGTCAATGTATTTCTCGTTGCCTCCCGGCTTTTCTACTGGAGGCGGGATGGCGTTCGGGCTGGGAGCCTTCGGAAGCCAATGCTTGTCATTGTCATGGTAGTCTGTATTGATGTGAAGAGGACTCTTCTTGTCAATCGCCTCTAATGGTGGTACTTCTACTTCAATTCGAGGTTGAGGCGTCTTCTTCTTTGGTGACGTCGACGTTCTGTCAGAGCCAGCGACGCTATGGGCTACGCTGAGCCGTCGGTCTTTCTTGGCTGGTTCTTTGACCTCGTTAGTCAAAGGACGATCTTTAGGTGTCTTTTCCTTGACACTCATCCGCCTGTTCGTTAGTGATTTTTGTTTGGGCTCACTACTTTTCTTAGGGCTTACTTTTGGTAGAGAGGGGACTTCAATTTCTATTGTCTTATTGACCTTCTCTTTGTCATCATTAGACTCACTTCGCCGCTTGAGCTTGTTAGCTTTTACTTTAACATTATTCTTGGGTGTCTCGACAGCGACCTCGCTCTTAAGATCTTCCTTTACATCCTTCACTTCTACTTTCACTACTTCCTTTATCTCCTCGTCCTCTTTCCGTTCCGCAGGTGGAAGTTCACTGGACTGGCCACTCTCTTTGGGAGTCTTATTGGGTCCAGCGGTATGGGCTTCGTCTTTAGATAATTTTCTGGGTCGGGCCTCAGACTTATTAGGCAGATTTCCGCCTGAAGTAGTGCTTCTGGTCCGAGCACGTGTGGCAGCGCGCGCATCACTGGTTCGGCTAGGTTCCTCTCCTTCAGGAGTCGGTGATGGTACCCTACACTCGGACCGCCGTTCGGAAGTTTTAAGCTTCTTATCTGGCGGCGCTTTGCGTGGGGACGCATCGGTGGACACACTCTTGCCTTTTCGCCTTCGCCTTGGTCTTTTGGGATACGGGCTTCCGGATCGGGACCCATCGGACACTTTAGAGCTGTCAGAATCACTCGAGGCACTAGTCGAAGACAGCGGTCTTGACACCCTGTCGAGAAAGGGCAAGTCCACGGTTGGTCTAGAGCCTGGAGGTGAGAACATTGACGGCTGGCGTGTCGCGGTGGCCGGTTTGATCTCGCGCGCCTTGGCGGTAGGCTTGATGCCGGGCTTCTCCGGCTCCTCCTCCGAGCTGGACGACGACGAGTAACTGCTGCTGCTCGAGTTGGAAGACGAGCTTGAGCTTTCTTTCTGTGCAGTCTTAGAGCTTTTAGTTTCGTCTTTGTCTTTCTTAGGAGAGGACTTGGCTTGGCTAGTCTCCGGCTTCTCATCTTTCTTTTTGTCGGCATCGTTCTCGACAGTCGGGGGCTTGGTGCCGAGTCCACTCTTGATGTGTGCCGCTGCCTTCTTGGCAGCCTGTCTTTGTGGGACATATGAAATGGGCTCCTTCTCCACTTCCTTAGATTTCTTTCTGCCAACTTTTGAGGAAGGTGTATCTTTGATTTCTTTGCCCTTAACCTTCTGCGGCTTCACGACTGGCTTTGATTTAGTATCATCGCCGCTGGTTTGTTTTTGTTCGCGTTGTTCTGGGCTCGGCTCATCTTTCTTAACCACAGTAGTGGAGCGCATATTTTCAGAAGCTTTCTTTGCCGCTTGTCTTTGTGGCACAATGAGTTCTGACGGGTGATCTTTTTGTTTTGAGACTTTTATATTTTCTTTATTTTTAGCCTCATCGTCAGATTCCTGTTTTAAAGGTGGCAACTTTTTGTCCTTGTTCGAGGGCTTCCTGCCCCGTTTCTTCGGACCCGGTTTCGGTTCCTCAGGGGTAATAGCAGTTTTCTTCTCAGGTTGCGTTGGAATAAACTCTTTCATTGCTGCCTTAGTCCTAGGCAAAGACTGCTGCGAGTCATTACCGCTGGGAGACTTTTCCACTTTCACTTTATCTTTTTCGGTTTTTATCTTTTCTGTTTTAGATTTTTCTGACTTTACTTCGGTGTTGTTGTCCTCGCTGCTATCTGAGTATATGTCTATCGGGAACTTGCTATTCCTCATAGTTGGTCTTATCGGCATTAAGTCATCGCTGTCTGTACCAGATTGACCCATTTTCCCAGCTGTCATTTCTTTTTCCATTTGTTGCAGCGTCTTGCTGCGAGATCGATCCTTTTTCAGTCTAGAATTCAAAGACTCATCATCGCTGCTACTTTCGATGAGTGGCTTAGACTGTGGCACCTTTTTCTTTTTTCGTTCAGTCTTTTTGGGAGATCTCTTTCCTTTGCCTTTAGGAGATACCTTTTTCTTTGGTGACGTACCAGCTCGTCTGCCTTCGTCATCGGTACTGGAGCCGATGGCCTTGCGGAACCTACTCGTGCGCGGCATCTCCGGCGCACTCTCCTCGCTCGACAGTCCGCTGTATATGCTGCCGCTGCGTCGCGACCCGTTAACATAGTGTTTCTTGTACGGATTCGATGATTTAGAACCCTTCACTAGGCCGTTGCGATCCTTCTTCTTCTCGTCACCAGATTCTGGCGGCGCGATGCGTGCTAGCAACTCTTCGAAATCGTTCTTATGATCCGGGGCATTATCGTGAGAATAGAGTCTATCATATATTGAAGGTCCGTGATTAGCCTCAATGATGGCGGCTAATTCCTGCGGCGGAATATCGGTCCCGGCCGCTGATAGCACAGCCACTTGTTTGTGAAAAGTTTGCTCTCTCATGCGAAAGAACGAGCGCGATAGCTTTTCTCTTCTGCTCACCATGTAGCACAGATTGCGAACTCTCTCCAGATCCTGGCGGAGCTGCACGAACATCTTCAGCTTGTCGATGTCTGCCTGCTCCTGCCGGTGCGTCAACACCTCGGTGTCGTCCGACTTGGGCGGTAACAGAGGTTGGTTCTTACCCGACCGCCTCTTAAGCTTCCAGTAGTTGTAAATGTAATTAATTGCATCTTGATCGACGTCAAGGAGATGTGTACTGATATCCTTGACACTCACGTGTTTGTCGAACTCTCTCTCAATCTCATGCAAGCGAGCCGCTCGAGCTTGCGTCTTCTCTTCTGACGTCATATCCTTCCTGCGCTTTCGTTCAACCTTCTCCTCCTCCTCTCCGTCCCCTGAGCCTGCTACCTTTTCTTTCTTAGAGTTAACACTATGCTTTTGGCAATACGATCGTAACTTTACACCGTCATCAGCATTTTCGTCCTCAATAATAGCGCGCATTTCCAAACCGTATTTAAACGCGCACGTAACATGATAGGCAGTTTTACAAGTCTTAACAGAACACTGGATGCATGCTCCTTTTCTGTTTCGGCAGAGTACGCAATGCAAAGCCCAGCGGGAACTGGGGGATAGCCGAAATACCCAGCTCTGTGTTCGGACAGAGGTCGACCGAACGACGATTGGGGAAATAGACGTATTGTTAGGTTCTTCTGACGTAGTAACACTTAAGGCCACTAGTTTCATTTGTACTTACTCACTAGTTTAACCGGTATACACTTTTTTCTAATGGTTATAAACCAACTGGCCCAAAGATGTTAAACCGTATTGCCGTTTAAAAAAATATGTAATAATATTGCCACGGTTGCCGATTTCATGGCCATCCGCAATTGCTATAAGAAGAAAGACAGCGCCAGTATAAAAAAAGACAGCTGCCAAGACCAGTATAAGTTATCTAGTTTCATCGGATTTTATCCTGCGACCTTCCGATTCGTCATCTGTTACAACATTGATTTGAATGTGATGTCAACATCTTGGTTGCTAGAAATCTGACACTTCAACAATAGGTGGCGCCAAATATCAGTATGAGATGTTAAAAAGGAATTTAAAATTCGAGCCAGCAAGGACATTGAGATGGTTGGTAAAGGCTACCTACCGGTGTACTGAATCGAAAGGTCGCAGGTTCAAGTCTTGTCTGCACACGAATTTTTCATTTCCACAAAAATCTCTCTTTTATAAAAAAAAAACTAGGTGCAATTAAATAGGTAAGTAGACGATAGGTACAATTGCTTCGCAAATAGATATGTGCTTTGCTAGGTAATGAATCTAGAACCGTGAAACATATGATCTGATTTTTCATTTCACATATTCTATAGATACACAACAGTCATAATACAGGTTTGTTTTGTAACATTAAACCAAAAATGGTTTGTTTACTTTTATGTGACCGGTCCAAAAAGCACAGATCTACCTAACTATTTTTTAAAATCTGTATATAGTTTTTTCTTAACCTCCAGCCCAACCGGATGACCAGTATGTTACATGGACTGCGTGGCGTCAATTACTGGGGAACAGGAAGCCACGGTAAGAATATCCGGAACGCCTGTCAAAGGCAGGGGTCGGTACTGTGTATGCTAGCCAATAGGCATCCAGGGTATTACTTACCTCGCTAGGCAAACGTAGTCTATCCTTATATTGTATCCTTGTAATTTATATTATTTAGTCACGATTTTTTAACAATAAAATCCAAGATTACTCTACAGTTGTGACACTAAAGGAATTGTGGAGCTAGAACATAACCGATTATACTATTTGAACATTCACATCTGTATAAATGTAAGTGCAGTTACACTATTCATTAAACCAGCATACACGAATGTTTTTAAAAATATCATGGCTACTGACACCTGATTCGTTACTATACCCGAACACTATATTCGCACATCAATATCCGAAGAACTATTTCCGCACAACTATATCTGGACAACTATATCCGCACAACTATATTCTCACAACTATATCCGCACAACTATATCCTCACAACTATATTTATCAACTATATACGCACAATAATATACGAACGGCTATACTCGCACTACAGAGCGCGCAAGAGAAATATTTTAAGTACAAATGCATCGCAACAGCAACTACATCAGATCATCCCAAAACACACCAAGAACTATCCAGAGAGGGGAGATCCTTTTTAAAGATGAATAACATTATAACAATACACCCCTTCACAAAAAAAGACCTCATAGTAATTCATAGGGTTTAAGTGTCAATATAAAAGAAATACGTGAAATACATAATACTATTTAGTAAAATCCAACAAGGAACGTAATATTATGATTTTATATAACAATGCATGTTTGCTTTACATAATAAGGGATGCAATTTGGGAAAATGGAGCAAAAAGTTGTGAACGGTAAAAGTTTATCGATTATTGAAATAACCTGATATAATTTTTGGAACACAGTTTGGAAATAAATCAGAGAAAACATGGTAGCATTCAAATCACTTTATACCGATTGGGCTGACACAGAAACTATTGTCAAATGATCAAAGAATTATGAATCATGTTTTGTTCTTTCTTAATTTCAAACCAAGGGTAGTAAACACCGTTGATTTAAGACACCGTGGATTTTAGTCAGTACAAGTCTGACAGTCCCTCCCGCCCTACCCGGGGTGGGAGGACTCATTTGACGATTTTACCACGATAAAAAAAAGGATAGAAAAGGCCAAGGAGACAATGGTTTCAAGTCAGTCTAGTTTTTGATCTCACACAGGTATATTTAGTTAATGACATTACACTGTGATGGTAACGATGTGGAAGAATATCGTAAGAAACAGCAATGTCTTAGAAAAAATCATTCAACGACATGACTTCCACTAGTACGCACTAGATTTAGGATCATTCGTTTCATAGATAGAGCTAGTTTTGATTCGCAGCAAAACATTACGGGCTGGCTGTAAAATCAACACTTGTTTCTGCTTTTGTATTCCTTGTTCCAATTCAAATTATGACTAAATTATTCCTAGAAAGGGTTGGCATTGAACAAATACTGCTGATCCTTTATTTAAAATCTCACAAGATTTCTATAAGAATCTTTTCGCACTGTTATCATTGTAGATTTTACCATTGCACACACGGTGTTGATCCAATTGAAATGAAACAGAATTTAAATAATCTGCATTTCTAGTTGTTGAACAAAAAGTATCACAGGATGCAAAGATATGCAAGATCAAATCATCGGACAAAAGTTCTACAAAACCGGTACATCGCGAAATAAACGATATAACGGGCTGAATACAATATTTAAGAACACAGGGGTGAAAATCTTGGACTTTCCTCATCCATTCATTAAAAAAATTTGGGTTGACTATGAACTTATTGGAGGTCCGAAATGATCATCCATATGGAACCATAAAATAGAACATTGGGACCGATCGCAGACGAAATACTCGTTAAATTAAATCATCGAAGAGAGTATTATGAACTGTGTAAAGGTAGACAAATTTTCACAACCTGATAAGATTATGTCATTTGAATGCAAAGGAACATCCTTAATGATGCTACTTTCCAGACAAAGACCTAAGTTTGTCTTTGCGACCACTAAGTTCTTCTTAACAATTACGGATTTAATGTATAGTAGAAAAATTTGTTCCGGAAGTTATATGATGCAAATATGTTTAATTTTTGATTTAGTTTTAGCAAGGTCAGGTATCAGGTGCAATGAAAATCTTACATTGCACCTGAGTGATTGATAACGAATTTCGAAGTCCCAAGATATCACAAAGGTATTCTTGGAAAATGCAGACATCGATCAACTAGTTCCAAGTTTGCCGACAAATTCTTTTAAAAATCTATCCTTTAACACGAAGACCTTGAAGTTACACAGTAAGCGGGTCTTCAGAAGACCTTTATAGCATCACTGCATTTTACGTGACATCTCAAAAGTTTTTTTTTTTTTTTTATAATGGAACCCTTTAGCGAGGCTGCAGCATTGATCAGGCAAAAACAGCTGCGTCAAAGGTATTTAAAACAAGTAACTGGCGAGTATTTTTTAAAGAAATTGCGAATGAAATGATTCCATTCAGACTATACCGCTACTAAAAGTTCCCTTTCGTTCGTCAGTTGTTCTTTGTGATCAACATGTAGCGGATAATAAGAATAATCGCGCACGAAGTCCAGTGGCCGGTGATGGCCACAAGGGAAATGCACAATGGTGGATGGCCTTCACCTTGCCCCACCACGCAACAGTTCGGGAGCAATAATATGCAAGTGCGAATGTTGCAAACTGTGCGTGGCGCCTCGACGCTGCCACGTGCTCGTATGTCTGCTACCTTTAATGTAGCGGATGCCCAGCGCGTATTTGATCTTTGCTTCCATCGATTCTGATCTAATCAATGTTGCAAATACAATATATAAAACATATACAATATATAAAAATAATTTGTTCGTGGTAAAGCCGCAGTATGCTAGTGCTTACAATAACCCTACCCTCACGTTGAGCAGGTCAGAAGCTAAGCTTGAGTCAAAAGTCAAGACGACTTATCAACCGATACCCCGAAAATTCTATCCAGCAAATGTTAGTGTAAGTTTAGATATTTCCAGCCCAAGTTGACTTGCATTATTATTTATAGATATGGATGGATACACGACAAAAATAAACATCCTACACAAATAAATGCTCTATTTTTATTATAATGTGTTTTTTTCCCAAGTTATTGTAAACGGATAAAGAATTCAAATAAAACATAACTTTTTTTTTTCATAATTTGTTTGTAGTCGTCGCAGAATGTCCTTAACTTGCATACTTGTCTCCTCAGATGCTCCTATCTAGCCTCTTGCCTTCCTCTACTCTTAGCCATCCATATTCACACTAAACACTTTCTTCAAGAAAATAAAACAAACATTTTACATTTTTAAATCTCTCTGATGTACGAACGATTCATTGTTGATATTATTATAAAGAAAAGTACCTTTCACGGAAATCTGTAAGAATTGAAAATGTACTCGTATTTCAATTCACACAAAATATATTTAACAAAATAAACGAGTTCCTGATCGTGTGTGGAGCACGCCTAACATCCGCAGAGCTCGCCTATTATAGTAATAGTCTTCCGTCGTACTGATAGGTTTTTGTGGAATTGGTTGAACTTTTTGTAGAGCTTAGATACAATCACATTAGTTCGCGAAAGGTGTGAGGGCCTTTGCCCAGCAGGCCCTAAAGCCAAACGGCAAGCGACAATCGCTAAGGTTCAGCAATCGCTAATACATTTTCAACTTTATACGTCATTGCATAAAGTTGAAAATGTATCAAAGATTACAGATCGCTTTCGTTTGTTTCGTTCACTATAGCTCAGCAGTCTTTACTAGATTTTCAACTTTATGCAATGGAGTATAAAGTTGAAAATGTATTAGCGACTGCTGAACGTTAACGATTGTCGCTTGCCGTTTGGCTACAGGCTCTGTTGCTCTTAAGTTTAGCGTCTACTTATTATAATTTATACTAATATTATCAAGCGGAAGTTTGTTTGGTTGAACGCGCTTAACTCTGAAACTACTGGTTCGATTCGAATAAATATATTACACCGATTAGAAAAGTTTTGGAGAACAAACTTATCCAATTGTAAGTATGCAATTAGGTACGCTGTAATTTAGTGGCTGTTCAAAAAGTTAGAACAGGTTTTTTTTTTTATTTGGCAGTTGTCGATTGATAGCGAGTCTCCCGAGGGCTGCAAAGGATAACTTTCAACCCGCATGCATGTTCAGATCTTCTTTCAGAGTATGAGTAATAAAAATATAATTATTAATATACTCAAAGTTTTGGTATTTTGATATTAAAATGTATTTATTAAATAACTCAATGTTTTGTTCTACTTGAACAATTTTTCTTTCGTAGTTTGTGAGTGCCGTATTTATCCCTACTACAGGCTCAAGGGAACAATGGGTGTTTCAAACCCTTCCGAAAACTGTAAGCTCCGCCCCTAGAACCCACCTCCTATAGCAATGGCTCCTTTTAAAAGGATATTCCTGCCCTGCTCCGCACCTCGACCCACACATTTTACCCGGAACTAAGTTGTCGAGCCATGTTAAATAATATTTTTTATATTTAAAATATAAATAAAGATATAGGTTTTGAAAACAATTGCTAGGAAACGAAACCTATTATTTGTAATTTCTTTAAAATTCAATGCATAATTTAATCCGTCAGTTTCACTGATAGAGAATAATTAGACTGTCAAGGGCTCATCATCATTAGAATTAGCGGTATTTTTAAAATAAATTTACCGAAATTTCGGCAATGTTACAAGCGACATGATCACGGGTTCAGTCATCCCAAATTATTCCTTTCTAGTAATAATGTTAGTAAAATCAGTCAAAAATATCTAAAGTTTGATTTTCAGAAAATGCACTGGAATTTTGAACTTATTATCTACGAGTCGGGTGCAACACTTCACTCTCCTGAACGCTTTTCGCAACAATAAACACAAGAGCTTTTGTCAAGCTACGTGTAACAGCAAAATTTTCCGAGCTAAAAGACAAAACTGTTCAGCCAAATAAATAGATAGACTAGCCGACAGTCCTAGGCCAAGACTGGTATTCGTGTACAGCGGAATCCGTTTATAATGACATCAAAGGGAAGTACGACATACAAAGCATGTTGTCAATAAGAGAAGTACAACATACAAAGCATGTTGTCAATAATAATCATTCTCTTGTTTTTCATTGTATGTATTTATTTATTTTAACAGTTTTTTCAACAAAATTTAATAACATCGGAGGGGTGCTGACTTGCAGTGAATGTGGATGCAGTTACACGGCAAAAATTAGCTATATCAATCACCAGAGCACACTAGTAATGTTCTCAATAGGTAAATCCATGTCGTTGTGACCAAAATCGGTCGGGATCATATTTAAAAAAAGTTTCTACTATATTGATGTAGTGATTCGCCCTCCTCCCTTATTGCACACATGTCACTTTATCAATTAACTCTGCCAGCGTTCGCTTTTCACTTGGTACCTTACCGTCCCTTTCACCTCAGATATCGGACATCCCGTTTATTCTGAGCTTCGACCTATCGAGCTAGTGGCCGATATTCAACCATAACCCATTTAAATTTAAGTTGTCTATACTTGACATTAAGTGTTAAACGCATGGTAGGGTGTATAATGTCCTCTTTATTAACTTAATGTATTTTTAATGCGAATGAACCCTACAATCCAATTAATCTATATATATAAAAGAACAGGGGTTTTTCTTTTGACACGACTACAGCCGAAACCGCTTAACGCAGAAACTTGAATTTTGGACAGCATTTGCAGTCTACCATGTAGATTGGCAATAAGACGGGATTTTGCGAAAATCCTCCTCTAAGGGGGTGAAAAGGGGTGAAAACTTTTGTATGAAAAATCTTATTCCTTGGGTTTATAAACTTGAAACTTACCACGAATAAGAACATTAGTAAATAAATAAGATAGGCACCACAATTTTTTTAAAACTACCCTCCATTGGTATTCTAGGGGTTGTTAAAGTTTGTATGGGAAAATCATAACGCGTGAGCTGATGAATTTGAAAATCAGTATTTATATACTAGATAAGAATTAATCAAACACGTGTTTTTGGATTTTTCGAAAATCACCCCCCAAGGTGGTGAAAAGGGGTATTCAAGTTTTAAGGGGAGGATATTGAACCACTAAACGTAGAAACCTGAATTTTGGATGGTAGTTACAATTTATAATGTAGATGAGCATTATGAAAGGATTTTGCGAAAATCTCCCTCTAAGGGGGTGAAAAGGGGTGAAAACCTTTGTATGTAAAATCTTATTTCTTGGGTTTATAAACTTGAAACTTGGTACGAATGTGAGTATAAGTAAATAAAAAAGATGGACACTATTCTTTTTTCAAAACTACGCTCCATTTTTGGGTTTTTCGAAAATCACCCCCTAAATTTTGAAAAGGGTTGATTCAGTTTTAAGGGAACAATTTACTGCTGGCTTCGATAAATTCTAAACTGGGCATAAATTATCTCTCAATCGAATAAAGGATACGTATTTATTATATTTAAAAAAATCAACCCCTAGCGTGTTTTTGTTTGTTTGAATTGAATAGGCCCTGAAACTACTAGAGATTTTCCAAAAGTATCCTATACTATAGGGAGGGTCAGCGCGAAGTAAATTCACTGTGTTCGAAGTTAAAAGCACGCGCAGACGAAGTCGCGGGCAAAGTGCTAGTATTTTATGAGAGGCTTGATGTACCGATGTATGTTACTCTTTCACGCAAAAAACTCTTAAACGAATTTGAATGAACTTGAATAAGCTAGTGCTAATCCACACTAAAAAAAAGTGCTAGTCCAAGTTCATTCAAATTCGTTTGTCGAAGTTACGTGTTTTTACCACCATTTTATTTTCACTGGGGACTGGACTAACACGTAGTTGTTCCGGGTGTGGTGGTTGGTGATGTATTTGTGTAGAGAATTTCCTAGTGAGGCTACGTTTCTAAAAAAGAAATAACTAAATAACCTATGTCTCGTTATTCAATACCGACGGAGAATGCAGATAGAATAGTACCTATAAATAATTCTAACTGTTTGCAATACGAAGCTATTTTCCATCCCAATTAGAGCACATATTTCATTACATATGCAGCGAATTTACTGCACTGTCAGTTCTATTATAGAGATACGACTGATCGCTCAATACAATCATACGTAAATATCATATCAATGTATTATAAAATTAAATAAATTAACGTTAGCATAAATACTGACTTAGATTTGTAGTTTATCAGCGTGTTTTAAGCGCTTTGATATTTTAAAGACCAGTTCTAAATTTTGAAATATGGAAGCCTCTATCTGAGCGGGGTGACGCCGCCTTTTAAACATAACAAGCACGGAAACTAGTTCGCGAGCTTGAACTGTGAGTTTTGTGTGTTTGGAACAGAATCGTGTTGTAAGTGAGACGACAATGGTAGTGGTGTCGAACGCAAAAAACGAACGAGAAGGACGAGAGAGTAGACCGATTTGTCTGCTCCTAAACACCCACCCGTGTTAACTACCGTTCATCCGCGAACGTGGCGCTTGCAACAGTGCCGAAATAGGATCGTTCCCATAGGTCCACGATTCTTTTGTTCTCTGTTTCCCAACGGCTCCATGACAAATTATAATATTTTGAATTTGCCTACATGAGTTCCCAACGGGTCCACGAGATTTATAAAAAGTACAGTCAGTAAGAACGATTTCATGTAAGATAAAGAAAAATGTTCAGAACTGTCTTTTCGAGTGGTTTAAACGCTTGTGATAAAAACTAATGAAATGACAAAGGTCTCTTAATAATTACGCTGCTAACTTTCATTGTTTTATCATAAATGTAATAAAACTTTCAGTCAACATGTGTGATTGTCCTCTTATCACCGGTCACATTAAATACCTCTGGTAATAATTAATGTCACACCTAGTTTTAGACATCATTTTGAAAGACTGGTAGAAAAAGTGCTCAAGCTTTTAAAAATACCGAACTTTTTCTGATCCAAACTAATCACACAAGTTTATCTAAATGTGGGCACTGAAATTTTTCTGAAGCTATAAACATTGTTAAATAAATTCTCTCTGAACAAACTTTTCGAAATAGTACAGGTATATTTTACCGCTTCCTAGTACCAGGTTATTGTGAAACCCTACAAGCAATTATTTTACGGTGATTTTATTCCGCATGCCTTTCCAATTAAACTTTCTACGTAAACATAATATTATATTGCATCATGAGTGAGATTTCAACATAAAATGGCAATTAATTTATCTGAAGTAAATGTATGCAGAAGCATACAAAAATATGTATGTCTGAATTATTTTTGACGTCTTTATTGCATCTTATTTTTTAATAAAGCTATTTAATTATTAAAGCAAAATTCAATAAATTAATGAATATAATAATTTTCTCAATAAAGCATTTCATTATTTAGGACGGCTTTGTTTTATTTTAAGACTATGTATGGCTATGTATAAGGGTTATTTAAAATAAAACAGAATTACAAATAATTATTCTGCGACTAAAAGAAGAGAAAAAAAAACATACCCATCATGTTATTTATATGAAAAAAGGGCTAACTCCTTGAGGGAAACAAGCATTATTAAATTTGGCGATATAACGGAACAACTTTTCTTATTAGATATAAAGTCTATGTGAAAAGTTCATATAATTAAGGAAAAAGATTAAATTATTTATGAGTAATCGCATTTGGTTCACCCAATGATATTCTAATATACAGATATGTTATACGCTTACAAAACAAAACAAAAAACTGTTCCGCGACGAGCGGCAGCACACATTTTTTATTCACACATGACATTCCAAAGTAAAAAGGATAGCTTGATAAAATGCAATAAGAAAAAAAGTGACAGCTAGATAAAATAACAGCGACACACGTCATCAATCCCCTCGAACGTCGGCATCATAGACTTGCAATTGTCCCACGCAGGACATTTTCTGGTCTTCACTTTTTGCGCGCTCATAACATATCTGTTTACTAAAATATCATTGGGTTCACCATTATTTTTTCTTTCGGAAACATGTGACGACAAAGTATTTTGTATCACTTGTGAGCTTAAAAATCAATTCATGATAATATTAATTTTACACATGCGAGTCTATCGATAATTTTATATTGGTAAACTGTTTAATAAAGCCAAAAATAAAAGTTGTTTTATGGAAGTATGGCTGTTATCCCTTCTGGAGTAAGCAGTTTGAAAACGCTGCAGTTCATTAGCTATTTGATTGAGGACGAAAACAAAGGTATAATTGCCAGTCATTATTCTATACAGTCATTAATTTATTTAGTACCAAACCCCCTAAATAATAAAACGAGAAGTAAAGTTACGCTAAAGTTAATCCTTAAAATGTATAGTTAATCCGAGGATTATCCTGGTTGTAACTTTAGTCCACGTTTATTAATAAGGGGGTAAATGTTTTAGTAATTAAATGAATACTCACTAGGTTGACGTTTGCCCTATGATGCACACAGGGCGGTATGCTAACTGTACCGTCCCCAACGTGCGTCCATACGCGCCACTTGCGAATCATCGCCTCGCATTTTATTTAGGTCCTCACAAAAGTAAATATTATCAGAAACTACTCACTAATTTAAGGCCAATTGTAATAATAATGCAGAATACCAAATAAATACTCGACTAAGAATATAATTAGTACGTAATAAGCATAACAAGCCAAAACTAATATACAATTCATATTGTGAACAAGTAATTTTAATACAAAACACTTGAGAAAGTTTTTATAGTTCACTTTTACCGAGATGCGCTCGGAAAATCATAATTTTTCGGAGTGCAGAGCGCGAGTTACGGTGAGGTTCTGTGAGCGAGGGCGGGAAAACTGGGTAGCCGCCGACCCGGCCGACTCCAGGTGCGTGAATTAGTCGCGATGCGCGCGCCACCCGCCACTGATTCATGAATGCATTTCAGGATACAGCGCTTTATTTCACTAATATGCACTGAATGTAGCTAATGCAAATGCACAGAGGTTTAGACTTTTAAATCAAAATACTGTTTGCAATTTTAATTTTTAACATCAATACAACCAAAAGAAAATAGAACGGATTATAAAAAAACACATTTGTTTCTAGTTGCACTGAAGTTGGCTTGTTATTACAGGGCTTTTTTTTAAAGTTTTGACCGAGGTCAACTGTTATAGTTCTGTTGGAGCTGCCGCCAATGTACAACTTTATTAAAGAGTTACCAACTTACTTCAAGTTTTGCGAATTACGAACTCAACTTGTGTCAACTAAAGACAGTGTTACATGTATTTTGATCGAACAATAATATGATTGCATTCATGATGGCGACGAATAGCTCGTGTCTATCACTTCCACGAACCAACACGTAAGTTGAGGCCGACACCACTAAGCTACTGCTCACCATATACATATTATACATGCATATCAAGGATCGTTGAAAAACTGCAATTTACTTGACTTTATTAAAAGGTAAATTCAAATATTTAATATTGCAATACAGACATTTTCAATCACATTTCCTATCGGAAATACGTCTTTAATATCGACGTCACTACCTAGAAAATGCACTCATATTATATTAATAGCTGCGAACATTTCTGACTTTCTGAGGATGGATGTATATTTATTACTCTTCCACACAAAAACTTGTCGGATTTTGATGTTTGGCACATAGATAGTTAATGATACTTTTTATCTTGGTATGAAGTTCCTGTGGTGGTTAGTACACAGAAAAAGTTATACAAATAAATTAATTTGTACTACTTTTTCTGTGAAGTATTATTTTATTACATGGATTTGATAACTTTTAAGGGTTAATGTAAACGACGTGTGTATAGATAGTATTGCCCATGATGGGTACATATTTGAATATCGAAGATTAAAATATCTACGCTTAAAATATCGATGTTCAGAATATCGAAAATTAAAATATCGATTGTAACAAAATATCGAAAAATGTTACATCTACGCTAAAAGCGTCGAAGATTAAAATGTCGACTGATTTAAATGTTGAATGATTCAAAATATCGAAAGACGTTATGTCGAAATTCAAAATATCAACGTTTAATACATCGTAGTTCATAATATCTAATTTCATAATATCTATGTTAAAAATACCTACTAGTTGAAATATCCACCTACCAAAGTAAGTCGACGGAGATGAAGAGGATGAAGAGGATGGCGGGGTCTTTCAGACCCCGCCATCCTCTTCGAACCTAACCTGTCCGAGTCGGGGTGCCCCAAGTCCCGAGCTCGCTTCGCTCGCTCTTGCGTTCTTAGTCAAATTACTGATTCGGACGGACTTCGGATGCAAGAGCGAGCGAAGCGAGCTCGGAACTTGGGGCACCCCGACTCGGACAGTTTAGGTTCGAAGAGGATGGCGGGGTCTGAAAGACCCCGCCATACTCTTCGTGTTAGGTTACTTTAAACCTTGCAAACAGAAATAGGAGCCCCGCGAAGCGGGGCTCCGTCGACTTACCTTGTTAGGTTCGATATTTCGGATATTCGATAATCTGTATTTCGATATTTAGATCTTTCGATGTAACTTTTGTAGATATTTAGATTTTAGATTTATTGGACGTAGATCATTTAATCATTCGATATTTTAAACTTTCGATATTTTAATTTTCGATTTTATGGTCATTCGATATTTTCAATTTCGATATTTTGAACATCGATATTTTAAGCGTAGATATTTTAATCTTCGATATTCAAATATGTACCCCCCATGATTAGTACGAGGAATGGTAGACTTTACTCTTTGTGAAAAGACGTCTTCCTCAAAGGCTAAGTACTCAAAAACGCTGCAAACCTAGCGCGGTGGCGGCGGTGGAAATATCAAAACAAATAATGAAATCGCCGCTCGTGGTCTCACTGAGTTCGGATCCACTGAGGCGAAGAGGAGCAGACAGGATAGAAATTCACCAATCACTCTTCTCCACTCAAGCCGTGGGAATCGCTCTCCGCTCCGCCTAAGTGGAACCGCAGCCTGAAGTGACTATTAGGCCTACCACACGCACAAGCTTCATGTACAAACCGGCTTGCTCAGGCAGAACTGTGGTGAAGCTTGTGCGTATGGTAGGCCTATAAGGCGAGCATAAGGGAGCCTAGCGCGGTGGCTATGAGCGAGATTGCGAGCATAGCGTGTTGCTAGACAACAACGGAAACAACGGGCGTGTGGCAGGTATATCAAACCATTTCGGTCAAATAATCAGCGCCATCTCGTTTCCAGGACATGCACTAAAGTATTACCGTGAGAAGTAGGTATTTGCACAGAGGAGGTATTTTTTATAGGCTGATGATGATGAGTAGAATAATGTAGAATGCTTGATAATTTAATTTTATACAAACCTAAAATAACCTATAAAATATTTTAGAATTAATTTCTATGAACAAGAAATATAGAAACTTCTGGATACCTCAGGTTTGCAACACCTGAAGGTGTCCCAATAGAAACAAATGCTTTATTGGCACTGTGGACACCCATCGCGCCCGCACCCGAGCAAACCTAGGCCCTAGGCTACCACTATGATATACTATACACTAAGGCTTCGGCGGCAGTAATCAGCGGTAATCTCTCTGAACGTTGGAATGAAGACAGGATTAGATCCAACATTTAACACAAATAAATATTAATAGAACCAAAGGAAAGTTTAAGTAAAATCATAACATTTTACCCATCTTTCTTAGTTTTAGTTGCTAATTTCTAAAGGAGAATGGGCGTTCATGGTTTCGCTCTTTGAAGCGTATGGTCACTTAAGAAAATCTATAAATACTGTTATTATTTTAAATTCACTTAAAACATTTGTGGGGTTTTTATTTTAAATATTATTAGTATTTTTGTTCCGGTATAGTGAAGGGCTAAATTACCAGAATCGATCGATTAAACAAAGAACAAAGTCGTAAAACAATTAAAAAATCTACTGGTGTCCCTAAGTTAAAGCTCGCTGTGACTCGACTCGACTCGACTCGAAAAAAGCAAAAAATCTCTTCACGGAAACGACAAAATATAAAATAAATGAAACGTATTAAACTTCCCTGAAAGGCTTTGGACGCTAAACTTGAAACAGTTATCTTCGCTAGAAGTCGATTTCCACAAGTTGCACTTCTAAGAATTCTGCTCTTGCTTTGCAGTAACAAGGTTACATACATCTCGGCTCGAGATCATTGCTGTGTTATAGTACAAATTATTATCTATCCGCTTTGCCTTTGAAGCAGCTTACGCTCTACACACCCTGGTATGCTTCCACTTTCCTTCTTTTTTTAATGAATTTTTGAAAACCAGCGTTTTGACATCTCAAAAAAATGTCGCATCATAATATGCTGAGATAGGAGCCTTTTGGCCTCGCCAATTTTATGTTATATTTGTTCCGTTTGTTATCTTTTTTTTAATTTTGAATTGATTATTTGTATTTTCTTTGCAGCATCTTACGCACTACACACCCTGGTATGCTTCAAGTTATCAAGTTCCCAAAAAATTCGAGCCGGCATTAACTTAAAGCCATGAATGCCAGAATGTTTTCAAGCCTTGAAGTCTTAGGCTGCTTTTCCACCAGAGATGCGCTATGCTACGTTGCTAAGGATGCGTTTGATATCCACCAATCATATTCATTTGTTTTCATCACACACACACACATAATGAGTATGATTGGTGGATATCAAACGCATCCTTAGCAACGTAGCATAGCGCATCTCTGGTGGAAAAGCAGCCTTACAGCGTCATAGATAGATGCACTCCAGACAGTTTATTAATAGCTAGCCGTTGATGTGAAAGATACTTTAATTATTCAGAGGATTTGCGAAAGGTCAGCTTTTCATTTTACTGACAGTTTTGAAATTGAAGGAAGGCTTTCTTTTCCAGTACGAGGTTGTAAGGTATACTTTGAAGTATTGATGGAGTGAACAACGTAGAAAATGTATTGCATTTTTCTTTTCTGTATTATATACGGGGTCTTTCTTTTCAGTTAGCCAACAGGGGAACCCCGAATCTATAAGATAACTTTCTTAGGAACAAATCCTTTTTTTTTACCGACTTCAAAAAAAGGAGGAGGTCTCAATTCGGTTATGTTAAAAATATTAGGTCAAGTGTAAGTGTTTAGCCAATAATGTACAATCAACAAAGTTAAATTATGATCCACCATCATAAGCTTATTTTCACAGACATTAAAATTCAATTAGGTCCACATTCGCGTAAACATACATATCCACGGCAACGACTTCGATCTTTGTCAATTTGACGAATTCATACGATTTATTGTCAAAATGGGTCATGATTCAACTTTGTCGATTGTACATTATAGGTAGGTACGGCGACAGAAGGCGCTGGCATGCGTACGGCGAAAAGTGGGTGAGTTGCAGTGCGACAATGGACCAAAGAACTGACAGCGTCAAAGATATGATTATTCATTTAGTTTATTATAGATGCTGCTTTACAATAGGAAAATAAGCCGTGAGTAAGATTGACAGCAATCCGCTCATGATTGAATGCAAAGGGGTGACAAGTACGTTGACGACGTAGTTAGAACACGATGCATTTCTACTGGAACTGTTTATATACAATTTCCTCCGGTGCGTATTTTTAAATCAAGAGACAGAAAAAAAACGAATATTCCCCCGAAAAACTTACCAAAGACTAAAGCAAGTAGTTTTTATTTTATTTTAATAATCATACTTGTAGCCCGGTATTGACGCGACATGATTACAGTCTTTAAAACATGCGCATATAACAGTGTCCCTAAAAGCACACTACAGCTTTACTTACAACTTCTTTTTTACACGCTTTTATTGGCTGAACCTGTACCAATGTAATTCACAAACTTTAAATAATAAAAGGCCAACATCAACACAATGAACATTGCGTCACTGTAACCACTTACAAACCTAACACTAAGTATTCGGTGTGTTCTGATCGATATTGATCGATTCCCTAACCTTGCAGTTTAGACCGTGTATAGCAAAGTAATAATTAATGAAGAATTATGGGCCAAACTTCTTAATTATTCATTTCTATTACGTCTAACATATACGTGGTGCATTTGAGAAAAACGAACATAACTTCCTAACGCCTGCAGATTAACACTTGGCGGCCGCTGTAGACGAATCAAATTAGATTCATTTCCTTGCAAAAATTGCCGGCCACATTATAAAGTGTGAATAAGTAAAGAAATTTCAAATATAGAATAGATGCACAATTTCGTTGACCTTGACATGCATCTAAGGGCCCCATTGAGTGACATAGCTTGACCCATTCGGTCGAAGGGAGTGTACATCCGAGGAATGATAAACAAGTAAGTTTATTTGTATTTATAAATCCTGACTAGCACGCATAATGCAATATTCTAGAGATAGTGCTACACGCTCTCCGGCTATAATTTACTAAACCACACATGCCGAAATGTTCGCATCCCCACGTCGCTCATTTACTGAGCTTTGATTCATCCATTTTGAATCCATTTAACTCGGATGTACTTTATAATGGAGGGGGGCAGGTTTTGCAGATATGTGCTTCAGAGAAAACTAACCCCCTTTGGTACTAATTTCAATAAAAAATATCCAATAACAATCAAACATCGGAGGGTGAGACAGTGGAGAGCGGCTCAAATATAACATTGCAATATGTAACAAGTAGGTAGCGACAGCAGCTTAGTTGTGCTTGTTTCATTTAAACATTGGTTTCAGGAAACAGTGTTTTGAAATGTAACTTACATTATTTTCATTTTTATTGCAATATGAACTTTGATTTCAATTACGCTGAGCTTTAAGAGAATGAACTTTGACTGTTTTCCATTTCTGAAAAGTGAAAGTTGCCGTGTACCGCAACTGCTGTCCAAAATTATTTCAAAATGCCCGGTCCAGGCCCGATTGGCCCATTCACAGAGTTCCAAGTTAGAAACACGCGTATACGAAGTCACGGGCGGAGTGCTAGACACCAATAAACGCCGCGCCGTCAACTAGTGGAAGTCCAATATATTAACGAATTAACGTATCGAATCATTCCCGGGCAGCGCGCGGACCACCCGGGACACAGTTTTTATCCCGATTTTGTTCCCGTGGGATAAATTTCGTAGTTGTAGTGGGCAGAGCCGTTGGCTACAGCTAGTCTAAAAATTATCATGGATAACAGGAGTAACCTTCGTCATAATGAAGCGCCTTGCAGAGGTATAAATAGAAGTTCTAAGTGCATTTCATAATCAACTTATTGGTCCGTTGTTTGTGCCTTCGGTTCGCTATTGCATTCGCTCGCGATAATCAAATTTCTCTGGTAATATTTTAATGCAAAATGGATGGCCGAACTTGAACGTCATCCATCCATCCATAGATGAAAGGATCTATGGATGGATCCATCCATACTTCCGAACATTAGCATTTATAGTTAGGAAGTTTCTCGTGGCTCAGTTTATTACCGCGGGTTCTGTCCAAGCTGGGCTTTATCGTGCTTATTCAAATTGTGACTTGGGTTTGTAGTATATTGATCATTTTCCAGCGCATAATGCTACAAAATCTAGAGCTATCGAAAGAAACCCTAAAAGTAACGTCAAAAAAAAAAAACCTTGCTGCGGGTAAACAATCGGCCACGGATATTTCAGCAACATAAATGGTTTGAAATACTCAACCAATATTGTTTGTAGTACTTTCAACCTTCTATTTACCATTTCTGTTTTAATTTGAGATAATAATGATATTATTAACTATTATTTAGTTTTTAATACTTAAATTTTTATACCGAATCATAAAGAAAATTATGTGTTTAATATGAAATTCTATAAATAAACCCATGCTTGTTAAAACCCAACCTTTGCATACTGATTGCAGGCGCTAAGCTTCTTATAGTATTTCCCATGCTTTCCCAGACTCCAGATTCATATTTAGAGCTATATATAAATAAAGTCTATTGTGATAAAAATATAACAAAAATATACGGAGTTTCCACGAACACAATTTCTACAGAATCTTCTTAAAAACACGAATGTACGTATTCTCCGAAAGACTTTTCCCCAGTTATATTCTTAATGCCCCGTGCAATAAGACATGGACCTTGTAAAATGCTTTATTGTTGGCATGTACTGAAAGTATTACAATATAAAAATAAAAAGAGGTACATATTCTTTTAACAGAGTACATAATACGACCTAAAAATCTGTTAAGATCCTTCTCAGTTATCTTTTTTGCATCCACTATTGCAGTGGGGGCGTAATTAAATCACTGAGGGTTGGAAAGGCTTTAGTGTGTGCGAGTAGTAGATAAAAAGGAAAATTAAAAAGAGTTTTTACTATGGCAAAGAGTTAATATTAGTGCGGTTGTGTCGGACATTCTCCACGAGTGGTGTGGGAACCCCCAGGGTCCCCCAGCAACTTTCTGTGATTCTTTGTTTTTTTTTAAATATTAGATGACCTCGAGCCGACATCTATGGTAATCCTATACAGATAAGTGTGCATTGTAGTAGGTATGGATTTTCTTAGGCGGCTACTGGAAGTTAGGCAGTCACTAATTATACACGTATTTCTCGAGCTGTTAGTGTAGACCTTTTTTATCGGGGTAAATACATCAAATGGTTCCTCCCACCCAGGGCGGGACAGGAGGGATTGTCAGACTTGTACTGACTAAATCCACGGTGGTCCTTCAATAGCCCTTTACTCTTCAGGGTCACGGTTACTTGATGAGACGGTCCCGCGTCTTTCAGGCACACGAGGGACACGTGGCTCATCAGCGGACGGCGAGTCACCCGTTACTCGCCTATGGTGGCTGGAAATCGCCGGCGGTGTTCTATCCAGCACTATATATACTTAACCGCACCGACCGTCCGAAGCAGTTCCTGACGACTTCGTGTATGCAGTCAAACCGTCTGCTTCAAGAAGATGATATTTGAAAACTCTTAACCGCTGCTTCATAACTAGGTCATTGATATTTAATGAAACACCGGATTGATATTTGATTGTCATAATAACTTAGTAACAAATACTAAGTTCTAAAAGTCAAATGATTCAAAACTAACTTTTTAACTCTTCAGTGGAACAACTATGATGCACATCATGCGCCACGACCACACAAAGATAAGGGTTTGACCAACAACTTATCGAATAAATATTTCGTCATGTCTAAAGATAACACGGCGAACGTTACTGAGACGAAAAAAAAAACATCAATTATCTGTTACTTCTGTTGTGTCCATTCATAAAAGCCATTTCTGTGTTTTTTTCCGTTTTGTTGTATCCCGGGTTCCGGTTCCCGCGTGGAACTACAATATAAACTACTAAAAGTTGTTCTGGGTCTATTAGTCTATTATGTTAGTTGTCTGTTAACGCATCCACGATACAGTAATTTCTTTGTCCTTTTTTGAAAACGGGAAAAATTAAATAGCTATTTAGCAGAACACAGAATGTAAAAGAAGATAGTTCATAGAAATAAGATCCAAAAAATTTAATAACTGATGCGCAGAAGCACTATTAGACTCTAATCACGGATACTTTAATTTCATTCCTTTGAGGAGTTCTTCCAATCAATAACCAGCGTTATATGCATCAACATAAATCAGTTTTTTGCGTATCTCTTATTTTGTATGGTGCATAGCCGGATTAATTTGTTGTAGCTCGTCAGTAATAAGGTTTTAATTTAATGTTTCAGTGAAAGGGTGATTGGGTGCAAGGGAAGGGTGCACTCGTACAACAAATATGTACGTCGCACTTCACAAAAACAAATGATCTATGGGCACTGGAAGGTAGCTCAAGTTATTTTTTATTTGGCTATGTATTTGGTTCTTTTTTTTTCTAATCAGAATTCCATATTTGACCTCATTACAACGATGCAAGAACTTGCATGCAAATTGCGTTACATTGCTGACTTTTGAAGAACAAGGAATTCAGTTAATTATTATACAAATACAGCAATTTAGTGGAACTTGCATGCAAGCTGTTGCTTTGTCTAAATGAAGATTTGTGATGACCACTTCTTTATAGAATAGATGACTGGAAAAATCGAATAAGTCAGTTGGATTATCTTTAAATACTTGACCCAATTTTATTTTATTGTTATGTAAGTCAAAATCGACTAAACAATGACGCGTTTATTATTAAACTAGCGACCCGTCCCAGCTTCGCACGGGTGGACATTTTCGAAAGCCTATGTTACTCAGGGTGAATGTAGCTTTATGGTAAGCGTCCACAGGTTCGCATCGTATGTATCGGACGCATCGCATCAAACGGATTTCTCTAGTCGGCAGCGGTCGAATTGCCGACGCGAGTATCAGCAATCGGATTGCCGATGCCACCTTCATCGCTTGCACTGATCGGCACTCCGTATGACGTCATCGGTACGCATCGCATTAAGGCATTGCCGATGAGCCGTCCGTACGATGCGGATCAGTGGACGCAGTAAATCCGTTACGTCCGATACGTGCGATGCCGACCTGTGGACGCACACCTTTATATGGCATAAACTTGACATAATTGCGCAAAAATGCGTTTACAACTAAATAAATGCCTGGTCACTGGGCATAAAAGTTTTTCGTATAGTAAAAGAAAATAGCCGAAACTTAACTGGCCAAAAAACCTAAGCACAGGGCATATATTCAACACGCCCAAAATGTCCAGGGCACAAAAATATCTCTATTAAAATGATTGGGATGCATTCTAATAAAACATATTTTTTTTAAGTTATGGCACTACCTCGACAGTTAAGTATTTTCATAATTATTATTAGTCTAGTAAATTTTTTTCCCTTTATATTGGAATTTGCAAGTATTGCATATTGACATAATTTTCACAAATTTAATTTTTTGCACTGTTCAATCTAAAAAACCTTAAGGATTCAAAGAAAAATTACAATAGTCCGGGTCGGAAAATTTGATTCAGCAGTACCTACTTGTTACAAATCTGATCTGAAGAAATTCCTAAACGTATTTATTAGTTTTCATTTCGCTCGTGCCGATTGGCTGTGTACATTACCCTTGTAAATTGAGATAACTAGCAAAACTGCAGTCTTGGTGAGTATCGATATCTAAACAAGGAAAAAATCCAGAGACTGGAGTGGACCACTAGACCAATACTGTTGCATGTAACTGAGGCCTTAAAATATTTATCCTAATATAACGATACTTCAAGTCTATCCAACTAATTTAATCTCACCCTGCATTAGACTTCGACGCCCAGATGTTAAAACACTGTCAGTGCAGGATAGAAAAGCTTTTTAAAAAAATGCAGCACTTTAAACATAAAAGAACGGCTAGTTTTCCAGAAAATTGTCAAATCAAATTTGTTTCCATTAGCCAATCCATCAACAGGAGGGCCTTTTACCACACGCAAAGTGTCTGTCGGCTGTCAGGAACCATACGAGCTTTTAGGGAACCATATGATTCTCCGTACAATGAAAATGGAACTAGATGGTTAGTACCTGGTGGAATTCTAGAAGGTTCTCCGAACATGGCGGGTGACTTTATTTATGGTCGCCAATCAGCTGCCATCGAGAATTTTACATGTTTCCCGTGTGTTCGCTGTCGAACAAAGAATCTTCTCGCGAGTGAACTATGACCATCTTTCTGGCAAATGTGAATGTACGAGTATGTATGCTGATTGCATCAGTACCCGCGTCACTGGGTTCGTTCGTGCCATTTTAAAATGCACCTGTGAAAGTTATCGTTAAAATGTAGAGAAAATGTCCAAAAGCCAGTATTCCAGATTTTACTTAAGTGTTAATTTATTTTTTTCGTTTCAATGTCTTTGCGTTCTTAAATATGCGCGTACGATGCGTTGCAGTTTCGTGTCGTTACATTACAGATCATTTTAGGAAATTTTCGAGACTTGAGTACGAATTATGATTAAGTGACGAACATAAAGAAATCGTTCTCAAAGAGACTAAAAGAATTCTAGTCTGTATAAACTTGTGAGCAAAAAGCGGCTTTGACTTTGTAACGCAACTTTGCATTATTTGTTTTAAAAACTTGATAGATTTCCGCAAGCAAATTTTTCTACCAGCTACAACTAAACGAACCTGAATATCAGTTAATCGTTTTCGTTGCTATTTGTAATATTTTTCAAGGATTCAGTTGGATCCAACGCAAAAATTCATTCCAAAAAATATTTTTGGGCGTGCAGTAAGTTTTGTATTCAATACTGTAATAAAAATTTCATACAATAGTCGATAATTTCATTTCACAGGTGGGCCTAATTGTGAAAGGTGTGTTAAAAGTTCGTTTATCTTATCCAGTCTCCGAGATCGTCACCAGCAGCTAAATAATTATTCATTACGACAATGAAAAGCAGCTCATGATCAAAGTTATTTGAACTCTATGTTTCCTATGGGCTCCTTCAATAACGCCCCACATTCACGGCTTTCCGAAACGGTTTTCCGAAGAAACACAATTTTAAACCTTGCTCAAACATTGACTTGTCAGCTAAATATGTAAACCATGTCCTTAAATTGAAAATCCAAAATATTAATGGAAATATTGCTATAAATCTTCTAGCACTTACCTCAAGCTCTTCGATGACTTTTTCCAGTTGGTCTTCGGTAACTGGTGGGGCGCCCGCCCTTGCGCGCTCCGCATTTAATAGTTTTAACCACGCCGTATCAGTTGCATCCAAGTCATAACTGCAAGCGGCCTCGGCACGTGCGGGCGTTGGACTCAGTATATGTTTGTCTGACTGATAGTTCTCATCGCGACTCAGGTGCAGATATTTATCCTTAGGCCTGCCGAAAAATAAATTAACAATTTTAATGAAAAGTTATTAAGTGCGCATTGGCAAGTGAAGGTGTCAGCGATAACTTGGATTGCATTACGTTTTGAAAATATTTACGGTCAGAAGTGAGGTTTTTCATTAAAGAAATAATATTTAAGAAGTTTTGAATAAACCATTTGAAACTAACTAACGTGAACTGAATTTCAAATTATGTTTTGACTTTTAGTGTAACTGTTCATCGTAATATTAAATCGGCTTTTATCCGCATTTGATGGGTGCAGCAACCTGTCTCGATAGATGAACTGCTGGTGTAAAAATATAAACTTACAATTTGAATTCCTGGAAGTTGGGTGGTGGTGGATTGTCAATGATCTTGACCTTAGGCGCAGGGAGAGAGTCAGGGTTTACGGGCACCTGTACTCCTCTCTCCCATTCCTGTTTCCACGTGTCAGTGATTATCCAGTATGAAGACTGTGTGAGTGGCTCACTGTCCGGCAGTTTCATGGCGCTGATAAGGTCCTTTCTGAAATTCATAGATGTAGTACCGGTTAGCGACAAGACAAGTAATGAGACCAATTGTGTTAGTACAAACCGTCACCCATAGCAGTTCTTTACAGACAACACGATTATACAAACACCTGATTTAAATGATGAACATCCAAATCAGGATACATACCAATTTATTTTAATTGTCGACATATTTCTTTACAGTATTATTGGTCGCGACGTCTGTAAAATATAAAATTAACCTGTGATACATACTAATCCTTTCTGTGACGTAATTAAAAAGCCTGCATTCCTATGTCCCCTGCTGTGCCACCCTAAATGGACCCTTATTCCCTTTGGCATCTGTTGATTAATACTGTCATTCTACTTTTATTGAATTTAGGAAACAGGGAATGCATTCTAGGAACGCATATTTGTTGTCAGCCGTTTTTAGGGATCTGTGAGTTAATGGTAAAACTGAATCTGTCTTTCCGTCCTTCCGAATCCACATGGCTATAGTACAAGAAGATCCGTATTTGGAAGGAAACGGAGTTATATATACGATTTTTTGCACTAGTAAAATTACTTTAAAATATTTAAGGATGACTTTTACACACAGATTTTCTCAGATTTGACCTTTCTAAGCAACTGTGCGTGCATTTAAGACCATCGTTTACGGGACATGGATTATTACTGCGATCAAACTTTGGTTTTTACGGTTATTTCAGGATTTCGTTAAAGCCATCAGTATTGTGTTTAAGTAAATATTCATCCTTACTACGGAACTGTTTTCATTCCCTTTACAAAAAATTTCCCTGAACCGTGTTTTGTAACAAAATTCCAACAGAACCAAGTGTTTGTTTGTCAGACAAATTTTTATGTGAATGGGTTTTACCTAATATAATACCCGGGCTTTGGTTTATAATAACAGAAAAGATTATTATGTATCTATTATCAAAGCTAGTGATGATAAGAGATCGAATTATATACAAATGCATAATTGCATAATAATATGAAATTTCAAATTGTGTGTTATTGCATATTTTAGCTAAAATCATGTGTAAGTCCTAAATTTAAAGTGAACCCTAACCATTTAAGACAACCTATTACTTATTTGAACTTTATGTTGAATATTTTGACACTTTTGCTGCATATATTTCAAGCATTATGATTGTATATAATCCGGGCTCTTTATGATATAAAGATAAATGAAGGTAGTGAATTATTATGTGCATCTTAAATATGAGATTAGTAAGTAAGAGTACATATTAGTAAGGTCCCATAAATCGGTTAAAATATATTATGACATTAACTTTTTGTTATTGTTATTTAAATTTGATACCAAATAAGATCATGAACACTATTTTAATACTGTGAAGGTGTATAGCTGAATGATAAATGCGATTCAACATAGACTTGATATTCATGATTGGATTAAACACCACAGTTACCCATCGATTTATGAAAACTTTGAACAGAGTTTTACATAAGGTTCAAATTCGCTTAAAAATATATAAATCTATTTGTACAGTTATCATTTTCAGCGCCAGCACTAGCTCGCGTTCAACAATAATTATAAGGTGGGAAGATGTGCCTTTTCATAACAAAATTGCAACTGTTAGTTCAGTACATATTTTGCCATACGTGAGACCAGTATTAAACGTTAGCTTACATCAATTCAATTAACTAAGAAGAAAAGAGCGTGGAAGACCAAAAAACTCAAACAAAAAGATTAGAGTCCTAAATGTAGTTAATTTCAACCCAATATAATGAGATCACCCAAAACATTTGCTTTTCAGAGATTAAAATTTGAACTATCAAATACAAGACATTATGATGTCACTTTGAATTTGTATATTGGAAAGTGATGTGATCACTAAGGAACAGAATATTTACCAAATTTATTATTTGTTTTGAACTTAACATTCCGAAATCACGATCGAACCACTACCCAGTGGTTCGATGAACCACTACCCAGTGGTTCGACGATCCACTTATACCTAAACTGGTGAGAGAAACAATTGTGATTATCAAATATAAGAATTTCAACTGTAATTTTTATAAAAAAAGCGAACACAGTGTGTCCCATGTTTAGAAAACATAATTGTGTTGCGAGCGATACAAGAAAAAATAGCAGAATCGAACAAAAAAATAAGGAAGAGGGTAGACCGTCGTGTCAGCTCATGACCACCCGCAAAACTTCAGTTTATCCGTGATCATGACACAAGAAATGTCGAAATATCGGAAACTCAAAACAAATAAAAAAATATGGTACTTAAATATCTCGTTTTACGTCCTAATTCTAGTGAAACATTGAAAAAATACTTTCATTCACTAGAACTTACAGTAAAGCCTGTTTTATTTTTTAGTATTTTACAACATTTTGAATTAAAATTATTATAACATTACTGTAGGAAAGAAAATCAAAGGTGCTCCTTTCGTGCTAAGAGGAATAGTAGGATGACTAATAAACACCATCTTACAAAATAGTTACAAATCTCTCCCAGCCTAACTTGTTACTGAATATATTAGTGGTATAAAATGAAAACTAGGATGTTTAATGTTTCAGATCCAACAGAGGAGCTAACAGCCTACTTCCAGTAATTCTTCAGAATTCCTGGTTACAAAGGAAGTAGCCAGGTAAGAAACATTTAATTAATCATAATCTTGCCTAAAAAACTGTAACTAACTGCAAAACAACCCTTATACCAACATCAAATGCCCTTTTCAGCTGACACTTTTTTTAGATAATTGTTCAACCTATATTCAAGTTTGGTAGTAAGTTGGAACAGTATCTTATTTTTTTTTTTATTTATTTTACAATTAGTAACATTTTATAATCATGCTAGACTGTTACTGTAATTGTAAATACAAACCTACCTACAATAATTATACATTTTTCTTTTACAGTTTTTTTGAATTCTATTTGGTTGAACTCTGCAGATAATCACTTCTAAGAAAACAGTAAGATGGATGACTTCCTAGGGGTTGATGAATCCATTGTATTTGCATGCATATACATAATAATATGGTTCGCCCGCGTTTACTTTCCACATGTTGTGGTATGGCACATCTTACTGTTCTTTGCTACTATGGCCAACATAAATTACTTCTACCGCATCAACAACAATTAGATTATAATTATAATGATAATATCAATATAATAATTATGAGAAATGCTAACCCATTTCATGCATATTTCAGTTTCAGGAAGTACAGTCTAGAATAAAACATTTTTATTGATGCTATTGTCTGACTCATTTCATATTCAGTGTTTATTTCTGTGGCAATTTTTACGCTATGCTATGTCAGACATTGATAAATTTCATTGGATTTATCAATCTCAGTCAAGAAAAATATATGTATATCTAAGTTGGTAGGAGTTCCAAATTTTAAACACTACATAATATCTAAATTATTTTAATGTTAACAATGTCCAATAAGCAACCAAACTGTTTAATCTTATAATACTGCAAGATGCTGGAATATACCGATTTTTTTATGTTATTTCCATTAGGATGAAACCAAATCAATTTTAAACTTGTACACCTATCTCCAAAATGTTTACTATTTATTGAAATAAACACATCTTATAAATAATCAATTAATGTCAACATCTCAAGATGAAATTTCAAAAATAAAGCATATTATCAGGTTTTGTTGTTGACTGTACATCAAACCATTTGCCCTCACATAATGTTGTAATTTTTTATATTCTGAAATAATTGGATTATTTGGATATTGTTATTGAGTAATAAACTTGGCATTATCACAAAGCATAACTGGACTATTTTGTATATTCTTAAACATATTTCTTCCCTGAATTATTCTCTTACAAAATACCTTTGTGTGCTTCTTAACCAACATAGAAAAGATGCTTTTCTATGGGAATTTTTTGCCTGATGAGCAACCTATACAACCAACTACTTATAATAAACTATTGTTTATTGCAGTAAAATGCCCATGTAAGTATCAACTTTACTATATTATACACTAAAAACTGGAAGAGGACTTAATGGTTGTAGTGAATAGATTAAGACACATTTACTTAAATATTAGCAAGTTTTATCCTTACATATACAATAATATACATAATTATTCAGTTTGACATTATAAAGTACAGACACATCTTCCCATTTTTTAAATTAGTAGTGTTAGTTCACTAGAATATAAATATAAACATTATTTTGCAAATACCTGGGTTAGTAATTAACGCAAACAGTCGCATTGACACTTATTTCTATATGCTATCTACCAATTACAATCTTGTAAGTTCTTCTCACTTAGATATTACTATGGTCAACTTGGATAATAAGACAATGCTTATTAATGTGCTACATATTGTAAGGCAATAATGTAAGAACTATATATCATAAATAAGTTAAGGACTAGTTTAGAGCAGATAAATGCAACGCACAGCAGGATTGTAATATATAACTTCTTTGAAAATGCTTTTAGATCAATATTTGGTTTAAAATTTAAATTAACCAAATTGTTATGTTTATTTGACACTGAAATAAGACAAATTATTGTTGCATTCTGAAGCTTCGCAAGTTACCCTCAAACAGTTTTATAGCAATTCGCCACTTATCAATATTTTAATATAAATCGCAATGCAGCTGTGCTTTTAAATGATCATGAATTATGTTAGAATAAGAAAACTTTGCAAACTATCACTGTTCAGTACAGTTATTGGTTGTCAAAACCTTGTAACTTCAGCAAATATTGTATTTAATTTTTTTATGTTGTATTTATTTAATTTATTATTCATTCAATACATTTTTTTAGCCACAACCTATATGTATTTTAATAATGACATTCAATCATTTTTGATGAATTTGATGTTTGTGATTGAATTTTTAACATTCTGCATTTGCTGAAATAATCGCGAATGCTTAACACAAAAAAGACATGGCACTGGCAAATAATTACAGGAATAACTAGAATCAACATACAATGACAATACTGATAAACAATAATAATGTAAGCTATTTAAATGATCTTAACTGACCCCTGGTTTTTGGAAGTCTGATCCATGGCTTTGAATCAGTCATTTCATGCTAGGCATGTTAGATATTAAGAGAAATTCCTTCTTATAAATATCATTATGTACAGTGCATTGACATAGGTTGGCTAGTTGAATTGGCTCTCAGAAACCAGAGGTCTGTGTTATAGTTAAAACTTAATACAGTAATGTTTATTCACTAAACAACCACTATATTATGATGTGCTCTATTTATCTAAAATACTATAAAGAGAATTGCAATGATTGCATCCAATCGAAACATATCACACAAACCTGAATAGTTCAGCGGGTGCCTCTGAGGCACTCCTGTTATATATTGATGACATCTTGAGGTCACTGACAGGGCGGAGCTGCCAGAGAGCATCCTCGGGCTCCGTCCTGCGGCGCTTGGATACGCCGGCTTCATCACCGCGCATCCCAGACGCCCGCTTTGTGCCTCTCAACGACATCTCGCTAAGTTGTCCACAACCTACATGTTCACGATCCTTCTACTGCTTTACACTTAGAACGCGGTAACAACATTGTGTAGAATGTCACATCATTCACTACATAGCACTTCAGTTCGCGTTCTGTAAACCTGAAAAAAGCAAAATATAACTTTAGCATGTATAAATATGCAATTTTCTACTGAATGAGACCCTAACAACTGTTGATGCGTTTTGATCAGTCATGAAGTGATTCCAACACCCTATTCTATCCTAAAGTTTGGTCACTCAACACATTTGTGTAAATTTTGACAGATCAGATTTAATGAGCACAGTGAACCAAACAGCAAAACAATGTGCTGTACACAATACGAACACTAAGTGAAGGTAATGTAGCATCAGTAAACAGTAATAAAGCTTTGTATTTGGGACTATTCAGTACAAAAGCAATTTGACATATAGAACAAAAATGTCAATTTCAGGATTCAACAATGTAAAATGTACAGGTGTTAAAACAGTGGGATCGTGTTTTACCTCGACATAATACATCGTGTGATCAATACACACCGAATTGGACGGTTTATTATTGCATATGTATGAAAATGAATAACAATCCCGTTTGACGTTTCACTTTACTGCACGAGTAAAATGTATGGCGGGCCACTGGTCGGGCCGAGACTGTAAATAGCGGCGAGCAACACGGAAAAGCTGCCCGTTCTCGATCTCACTTGCTGCCCGCACTTTAATATAAAATGCACTCACACGACACCACCAATTAATCCAATAACTTCATTCTAAAATAATTAACCGTAAATATTTATCTCACGAATAGTCTCCATTGTAGGCTACATAACAAAGTTGACAACATAGATAGCAGCACTGTTTTGTTGCCAGATTGACGTGAGTCCTACGCATCATTTTCTCCATCATTTCGTTATGAATGTATATCATATATACAACAGGTCGATTGTATACCAATTCTTAATAATGTTCTATGTTGAAATACCTCATAATTCACATACATTTTCTGTAACAGACATTTGGCGCCATTGATCCAAAAACTACTTTGGTCACGTGACTATGTACGAATCACCAACGCAAGCCAAGTAAAATGGCCAAAACGCACATCGAGTTCATCTAATGTCATTGGTTTTGAAAGTAACTTGCCGCATAACATATACATGGAGACAAGGTTTTTAATTCCTCAAAGCCGAGAATAAACCAAACACGAGCACATAGTTAATAAACATTGGATTTGTCAGCAAGTAGCACAAATTACTAGAATAATTACAACATGAACATAGAGCCAGAGATATCAATATGAAGTTACAGAAATTAGTCACCAGTTGGCGCTCTCGTCAAAAAAAGTTAAAAGCTTGCTATATATAAAAATTGTTTTGCCTGGTAGTAAAATACAAAATAATAATTTTGATATATTATTATTTACAAATTGATACTACTAACATAATAATTAAAACTTTACATAATTTGTAGATCATGTATCACGAACTTTTGTAGGTTTTTAAGTTTTCATTGAACGTATTTTTTGTGACCGGTTTCCGAAATAAAAGTTATTTTTTTTATTGTGGTTGTTTTTCATGTTGTTTTTTTTTTTTTGAGTGTGGATAATTCTTCAACCATTTCTTCAGCCCCCTTTCACATGAGTGCTTTTTTTTTAAAGCGCTGAGTTTCAACAAAAAGATAAATTGAACTTAATTGTCACCGTCCAGCAAGACAATAACAGTTCGAAACATGTTCGAAATAAAAAGCGCAACGCTTACTTGTAAATGGACTTGTTCTATTTGGGCGCTTTTTATACGCCCAGTAAAAAGCGCTCGTGCGAATGGGGGCTTTAGGGCCTACGGGCCTACTAACCGTAGTATCGAAAACTACATTAATCTGGGATATTCTATTTATTAGGCTTTTGGATTAAAAATTATAAAATTCTCCACAAGCGTCTAGCCGTCAAGCGTGTGGGGTATGGATAGGTCTTCAAAAATGATATTGAGGTTTTTAATTTTTTCTATTTTAAGCTATTCATTTATTAAGTAGTTTTTATTTAATACGTCATAAATGGTAAACCACAATTTACCTTTCATTTAATTAACTCAAAAATAAAACAAGAACTTTTACATCTATATCATGTTACTTGCTGATACGGAACCATTCATCGGCGAGTACTACTCGCGCTTTTTAACCGACTTCAAAAAAAGGAGAAGGTTCTCAATTCGGTCGGTACGTTTTTTTTTTTGTTTTTTTTATGTATGTACAACGATTACTCCGAGGTTTCTAGTCCGATTAGTGTCATTCTTTTTTTGTTCGATGCAGTATACTTGCAGTGTGGTCCCATAAAAATTTCATCCCATTTGGTTCAGTACTTTTTATTTTGTGAGCATTTTTATTGATTTCGGCTACTTGGATGACATTACTTTTTGCGTGTTTGTTACGCGATTACTCCGCCAATTGTGGACCGATTTTCAAAATTCTTTTTTTGTTGTACTAGGGATCGTTCACCTCAGGGAATACTGCAAGTTTCATCAAAATCTGTTCAGCAGTTTTTGAGATAGGGAATTTTATTAGCATGTGTACATGAGCGATGTTAATACCGGTGCCACGGATTACAAATTCTAGTGCACTTGTAAGGAAATGATGTATTTGACAAGAATTTGGGCTGAATATTTAAACTAAAAAGAGTAAAATAAAAAACTTAAAAAAAAAAAATTAACCGACTTCAAAAACAACCACAAAAAAGGGTAAAATAACCAGGGATAAAATTTTCTTTCGGAAGTCGGTGGCAAAAAGACAACGAAATAAAAAATAAAGCCACCGACTTCCGAAAGAAAATTTTATCCCTGGTTATTTTACCCTTTTTTGTGGTTGTTTTTGTTCGAACTGTATTTGATTTTAGGTGCTGGGCAGTGGGGCAGTGACATAATGTCACTGTCACTGACATTTAAGTTCATAGAGTACATTTTAGTTCAAATTACCTTTTTGTTTCAAGTCTGCATAAAAAGCGCTGAGTTGGAACAAAAAACTAAATTGAACTGTTATGAACTTAAATGTCATGGACTCAGAACTTAAAATCAAACAAAGTTCGAAAAAAAGCGCCGGGTTTTAAAATCGCTGACGTTTCCATGTCGCTGCCAGTTTGCAAAAAGATTTAGAAATTGGGTCTTACCCTCACTTTACGTTTGTTATTATTCCGCTTCAGTTTTTGCTTTACGGGTAGCTTAGTGGCCAATACCTGGTTGATCCTCAACGCCGTTGACCGCAGCAGGTTCGAATTCCAATGAAGAAAAGGTTATAATGAATATTTCAGAATACTACATAGATATAGAGAATGGACTTACAGCAGGAAACAGAGTAGGTAGTGGAGAGTAGTCCCACACCATGGACTTAGAGCGTGGATCGAGCCTTGCCTAACCAAATCGAGATTCTGGAACAACTTTATTTAATGTGTGCTTATCGCTAATGGGCCTTTTATTTTTTTCTAGGCCCTGAAAATCAATAAAAGGCACAGTATCAATGTTTAGGTAAAATATAGACGTACGCAAATTATAGAAGTCTCGCAGGTCGCAGGGCTGTCTAATCAGGTAACCGTCACCCTGGAACTCAAAGGGCTACTAAAGGAAGAAAGTAAGTTTTAGTAATAGTAATTATGAGTCCTTCCCGCTTCCCCCTAGGCGAAAGGAATTTTTTGAACATTTAATTTAGTAAAAAAACGATATAATTATTACTATACCTAGAGATTGGACTAAACATTATTATCATTCGCTAGAAAGAAACAAAAACAAATTGTAGTACGTAGAACCATCCATCTCTTTCCTATGCATTACCACAGACATTTTCAATATCTTATGGATCGTATCGTATACGAAAGAGATAGCTGATATGACTATATTTTTATAATACGTAGAAAATAATTATCATAGGTATTTTTTTAGTTAAATTATTTACATAGTTTTGTCATTTGTATGACAATGTGGTAGTAATTACATAATTGTTCTGATAACACTAACGTATGAATGTCGACTGAAGGACTAGTATCCATGGTCACGAATAAATATTAAAAAAAAAGAAAAAAAAACGTATAAATTTTATTGGCGCCTTTTTTTAATGTTATATTTAAAAACCTTAATCAAAAATACGTTTTAACTACGGTTTTACTCTTTTTTTAATGAGAAAATAATAAAAAAATGCGATGTATTATGACGTATATAAGTGATTCATAATATTGGTTCTGCCATATGTCAGGAATCTGTGGTCAGGAATATTTGAGATTTTGTTACCTAACGTCGATTAGTGTGACAATACTTATGGAGTTTTGAAGACGTATCTAACTTATATCATTCATGTCTTTGCGATGAAAACTAAGGAAAATATGGGAAATATAATTTGATCCTACGAATATTATCACATTATTGCAATAGGTTATAATTATATTACAGTAAAACGGGGCTATTTGGATTTTTGGGGGTATTTGGAACGACCCAGAATTTCTAACAAAACATCGATAATTAATAATTATTATCGATGTTTTGTTAGAAATTCTGGGTAAAATAAATTCGACCTTACACCAACCGACAATTATTGTCGGTTGGTGTAAGGTCGAATTTATTTTACAAACTCTAGGAACACTTTGATAGTTTACGCTTACAATAAACAAACGTATTTGTAAAAAAATCTTTCTTTGATAATGATTGAATCCCAAAAAAATAGGATTATTTTATATGGTACGTATTAGTCCCAAATATCGACAGATTTGTTTAAAGTTTTTTTCAGCCCATTTCTATTGCTGTCTTACGTATAACGTAAAGTATATTTGTACGTGTTTCTTGCGCATAGCGAATTGTCGTTCGGCGTGGCAGTCTAAGGAGAAGGCCTATGTTCAACAATGGGGTGTCCATCCGGCTGATGATGATGATCCGACCACATTATTTACATATGCACCTCGAAGGTCAAGATCCAGTGGAATTGATAGTCAAGATCAAGTGACTTTGGAGTTCAGGTTCATGACCTTGAGACTCACAGTCAAGGTACTGGAACTTCAGTTGATTTCAATTGCAATGATATATTTTTCTCTTCTTTTGTTTAAATCTTCAAAACACTGTGTCCTGTCGCAAAAATAATGAAAAGTTCAGCCAAAGTTATAGCGGTAAAACACTTATTCCAGAATCGTAATGGTCACCCTGCTAGAAAGAGACGGTATTCTCCAAAGTTGCTCTCTCAGGTGGTACGTTTTTCGGCATGAGTACTCAGTCCAGATTGATATAATTAGTCCATGGCTATAAGTCTATGGGGGTAAAGCTAAAAAAAGTCTATGGTCACAAACTACGTCGCAGGGATAGCGCAGTGGTCGACCGATCGACTGCTGTAGGTATGTAGTAGGTTCGATCGACTCAAAGTAGTTGTTCTATTTCAACTGTTCGTGTTTGTCAACGTATGTACCTGTATCCTGTGTATCTTATTTTAAAGTATATAAAGTAATTAAAGAGTTCAAGTTCTTCAAAGCCATCACAAGAGAATGACATCATACCTACATGTATTTTTCAGAAATATACTTACCGTAGAAGTACTGTTATTATTTGCATACGCGGGAGAAAGTAGTGGAGCGCTGCCTGTGTACTGCACTGCCTACGTGATACGCGACATGGGTAGCCGCATGTCGCGTATCAGGCTGTTGCATAATAATTCACTAATCTGCTGTTTACTTCCAAATATGGCATACCCATTGCATATTTGGAAGTAAACAGCAGATTCAACGAAGTTATGACTCCGTATTGTTTCCGCCAAAAATAAAAAGGAATACATACTAATGATTTTTTATTCAAGTTATTACAGTGTTTTATTTTGTTAACAGTTTATATATTAAAATTTAAACAATTAACTCTAAAAATACAAAACTACTTCTAAATTAAATTATAGATTGATTTCATGATTATCTTCTTAATCGGCTCACTAATAAAAAATGTACAAGGTTAACGAAATTATGCTGAATAGACTTATAATTTATATTTTGTTTAATTTTCGAGTGGATCATAGTATAGAAACTTTCAAAATCAGAAATGTGCAAGTTGGTAATATTTCTTTTTTCATTCCATGTGCAATTCATACAATTTTTATTAGCAAGTCTATAGCTTTTAAAAAGCCGCAGATCCAACGAAATATAATTACTGTCTGTTACAAACATTTTCCATTACATTTTTCTTAGCTAAATCTTAAACATACCCTTTCCGGCTATAAATAAAAATAATTTACAAAATTAATTATGTGCTTAATAAATTTCGTTGTTATTGAAAGATAATTTCTTGGAATGATGACTAATTTATAATTTAAATAAATACACCGAAACGTAGTTTTAGAAATAATACTTAACCCGAATTATGTTATTGTTCATCGCGAAAGTAACTAGCATCTAACTACTGTGTAGGTTGGTCGCGATGTTTTAATGACGTACAGTTACTTTCATTTTTAAAAATTGTTCTCGACAAACCGGTTCGCTGCGGGTCTGACTCACAGGCCGACACACTTTACTTGACGACTGGATATAACGCCATCTATCGGCACCTGAGAAAACAATATTCTTAACTTTTACATGAGTAACATTCATCCATATTCCGTTATAATATATTATCACGGATTTATATTATTTAACAATAGTTTTTTTTTATTAATTACGATCATTTCACACCGAGACGCGACGTGAGGAACCGATAATATTTCAAATGTGTATCTTTTCTTGTAGTAAATGTAGACAGATTTTAAGTCGCTAAGTTGCGAAAGGTGTATCTTTTCGTGTAGGAAATAGAGTTAGATTTTGAGTAGCTCTATTGAAATGTGCGCGCAACGTCACGTCTCGGTATGAGCTGAGACCCTTATTTTAATAGGTACGTGAACCTGAATTTTGTTTGTGACGTTGATATAGTTCGGTACTTCGTAGCAAATGGCACAGTTCGTAAGATTTTGGTTTGCGTAAAATAAACATCGCCTACAGTATTTTGTGCACGATTAATATTTTTTGTGGTATCAAACTAAATTAACTTTGTGAGGAAAGAAACCGCGTAAGAAATAAATCGCGAGTTTGAATACAAACCAATAATTTAATAATTTGCAGACAATTTGTCATGCAAGTTATGCAGTAGAGTGATAAATTGCCGTGCTAACTGGCTTGATAGAAAGATTATACCCCTCAGAGATCAGAGCGTTATTAAATAATAATCCTTACGATACCAAACACGTGTCTATCAACACGATACATCAACTATATCGCTTCTTTACTTCAATAATGTGATATCACACACTCACATTATTGAAGTAAAGAAGCGATATGTAAACGATATTTTATTTTATGCACTCGAAAACAAAGAAATTATTTAAATGAACGGAATATTATGACACTGCTATTGCGCGCAGTAATAATTAAAAACAGGTTTAATTTTAATAAATACATCTTACAAAGTTCATGGTTACTAACCATGATTAATATTAATACGAAAAAGTCATAAATGACAAATAGAAAGAGATTTACAATAAAAAAGGGTGCGCAAATTATCGTACATAAAACTATTTTTTTTTTCTATTTATCAGATCTAAAGTAGGAGAGAGTCCTACATAGCACACCTGTACTGGCCTTAAATATATATATATTATTTACTGTTTTATAATAAGGAGGCCAACACCTAATACAGTAAAGTGTTAATTATTATTAAATAATAAAGATATGTTCTTAAAACTACATAACCACTACTCTTTGTTATTTTTGGTATACAATCTTAATAATACAACTAATTATTATATTTGTTATCTCATGTGATAATTTTGTAAGCCTCAATATATTTATAAAATTGGTATTGGTGTGAGTTGTGTGTATTGGACGAACAAAACTACATGATTTCATTTTGGAGTGTTTCAAAGATTTGACAGTGGCTCTAGAAAGCCTAATTTAGACGATGTAAAAAATTGAATGCGATTTGCTTTACATTGCGGACTATTGATGGAATTATTCATCGCATACAGCATTACAGCAACCTTACAACGTCACTAAAGACCATTTTGATTTCAACAAAATGCCGTATAGACAGACACAGAGTGGCCAAATGACTACAAAAGTACTACAAATTGTAAATCTTGTCATATCGGCAAGTGTAGTGTGGGACGATCCCCAGCTAGATCGACAGGCGACCATAAAAAGGTGGCTGGGACAGACTGAGAAAAGATTGATACGGGGCAGCCTCGGAGAGACTCATGTCCAGCAGTGTACTGCGATAAGGGGGGTATAACAACATCCTAAAATCAGGTTTATTACAACGAGTGAAAGTGACAGAGCTATACAAGTCGTCTAGCGCCATCTCGTTCACTCACTGGAACAAGCCTGGTTTTAAGAAGTTGTAATACCCCCCTTATCTTGATTTAGTTGACTTGTGGATTGATTGACAAGTATTGGAATTTGATTTGGTCGAAGAACTTACTCTGTGATGGTCGAAAAAATTAACCACATTAGGCCATAATTGAAACACAAATAGCCTGTTGATGACATACACACAACTTATAATTGGCATAATTATAGTTGTTTATATTTATAATTTTATATTAATTTTGCTGTACACAATATAACAACTGAATAATTTGGTTCACCATAGACTAAATATTACAAATCTCATCGAATAACATAATACAAATAACTAAAAACAAAACCTGCTGTAAACTTAGTCTAAATCCATCTAGGTACCCTACATTATTATACACCTCCATATATTATGATGTGTTAATTTTCATATTAAATTACATACTAAGGAATAATTAGTTTATTGTACTAGAAGATAAAAGTATAAAGAAGAAATGTTATCAAAAGTTGTAAAAAACCTTTACAATACTTGTAGAATGTTTGATTATGATCTCTTACGGACTACGGAGTGATGGATCAGTTCAACTGGTACGGGGAAATGTTGATACTAGTTGTGTTACTGTTGTCCCCATTACAGGATTAATAATTTTATTCCTGCCCCCCTAGACAAGTCGCAAACGATAATCGTTAACGCTCGGTTCTCCCCAATAGATTTTCAACCTTAGGAATAAGGTTGAAAATCTATAGAGATTCCATGGCGTTGTCGTTCGTTCCAGTCGCTAACGCTTATTATTATTATTATTAGCCTAAATTGTCCCACTGCTGGGCAAAGGCCTCCCTAAATTCCTTCCAATGTTCGCGACTTTGCGCCACCTCTTTCCAATTTTCAAGGAAAACATCCAGCTCGTCCCGCCATCTCCTTCGCGGTCTACCGCGGCCCCGCGTCGCTGTTTCAGGGCACCAGTCCTGAGCTTTGCGTGCCCACAGTTCGTTCGGCATGCGGCAGACATGTCCTGCCCAGTCCCACTTAAGCTGGGCAGCCTTTTGAGCCACGTCAATGATTTGTGTTTTGGAGCGCAGTATAGTGTTTCGAACATGATCTGTTAATTTAACACCTAGGATACTGCGCTCCATTCCACGTTGGCAAACCTTGAGTTTGGACTTTTGGATGTTTGTCAAAGACCAAGTTTGTGCACCGTAGGTCAAGATGGGGAGAATACACATGTCCATAAGTTTTCTTTTTAGAGACATGGGCAGAGTGCCCTTGAAAACCTCTTTCATGGACCAGTAACTCTTCCAGGCATTTTCAGTCCGTCTTGCAATTTCTCTGTCTTGTCTTGCCTGGAAAGAGATTACTTGGCCCAAGTAGACATATTCTTGGACATATTGTATATTCTCCCCGCCTACGTTTATGCTCCTTTTGGAGCTGTTGGTCATGAGCTTGGTCTTTGACATGTTCATCTTCAGTCCAACCTCAAGGCTTGCATCGCTAAGGTCTTGTAGCATGCGTTCTAGTCCTGTGGCTGTGGGAGAGAAAAGGACAATATCATCAGCAAAACGAAGATTAGTTAATTGCGTTTGATCGACGACAATCCCTTTCTCTGCCCACTTGTCTGTCAGCGTCTGAAAGACTTCTTCCAGGGTACTGGTGAACAACTTTGGAGACAGCGGGTCGCCCTGTTTGACTCCCCTGAGAATTTCGAACTTTGGACCTGACCTCTCCAACTTGATGGCAGCTGTGCTATGGGTGTATATATTACGCAATAGGTGTATATAAGTGGGTTCTATGTCTTGCTTTAGTAGGGCATTAAATATGGCAGAATGTGTGATACTGTCAAAGGCTTTTGAATAATCGACAAATGCAAGATACAAAGGGGTTTTGTATTCCTGGTATTTCTCGACTATTTGGTTGATGGTATGTAAGTGGTCGGTGGTGGATAGTCCTCGACGAAAGCCTGCTTGTTCTGGTGGTTGTTTAAGATCCAATTGGACAGCAATACGTTTTTCAATAACTTTGATGAGGGTTTTGTAAATGTGCGATATAAGACTTATTGGCCTGTAGTTATTAATGTCGGATTTATCGCCTTTCTTATGGAGTAGAATAATATTGGAATGGCAGAAATTTGAAGGAAGGTTACCAGTATGAAGAATATCGTTGAACAGTCGCGTAAGGTGAAAAAGAAGCGATGGTTCACCCATTCGAAGGGCTTCGGTGCTGACACCATCTTCTCCGCAGGATCTGTTAAATTTTAGCGTGCTTAATGCATTGCGGACCTCAACCTCTGTTATAGGTGGTATATTTTCGGAGCATGAATAATTTGATATTTGTTGCACTCGAGTTGTATCGGAGTAAAGATTCCTGTAGAATTCCGTACAGATCTCCAGAATCTTATCCCTATTAAATTGTTTTACACCTCTGCTGTCCTTTAAACACGTGATCCACGATTTATGGTTGGTGATTCCCTGCTTGGCTATTTTTAGTGACCGGTTCCTTTCTAGTGCTGTTTGTATTAATTTTTTATTATAATCTCTGATATCTTTTCTAATGCTGCGTTTGACTTCCTTGTCTTTTAGCCTATATTGTAAACTGTTTGTTGTGATTAGAGCCTGCCTTTCTTCTATTAGTTTCTGTGTTTCCGCCGATAGTTTTTTAGTTCTGTTTTTATTTTGTTTGACAACTTTACTGGCTTTTGCTATACTATCTAGAATGTATTTATACTGTGTATCCACACTTTTTTCTTCATTTTCATTTAATAGATCAAAACTGTTTCTTAGCGCTAAATTGAATTCTTTTTTAGAAGTAACAAGAGATTCTTTGTTTAACTTTCTGATTTTGTTTTGGAATAACTTTTTGCGGTGTATCTTAATATTTAGTTTTAATACTGCGCGCACGGGTCTGTGATCAGAATTAAATTTAAATTGGTTTATTACTTGGACATTATTGATTATTTCTATGTTTGATGACAAAACATAGTCGATCTCATTCATTGTTATGCTATTTGGTGAGATCCATGTCCAGCGCCTTTGTTGTTTCTTATAGTAGAAGGTGTTGCCTATGCATAAATTTTGACCAAAAGCAAACTGGATCAGTCGAGAACCACGTTCGTTTCTGTTTCCCAAGCCATGTGGTCCTATTATTAGCTCATTGTCCATGTCCGTTCTTTGCCCTATCTTAGCGTTGAAGTCGCCCAGAACAATATTCCATGTGCTTCGATGTTCATCGCACGCTTTATTGAGTGTGTCGTAGAATTCCTCTACTTCTTGGTCAGGATGTGATGACGTGGGAGCATACACTTGGACTATGGTCAATGTTTTCGAACTAGTTATTTGAAACTTTAAAACTGCGATCCTATCTGAGTATGAAATAAACTCTAAAATATTGTTTTTCCATTTTTTCGCCGCTAACGCTTAGAAATCCTAAATAGATTTTCAACTAAAGACTCGAAGGAATAAGGTTAGAAATCTATTGGGGAGAACCGAGCGTTAACGATTATCGTTTACGACTTGTTTAGGGGGGCTGTTCCGTTATCCCCACCAATGGGGACTGATGTCTTGGGGGCAACGGGAACACACGATTCGGGCTACCTCAGCAAAGTAAAATCACATTCCCGGCACCGATTTATAATCTGCCTACACCGGATTGATTCAACCATTTCAAGGTATATGAATATTTCAGTTTAGTATATAGTTGTTTATGAAATAACTATTTGTTATCATTTTAAATAGTACGGTTTAATATTTTAAAATGGATTCAGTACGTGATGTCATTGCCAATTTTACTTCAAAACTAAAAAAAAAATACTGTGCGATTTTGGACCGCAGTTTGTTTTTTATGTTGATATTGTACTTTTGTATGTAACGGCTATTTTATCGTGAACTGAATAATATTATAACACTGAAACTGAATTCATGATAAATGTTTGTCATTATGTCCTATAAGGAACATGTGATCCGTATTATGGTGTAAAGGTTTTAAATGAGTTAAAGAATAAATATTGTCCGTACGAGGTCCATAACTAACATCTACATCTACACACACAATCCTGTATCATCAGATCCATTAATTTCTATCAGTCCATTACAATTTGCGAAAAGTGAAGCAACAAACCTTTTATTAATTTCCATCAAGAATTCACTTTCGAACTAAGGGTGCTCCCACATCTATCGACGCGGAATCGGCTTTTTCCGTCGCCCTTTCTCTTTCTGTTGCTTAGAACTGCCATTTGCTAGACCAGACAGAAAGAGAAAGGGCGACGGAAAAATCCGATTCCGCGTCGATAGATGTGGGAGCATCCTAAAGGAAATTCAGGTAATGTTACTTAAAACAGGTACTTCACATCACTCTTCATGAACATTATCAAAGATTTAAATCATTACATATTATGTTTGCCTTACCGCGTTAAAACCTGAGCCTGTACCATGAGTTGTAATAACGATACTCAATCATACGCATCGAGTCATCGACCGCGTTTGGCGCTCTCTTTGGTTGAGAGTTCATACAACTTTGGAGCGAGCCAATGAGAGCGCCAAACATGGTCGATATCGATGATCGAGTATCGTAATGACAACTCATGGTATGGGTACTGATCGCGTTTACTGTTCTTTACAGTTGTCTCGCTCACTCTTACTGAAAATCGTATCTGTTATTGCATGTGTGAACTCGCTGTTCTAACTTTTTTACGGTGTTTATAATTTTATTATGATGATTTAATTCTTTGATAGGTATTTAAAATTTTAAACACATTGGAAAATATTATCAAAAGCAATCGGTTAAATAAATGCCGTAAATTAAGTGCCGGAAAATTACGTGATAACAATAGATCATAGAAAGGAATGAATTATTTATTTGAATGCAACGTTTCAAAACGTGTGAGGTGTACTGTATTAGAATTGATAATTTTCATTATTTGAATGCCATAAGATAGTATGTCCTGTGTGAAATACAATAAGATACAATATCCTCTGTGAAGAGCCGAGACCGCGAGTCACGTAGCCTACTATGACGTCTTTTAGGCTGTGGGAATGAGACAGAGCTATACAAGTCGCATAGCGCCATCTCGTTCACTCACTGGAACAAGCCTGGTTTTAAGACGTTGGTTGTAATATCTCCCCAGGTCGTATGATATTATTCACGTTGCTCACAAAGGAAATAGAACCACAATAGCTATTTTGGTCAAAATATGTTAGGTACAGCATAATCTACTATATAAAAATAAGTTGGGTTTTCCTTCCTGACGATATAACTCCAGAACGCACGAACCGATTTCCACGGTCTCCGTGAGGTTTAAGGCGCGTTTCCATTATGCAAGTGACTTGCATACAAGTTGCAAGTTGCATGCAAATTGTATAGTGGAAACAACAACTTGTATGCAAGCTGCAAGTTGAACAAAATCGTGTTTCCAATGGGGAAGGCAAGTGTCAAAGTGAAAATGACAGTTTGGTCCCCAAAGAACTGTAAAATCAAAGGAATTTTCAGAAAAAAAAAACCATTTATTGATGTAAAATGACTAGATGTTGTGTAATAAGCTGTAAAAATGATGGAATACACTTTTCAAAATAATATCTACTTTTCTTTTGGAGGTTAAGTACCAGTATTGCATCGCTCGAAAATCGAAGAATTATCACCTGGAACGAGTTTTGTAATAGTTGTGGTGTTAAGAAATTAAATATATTGTGATATTTCTCGAATCTAAATAGAAAAAAAGGTTAAAATTACTGACTTAAAACATTATGATATTTTATCAAAATAGAAAGTCAAAACCAGCATTATATTCTTGATAAAGGAGAGGGCAGGTAAAACATACCTAAACTCAAAAATTGAAACCTCAACTACAAGTAATTGTGGATTTATTACGGTAAAATCAAATGTATAACCACTCAATTAAATCACTTTTTTCCTCTTGTAGATGCGCCGCGGCGTCTTAATTCTTCTTTTAGTATATAGTACTTGCATGGACGAATAATTTTCCATATTTGTTTTGTATTTAAACTCAATTTTTATAACAAATAATCTTGTTTGTTTTTTTGTACAAGGTAGACGTGGGGACCAACTATCGCAGCGCCATCTACGATTAGCTTTGAGTTGCCATCCCCATTGCTTACCATGTCTGACGTCATACTTGTATGCAAGCACTTGCATAATGGAAACGCGCCTTTATGGCAAGTTAAAATATTTTGTGCCCAACGAAGTGGGCACGGGTCAGCTAGTAATATATGTGTACAATATTATTTTATACAATTTCCATACCTTACATAATTTTGTCCAATTACAAAATAATTACATTAAAACATAATTTGTACATCTCAATCACTACGAAGAAGCCGCGTTTAATACTTGTGCGAAATTTATTAAAAAGTAGTTCATAAGGTTTCAAGAACAAAATTTTGATACAGCTAATGAGTGCTTACATCCAGGATCTACATGTTCGTGCACACTGCCAAAAAACAACGTATTTATAAAATTAATAAGACAGAGCATTAAATAGCAAGCAAATTAAATGATTAGCTTTTAATTTGGAACCAGGAGGATTAAATGGTCACTTCAGTGGAATCAGAACAGAATATTAATATGAATTGCGATAAAATTCGTAATTTTTTTATAGTTTGGCCATTCTCATAATAGTTACCGTTTGCAGAAAATGCGAAGTAGACATCGAAACTTAGACCCAAGCATCTTTTATTTTTGCGGAATTCCAATATTATTTTTGAAGTCTTTTAGGCGCTGGACACACAGATAAGAAGTAAGACGCAGACAGGGCGCGAATATTTGTCTCCACAACGTCTCTTTGAAGAGTCGCGATGCAAAACATATAGAAGAGTCGGGTCGCGGGCGCAACGCTTTTACGTTTGCGCCTTTTGTTCAAAACACATGTTATAAGTAATCTTTCTTCAGCACTAAACGATGCCCTCCAATGTGTGTGCTTTTCTGTAAAGCACTTTTCACTTTGGACATGAAAATATTAAAACACTGTGAAGTCATTTTATACACTGTGACAAAACGATCTGGGTAATTGTGTAGGTTCCCCATTATTAAAAAAAATCGATTGTCCTCATTGCTTAGCAGTAACGTGTAACCCTCTGTATAAGAGCGAGATGCACCAGTGCTAGTCCTTCTCCATCTACACAACATGTCGTCGTGTCAAAATCAGACTTGAATGCTGAAAATAGTTCTGACTGCGCAACAGCGTCGCGTCCGCACCCCGTCTTCGCCCTGTCCGTGACGCGTCCTCGTATTACATCTCTTCTATCTGGCCTACGCTTTAAACTGGTTTATTTGTAAATCATTAAACAAACATATAAATTTTTAAACCTTGCATTACGTCCTAACAAGAGCGGACGAAAATGTCTGTCACGGAGGGAATTGAAACTTGGATCGGATAATAAGTACTTTTTATCGACTCTCTGTTCTTGATTGTTTACTTATTAGGAAATTCGTGTAGTGTATTTTTATGATTAGTCTCATTTTGATCATGTTTAGAGGATACTTTTCTTGAAGCAAAAACTTCTTTTAGCATCGTTGCGATTTCAAAGTCGATGAAATGAAAAAGCGACAGTTAAGAGAGGCAAACATATAAATCAATAAGATTTGACGTGGGAGAAAATGAGATAGGAAGCATTATTTAGTGTTTCTTATGTTCGTGATTCTCTTTTAATTTTTTTTAAAGGTTTCAGTTCAACAACGTGTTTTTTTTTTAATTTGAGATGTGTTATCTCTTGACTTTAGTCTTCTTTATCGTATGAGGATGTAACCACCCTCTGCTGTCAGAGTTAGTTAAGTTGCCTCTGGGAACACCAAAGGCCTCTAACATTACTTTGAACTTATAATTAGGTCAAAGGTGACAGAGACAAAGCCTGCTATGAAGCAGGCTTACCCAGAAGAAGCCAGTTCACTCTAACTTTGAAGAGATTCAGTTTATTTGTTTTGTTATTATCCTGTATTTTGTTCTGCTTTATACTTATTTTCCCATTTAAAGTGTACCCTCTGATGATTGCTATTCCCTGAATATACGAATGTTATAATGATGAGGGGTTAGAAGCAGCACATGCATCATTAATAAGCATTATTTAAAGTTCTCATATATTATTAAATTGCAACAATAAATACATATATATTATAATAACATCTTGAAACAAATCATGTACTACGAGGTGCAAACGTCGAAAAATGAAACCTGCAGCATATAAAAAAGTGAATAATAGAGATTCTGGTGAAACTAAGATTCCTTTTCAATCCGTGTACCGTTTAAACGAAAGTTTTAATATTAAAGACATCATCTAAGAAGAACGAAAACATTTAGAAAACAGTTACCCACTAAACGCCTTCTAACAAAAATTTGGCATTTACTAAGTCAACATTTAATTATATAGTTTTATAATTATATTATTTGGGTTAGGATTTGATCAGATAATTAGATAATGAAGATTGATTCCTGGTGTGCGAGGAGGAAATCGGTGAAGTTGTTGATAGGAGCGATGGAGAGTAGCGACATCTGTCCGTTGGGAGGCCAGGCCAGGTTGGGCCCGAATACCACCGCCAGGTTGTTTGTAGTCATCTTGTTCAGGCAACTCCTGTCTTGTACCTGTGGGGATAGCGTTTCTTAATGAGGTATTATCGACCTTAAGGGCATACGCAGCAGCTATAATGTAAAGATGTACATTATAACACGATACATCTCATTACATCTTTCCATAGAAATCGTCAGGAGACCACACACAACAGCTATAATGTATATTTTTACATCTTCGAATTTGTATGGAAAGATGTAATGAGATGTATCGTGCTATAATGTAGATTTTTACATTATAGCTGCTGTGTGTGAAGCCCTTTAGCCTAATCAGCCGCTAATGTTTTTACTGCTGGGTCACAGGCATCTAAAGAAGGAGTGGGATATTTTCTACCAGACGACTTTGTAGATGTCTTCGAATTTAGGGTTCTCGGACATGTATTCGTCATGATGTTTTTATTCAATGGTTTTGAGAGCAGTGTGTTATATTCGATTCTTCGGCTGGCTGTGCCGATTTATGACAGGCTGCTAATGCATATAACAACCTTAAAGAGAGTGGACCACAATCCACCACGCAGATCTTATCTAATAATTATAAAGCTGATTAGTTTGTTTGGTAATCTCAGGAACTACTGGTTCGAAATGGAAAATTATTTTTGTGTCGAATAGTACATTTATTGAAGGCTGTAGGCTATATGACAGGTCGCGGGAGTACCTCATTAGGGAACCGTGACCCTGAAACGTAAAGGGCTATTGAAAGACCACCATGGACTTTTGTCAGTACAAGACTGACAGTCTCTCCTGTCCTACCCTGGGTGGGAGGAGTCATTTTATGATTTTACCGAGATAAAAAAGGGCTTTATAACATCACGATACATCCAATAGTATACAGCAGCGCTAGTGAGATTATAATAAGTGATTAGCATAGGTCAGAATCAGGCAGAGTTATTTTGGTACTTGCTACTACAGGAAGATCCATTTTAATATCAACATTTCGAATGTTCGTATTACTAAGGATCTTCCCGGGATTTTTAATAGACAATCACGTGTGAAAAACAGTATTACAAATAAAATAATAATTAAAAAAAAAAAAAACATCGGAGATAGATTAGACAATAAATTGTGTGTTAGTAAAAACTTTTTATATAAAGAATCACGGAATTTTTATGCTCTCTAAAAGTAATTCCGGGATTTCGGGCATATCCATTTTATATACAATTCTACCTAATTCCGACCTATGGTTATTAGGCACAAACCTTCCACAGGAACTGAAACACATATTTCAGCAACTTATAGTTGTCCAGAGGCAGTCGCTCCAGAATTAGAATCTTTACTTTGCGCGGCTTGTCACGGGCTGACCAGTCTGAAACAGAAATGTATGAAGGTTATGACAAGGTTTGGTCCAATTCATGTTGTGTCAAAACATTGACAGACGTGAATTTATAAATGATAATAGATAATAACAATACCTAAATTTAACATAAACCAATAACAAAAGAATAAAAACTTGAGAGGTGTCAAGGGACACCCGGATGGAACGAAGTTACTGTATACACTCAACAAAAATAATCGTCGCGACTCCACTCCACTCCACTCTCCGCTCCACTCCACTCCACTCTTTGAGCTCTAGCACCCTTTCGCAAAGCGCGATAAGGAACCTCGTTCTAAAAAGTGTCGTGACAACTTTTCGTAAGATTTTTTTCCATTTAGCCCCCTTTCACAACGCGCGATAAGGAACTGCGTTCCAATATGCAAAAAAACATGAATTTACTTAATTATTTAAAAGTTTCTGAGGCCTTGAGATTTCAGTAATTATGACTTTCTATTAAAAAAGAAGTTATTCAATTTACTATCTGTCTTCCCCGCCTGGGAAACAGGCGTGATATAATGATGATTTAAACCAAACCTTCTTACATGGATATCACACACAAAGGGACTTACTTTGGAAATCCATAATCTCGTCATATAAATCGAAGGTGAGAAGCGGTTCCTCCAGGTCTCGGAAGAATGTCTTGAGTAGCACGGCTGCGTTGTGAGGGTCGTTCCTGAAGCGCAGGGGCTCGCCGCGGTTGCAGGCGTGCTGTAGCTCCTTGATCACCGACATGTTGGCTGAACGACGGAATATACCCTCTGTCTCTAGAGCTGTAATAATAATTTCAAAACTTTGGTCTTTGTTCAAAACCAACAACTGACACAATCTCGGTGTCTGTGTGGTGATCATCAAATAGCTCTCAAAAGGTAAATTTCGTATTGGCTTTTGCATTTACAATGAAACTAATAAATATAAATGTTCTCTAAAATCAACTATTCTAACGCTCTTGAGACAATCCACTCCTCAACTTAGCCTCATAACAGGTATCAAGCCATCCAAGTTGTGGACAACCGCTGGTCAGTAACTATTAAGTGAGCCTGTTGTTCAAGGATTTGAGGGATGGGCAAATGAAAAAGTACCAGAGAGTGGTTACACCATGAAGAAATGAATAAAAAGAATAGCTCAATCGCTCAACAGCATAATAGCAAAATATGATATTCACAAACATCACATTAGCAAAATATGTCATTCGCAAAACAATATGGCTGGAGAGCTACATGAGATTTTTGGTTAGTTGTTTGAGGCAAGCAACGTCAAGTATTGGGCAAGTGAAAACTTGTCTAATTCTTATTCAATTATTATCGGTAAACACAGAATTATAGACCTGGCTGAGATGTAGCGGGATTAAACCAAGCCGTACATTTTTAAAGATACATTTAATATTTAGTTTTAAATACCTTTAAATTTAGTTTTTATCGAGTGGAAACAATTAATAAGCCACTTTCCTAAAAATCTCATTCAGCCCTTGGGTCCATTTGATATTGTCAAAACACCATCTTAAAAAATCTCGATGTTATGCTTGTCAAAAAAATATATTCTCTTTCTCTAATCATGATTTCTTGGCATAATGATAAGATAAACGTTGTGGATGGCTAGATTTGTTTATTCAAAAATATAGTCGTATATAAATATAGTCGTCGTGGGGGCGTTATATCATAACGCCCCCACGAAAAACTCCAGTTCAACTAGGGGCTGATTCGCCCCCCACCTATGCTATAGAAGTATAAACCATTGAACAGAACAACTTGCTCCATTGGACCATAAAAATATTCGGATTGTTGTATGCCTCGTGAAATAATTAAATACTAATAAAGCAATCGCATTTGCTAAAATATAATTTACGAGTAATAATAGAAATAAGCAATGCAAGGAAGGGTTATATTTACTTAAACACTATGCGCGATATCCTTCAGGCATGGTTGCACCAGTACCAGAGTGTGTTCAAACCGAGACGTGACACGACGCGGCGTAACCCGAAGATACCAAAACTGTGTACCTTTTCGCGGTGGATCTATGCATTGATAAAATCTGTCTCTTTCAGTGTAATAAATAAAGTTAGATTTTGAGTCACCCTTGAAATGTGCGCGGAGCGTCGCGTCTCGGTGTAAAATTAACCCTCAATCTATGAACTTACCGTCTGGTTGCGACAGGAACTCGACGCACTGCCTTACGACTGGCGGGATAGCACCAACCATGTTAGCATTGTTCTCCTTTATAAAGGCCAAAGAAACCCCAAACTGTTGAGTGGGGGGCGGGGACAGACTTCCCTTGGGCTTCTTTTTGTACTTCGCAATCGGCTCCGTCTCAGTCGGAGCCACATTCTGACGAGCTGACTCCGCAGCCCTCGGGTTCTTGGTAAGTAACAGTTTGTCGTACCTAAAACAAAAACGTATACACTTAAAGCTTATTCAAATGTTTTATTTAGCTCGGAGGTAAAAGTAAAACAGGTCGTCATTCTAATTGTTACTGACTACACACCATCGCCTCTTTTTTCTCTCACCATGAGGAGATGATGCTCGATTTTTTGAAACATTTACTGTTTGTACTGTAGAAACGTCTACTTTCACGTTCTTCAGAGCTTCATAGCCCATAGACAGGAGAGCCCATTCGTTTATATCCAAATCCATCTGAGTTTCCTCAGTGATTGTTGGTAGTTGAGGTGCTACAGAGCACCATCTGGTCTTTATTTTACATCTCCCCGAAGAGGAATCAGGCCGAGGAGCCGTTTGATCGCGATACGCGAATAGCAGTTCTACATTTGGTGAAGCTTTTGGTAGACCATGATGCATGTCCAGTAAGTCCTGAATTTCGAACCGCGGAATTGATGTTGAATCTTGTTTGACGTGGAACAACTCCTCAGTTGTGCAACTATTTTTTAACCCATCATTCTTTCTCGCACTTGGTGCCTCTCTTACTTTAATTGACAAAACGTTTGGCTGCTGTAGGCTGGGGCAGGATCCCTCCTTAGTGCTCACAGGCAAACTAGCAACCCGACCCTGGCCCGGAAAATTTAGACAAGCATTGGGCAAAGAGGATGCCATGCAGGATACGATTTTCCCCATTTCGAAATCTTTATCACAAGCCGACCTTTCTGCAAACTAGTATCAGAGAGATATTATTATAGTGATACCGTTGCTGGCTTAGTTCGATGATGCAAAATCACTTGCTATTTATCAAATATAGTTCAGTAGATTTTTGATGATTAGAAAAAAACGTTTTTGTTTTTAATAAATTCAACGGATCTTCATTTGGCCTTCACTCTAAGTAAAACCGTTTAAAATTTCGCACTGGATCCTCTAAAGGAGAAAACGACATAATATTTATGATACTCGAAAATGCAACAATGTTCCATCCATAGTTTGTATTAAAAATAAAAAGAAAACGAACGATATGTTAAGTTTAGAGTGATGCAGTTGGGTGAGATATTCTAAAACATTCTGGACCAACATAGAATGCAGGCCTTATACAGTTAGACGTTGCAATAAATTTAAAAATCATGAAGTTCTTAAAGTTAAATCATCAATAGTTGAACACCAGACCCCCAATCATCATCATCATCATCATCAGCCTATAATGTTCCCGCTGCTGGGACACAGGCCTTCTCTCTGTGAGAGGGAAATGATCATGAAAAGACCCCAATGAAATATATAATAATATGTATAATTAATATTTCACCAAAAAATCTGGTGCCAGCTTACGTGAAGCGTTACATACAAGTTTAAAAAAAAAAACTATTCTTTGACATAAAAGCTGCAGCTTGAAATTCCTATAAATAATTGCAATTGTAATGTTGAAAATGCTACATGCTCCAGTCTTACAATGCAACTATTGCGAACTCAGGTCCCCACACTGGACAGTCCGTTTACTCAACAGTTGGGCAGTTCCCTCTAATTGACGACACCATGTAAAATTAATATCGGTGCAGCTCGCACCACGAGTATGGCCCACTTTGATCAATAACACAACTGAATAATTGAAGCTCACTGTACAGGCTACTCAAAACCACCGGTATTTGAGCATTCAAACGGTTCCTAATCGATCTATTTACAAATATATAGTTTTAGTTATATTTATAAACCAACAAAGGGTAGCAGCTTAGCGTTCGAAAAGTATTAGTTTAAAATAATTTTCTTAAATGTGATAAAATTATGTACAGCATCATAACTAATCATTTCCTTAACTACTGATCAAACAAGCTTAAGTGTAGATGCTAAATACGCGATTGATGATGATAATGGTGTTTTAAAGACCTGTACCAACAGTTGCTAAGAAAAATTATAACCGTTTTACCACACAAAAATTAAACACCCGTTGAACACTTGTCTAATAAAATTGACAACATCATAACGACATTTCTCCTTGATATAAGAGTCGTGTTGCAGTCAGGTGCAGGTAATTTTTAGGCGGTAAATGTTTTGCTACCTCACATACGTTTGTCCTAACAAAAACTTTTATTTTTGTCTTATACTGTATGCACTTCTACTTTTGGCGTGTGCCAATAAACGTTAAATAGGATTACCTACGTACCCAAACGGTACAACAGGACCCTATTACTAAGACTTCGTTGTCTGTCTGTCTGTATGTATCTGATGAACCGTGATAAATAGACAGTTGAAATTTTCATAGATGATGTAATCTTGTTGCTACTATAACAACAAATACTACTTAGGGACTTTACTCACGGCGCGATGCGACACGAGGCGATTCGTGCGATATCGAGTCGATTGCCGATTTAAAGTCGCACGTATTTACTAGTGGAGCGATACAATGCAATTCGTCTGTGCACTTCAAAAATGCACCTTACTATGACGACATAAAGGCGCTGCAAACCAAAGACAAAAGATGTCGCACGAGACAAGTAGTTGCGCAATTCGAATTTCGAACATAGAATCATGTGTATTGTCCAGCATTGTCATTAGGACGTACATGCAATTCGATACCGAGGAGATCTGTGAGCGATATCGTCAATCTGTGCGACTCCATTAGCAAACACTAGCGATCGTCCATACATTTTCTTCGGCCGGACGCAAGTGTAATATCTGACCGATATCGTCAATCGACGCAATTCGATATCGCATCGCGCCATGAGTAAACTCCCTTATATAAGTTTTTAAACTGACATTGACCCTCTTACAATTGTTTTTAAAACGGGATTTTTACCATGTTTATTATTAGTTTTAAGTTTCCTATATTTTGGCACTGTTGCAAATGCCAATATCTTGGATGAACTGGAGTTAGAGCGGTAACGCACTGCATCCAATTCGAATCCTTGATACATTAATATAATAAGAATACCTATAAAAAAATTCGGACCACTATTGATTTTCGCACTGCGTGTTCCGAAGTAGAGAATCAAGGATGATGAAAATAAATCCGATGAAGGAAATAGGATATTGAGCATTAACTAGGAACAAATAGTTTTATGGTTACTTCGGAACGCATTTTCACGGATTCGGATCGGATTCAGTGCGGAATAGTTTCGGTTTTTTGCTTTTGTAAAACAAACGCAGTAAACGAACAAGGCGGAGGGTAGACCGATTTCTCTGCTCATAAACACCCATCCGAAATATCTCCAGTTCATCCATGATCATGGCAAAATAACGGAAAGTCAAATAAAAAAAAAACAAAAAATATCCCGGATATAAAAATTGAAACATTCCCTATTTTTCTAAGATGTTTGTTCATCTTTCACGTAAAATTAACACATAGGATACTTTTTATCCTGACAGCGGCTCATATAAAACAAACTTCTTTTTTTTGCCGGTTCTTTCTTTCTTTCAACTACATAATATCAAACGACAAAGATTTCCAAGAATTACATTATTAAAGTACATGCAAGTTACCTTGACGATTTCAACAGGGGGAATAAACCGGATCTGCGCCACTATCACCGATGGAACGTAAACGGTTAGACCTTCTAAGATCTCATCTATTTATATAAAAATCTAAAAATGTTTATCGACGGGTTCATAAAACAAAAACAAAACTTGGGATAAGTTTTAAAAACAATACAACGTTCAGCAAATACAGAATAGATTTCTGAGAAGCCTTTTCTGGATGGATTCTTTTACATGGTATAAAGCGCGGTTTTCACCTCGAGCGGGGAGGACCCATTTATGACTTATTTTATCTCGCAAAGATAACTGTCTACATGTGATTCCACTTACAAAGAGTCCAGCGAAAATGACTCAGCGAGCGAAAAAGAGTAAAAATGAGCTCGCTCTGGAAACCGGACAACTAAACTCTTTCTTGGTGGAAACGCAAAACTTATTTCGTGACAATGAAGTCCGCTCCGCTTAGCCATTTTCAGCTTATTATCATTCGCGGAGGAAAAAGGTCTTAAAAGTCATTTACTACTCAGCACCATACTGCGACGACTATAACGTTTCTATTGAATAAATGACTATTTGTTTGTAGTATTATTTTATTTAAATATAGAATACTAGCTGATGCAGCGGCTTCACCCGCTACAAGTCGAAAATTATCCCACGGGAAAATAAAATCGGGATAGAAACTATCCTATGTGTTAATCCAGGTTATAAACTATCTATGTACCAAATTTTAGTCAAATCCGTTCGGTGGTTTTTGCGTGAAAGAGTAACAAACATACCTACATAAATGTACATCCTTACAAACTTTCGCATTTGTAATATTATTTTGATTCTGATGAATGCTGGTTGCGTAGGATTGGCAATGGTGTAGATTCTTGAGGGTGGGTGGAGATTTATCTAAACACATTTTTGGTGATACGATTCCGGTACAGAAGCATGTCCTGGGTTCGATTCCCATTACGGTTACAACAAAAAGGACTAGATTCCAAATAAGATTTCAATAAGTGTTTGTTATAGATGGAATAAGACTGTTTAGGGTTATTTTATTCTTGGGATAAATTATTTCGAACTACGGAACTCTTGATGAGGCTGGCGCAAGATCGTGAAGCTTGGCACAAACAGAGAGAGGCCTATACCCAGCAGTGGGTGAAGACGGCTGTAGATGATGATGATGATGACGGAACACTTCATTGCGCGTTGTCCGCCACGCTTGGCTAGTTTTTTTTCTAACAATACATCAGGAAAATAACACTTCTAAAAGGAAATAATGTGCAGACGCACATTATTTCCTTTTAGTAAGCACATCAACATGCCTCAATCTGTCTTTCTTTAATGGATTTTTAGCCTTATCACAATAGTGGAAGGTTAATGTTCGGTTGGTAAAATTGGACCTGCAGTCGTTTGTACATTTCAGAATTAGAGCAAGTCCCAAAACCAAGCTTAGTTTAAAAAACACGTACAATACACCTACAAGTGTTTTTTTTTTCTAATTACTAACTTTTAATTGTAACTGTGTCACCTAAAAAACGTGGGAAAATGAATCCTACTGCTTTGTCACAAGGATCTGTTTATTTCAGTTTGTTTTGCTCTGAGTTGACGTCAAAAAGGCTATTTAGAAATTTAATATTACAAATGATCACTATTTCAAAATATTTTAAGCACTTCTGATCAGTTTCAGATCTAGGTATTTAATTTAAAGCTTTGACTTAATTCTTCAATTCAGAAACTGGCCGTCAAAATAAAACTTTAACCACCTTACCACAAAAAAATAAACAACTTTTGAACACGTGTCTAAGAAAAAGTGTAACTGCAAAACGACGCATAAATCAAAGAGAAAATGTTGTTTTGACATTGACAGTTCTTTTAAACAAGTTTTCAAGAGATGTTTATCTTTTTTGTGGTGACACGGTTAAAATCTTAAATCATAGATTCAGAAATTGTGACCGAACTTCTGTCAAGATTTTCACTACCTATTTGATACTGTCAAGGTTTTCACTACCTATTTGAACTTTATAACAACAAAATTTCAGTTAAAAACATAAGATGTTATCGATGGTACAAATAAATAAATCACACTTCATTCTAAAATAAAACTTCTCAAAGGAAATTTCACATAATGTCGCTCAAACTTGGCACAAATTTCAAAAAATATTTCCCGCCCACATCACATCTAAACTTATTCACAACATATTGTTATCCAGTAAACAAAGATTTCCTTCAAAATGCCAAAACAACAATCTGATTTCCCGATAAAAATAATAATAATTATTTTAAATAATTTACGGATTGGAATACAACAGGTAAAACAACGGCACACTTTCGAGTTCAAGAAATAATTTTGGAAAATTCGAGATTGTATTATCGCGGACCGGGCGCTGTTGATGCAGCTCCGGCGAGTGTTGGGCACAGGGGATGTTGAAGTGACGGTGAGCTGCGTTGCAACTGCGGGGGCGGCGCGCCACCCCGCTTCCATACCCATACCTCACCCGATGTTAGATCGCATCGCGACTATGATATAGGACTTGTTAAACATCATTCGATTATTCATATACAGGGTGTTTCTTTTAAATTGGCCAAAAGGGAGAAATCCACATCCATAAGAGATACGGCAAAACTTTCTTTTGAACCTTTAGCTTTTTTTTGATGTTGACAATTTCGGCCTTTTTATTTTTTGGTTATGTACGAGTTTTCCACAAAAAATGAGTGATATTGGGTAAATTTTGGCCAATTCAAACCAATCCAAACTCATTGGTATTTCCATACTTCATTCATTCATATTTTAATGCCAACAGAATCTGTTTAAAAAAAATCGAGACGGCGGATGTTGGACAAAATATTTTTGGCAATTACTATAAATAATAGAAAAAATGGTATAGTAACGGGGTCGTCAAAATAAGTTAAGTGATTGACTTACTCAAGAACCGCGTCAGGTATGCACAGTTTGTCTAGATTCAGGTACTGTTGCAGCTCGTGCAGGTAGTTAACGTACATCATCTTCCTGCCAAACTTGACGCTGATGGCCGGCTTCAACATCTGCCATACTATGCGAATGAAGTTGGTCGGGTGCACGAGATACAGAGCTTTCAAGTTCTTCTTATATTTCCTATCAAACGCTTTGTACGCCCTCCACAGCCACGATAGCGGAGGTTTGTTCTTGCTGGTCAGACCACAATGGAAGTACACGACGCTGTAGTCCTGTTCCACATACTTGTCCAATGTGAACATCAGGTACCTGTAACGACAACAAATATCAAGATAAATGATCGCTGAATGTGTACCATAGGTTTTTGTTTTAAGAAGTTCGCCAATACAGCGCGAAATGAGTTGCAGAATTGAAAACTTTACAGAAAAGCATGTTATGTAGCTATTTTTTTATCCCGAATCCTACAAATAGCCAAGGAACAATTGTACTATGGTTCAATAAACACTAACAGGGTCAGTGAAGTAAGTTCAGTGTATCGTCCGATGGCCTCAAGAAGCCTCCATGGAGGTCATGAGTTCGTTAGTAAACACTTTCACTGAGACTGCACTATTTTAACTTTTTGCTGAAGATAATGAATAGACAAAAGTTTTACGTTCAACTGAAAGTTTGACTTAGCTAAAATATTTGTCACGGCCAGAAATAAGGTAGTATTTTGGGGTAAGTACACAAATCTATGAATAGTTAAAAATGGCACCAATTTTCAAGGAACCATTCATGTCACTTTTAACTAACTTGACAAAAATCAATGGATAATGCTATATTCAGACGGTTCGTCAGAAAATGCTCTACCTGAGTAGTTTGTCGGGATGCAAGTCCTTGCTGGGGGGTAGTCTGCAGGCTGACACCACGATGATGCGGCGGCCGACCTCGTCGTCGCCGACGACTTCCACTAAACCAGTCCCGTTGAGTTCCGCAAACGAATCGTCCAGAGATGACGAAATCTAAACGCAAGTGTAAAAACGCCTTTAGAAATAATCGCAATTAACAGCTTATCGTCTACAACCGATGACAACTAGAATAGATCAGAGACTACAGTTTGTAACAATATTCAATGACAATGTTATTTTTCTTGAGGATATAAAGAACATTATTACTTACGCTTTTTATAAGCTATTGATTGCTACCTTCGTTCTCTCATTGCGAATTATAAATGATATTTGCTTGCTACGTTTTCGTAGCATTGCTACGTGGTAGCGGTGGTGTGCGCATAATGCTACGCAATTTCGTAGGACATGCGTACAGCTTGGCCAGAACGGATTGAAACGGAACTAATCTTTTTGTTTCTGACAACGTTTTAAAATCTTTGATATTTGATGTAAACAAAGACCGCAGGTTTGTTAGATTTATTATTGTGCCATAAAACTAAAGGAATAAGTGAAAAAAAAAACATTCAAAATGCTGGTAGCGCGAAGACAGTGGCGACTTCCTGTTTTCTACAGTTTTTTGCCAAGCTGGAGCTCGTCTCACTAATTCTTTCTTACGGTATCCGTGTTGGATGTTGTTTATTTCGTTAGTGCGAATACATAAATGCACTGTTAGTGCTTAAATGCCTATATCAATTAGGTAAGAATTCCTGAACACACAATGTTTTATCAAACAGTGACCTTGGTATCGAGTGTGGCGTCATGGCGTGTGTTTACAATTCAATAATTTATTTTATTTATTCAGCTTCACTTTAGGAAAATTAAGGCATTTTTTGGGATGTAAATTGATTCCTCTGCAATGCATGGAGCGGCAGGGACTGTCAGACTCGTACTGTCCACTCGTATCACCTTTCAATTGCCTTTGGCGTTCTCGGTGTCGCGGGAAAGTTTTTAGATGTTACCGCACAAACACCGTGCTGAAGTCTGCCGAACTAAAACGACGTAAGACGATGCACGGCATTCAAAGGCGCTCCGCTGTACCTGTCGGAGTGCGGGATGTTAGGTTTATTTTCGTTACGGAATTTCTTGATTCGGTCGCCGCGCTCAAAGCTATGCAATAGCTTACAAAGAAAATCAAATCATTTTTATTGAAAAAGCTCTGAGATAATGTCAGTACTCAAAAATTCAGTGCCTGTACTAAGTTAATCACAGGCGTAGTATTCTTATATTACTACTTGATTATTTTTATTTTTTTCTACATTAGAAAATCTTTAGTAAAGTAAAAAGATTGCTTAGTTTATGTATATATAACTGACAATTATTAGATAGATTAGAACAATATATTAAACAATTCAAACAACATTACAAAATTTAACTACAATCTGGGCCAATTACATATTAATTACGTAGAGTCAGCAAACGCTTAGTCAAATAAAAAATACAAATAACACATGAAATTATTGTTGCGCTCGATTTTGCACTTATGGAAACAAATTCATGGTACATACGCATCATCTACTGTTGAGTCAGCAACAAACGAAACGAATGTAAAATCTTTGAGTATGTAATCTAATATTATACACAATATCTGGTTGACCGATCTTCACTCGGTTTTTAAAATGTCTATATCTTGGGAACCGAGCTTTTCTCGAACCTGGGACCTTGATAAATCGATTCCTTGAGCTGAAAAACCCCTAATCTGTAACTTTCATGAAAATCCTTGGAGCCGTTTCCGAGATCCTGATTATATATAAATATACAAGAATTGCTCGTTTAAAGATATTAGATTAAGGACATTCTGCATCTCCCGTTTTGTGGTCACTTGGTTTTTTAAGCCGTAAACAAGTCGCACACTTCGGAGTGTTACGTCTCTTCTCGCATTCGGACACCATGTGACCAGTTTCGCCACATTAACCGCACGCAGAATTAATCTCTACAAGAAATAGTATTTGCGCGTTGCGCGAGCTGCAAGCAGCTCGCGGGGTCGTGTTTTTCAAAAGTATTTCTTACTTAGAATTTTTTGCAGTCGCCATTTTAGATTTTGATTTTGACCTTACTATCGGCTTTAGCATCCTCGAAAACTATTAAAAAAGTATTTCTTACTTAGAATTTTTTGCGACTCCTATCGGCTTTATGATGAACAATTCAAAAATGATCGCAGCCGCCATCTTAGATTCTGATTTAGACTTCACTATCGGCTTTAGCACCCTCGAAAACCATGAAAACGGCATCCAATATAAAAAAAATGATTTTTTGAAGTCGCCATCTTGGATTTTGATTTTGACCTCACTACCGGCTTTAGCATCCTCGAAAACCATGAAAACGACTCCCATGATGAACAATTCAAAAATTATCGCAGCCGCCATCTTGGATTTTGATTTTAACCGGCTTTAGCATCCTCGAAAACCATGAAAACGACTCCCAGGATGATTATTTCGAAAATATCGCAGCCACCATCTTGGATTTTGATTTTGACCTCGCTATCAGCTTTATATCATCATCAGCCTATTGCCGTCCACTACTGGACGTAAGCCTCCCCCAAAGAGCGCCAACCATCCCGGTTTTGGGCAGGCCGCATCCATCCACTGCCAGCCACCTTCCTTAAATCATCGACCCATCTTGCAGCAGGGCGTCCTACACTACGTTTGCCCATTCGCGGTCTCCACTCAAGCACATGTTTGCTCCATCTGCCGTTTGTCCGTCTACAGACGTGCCATTTGGTTCTACATTTGGTTCTCTGGCGAATGACTTCATTACGAATTCTATCCACCAGAGAAACCCCGAGCATTGCTCTCTCCATTGCACGCTGAGCAACCTTAAATTTGTGGACCAGGCCGATGGTAAGTGTTCACGTTTCGGCTCCGTAAGTCATTACGGGTAGGACACGCTGGTTGTAAACCCTGGTTTTAAGGGATTGTGGGATCGATGATTCAAAGATATGACGCAGCTTCCCGAATACCGCCCAGCCCAAGCGTATTCTTCTAGCTGCCTCCTTCTCAAAGTCGTGCCTGCCCAGTTGTACACTTTGGCCTAGATAAATGTATTCTTGCACAACCTCGAGGGCAGCATCATTCACGATTACAGGTCTCGGGGTGACGTGACCATTAAACATGACTTTGGTTTTGTTCAGCCAGATTCATTCCGAGACCCACACGCCTTGAAGAATCGCTCAAGCTGTTCAGCATTTTTTCCAGCTCCTGCAGAGACTCTGCTATGATGACAATGTCATCCGCAAATCGGAGGTGTGAGATGTACTGACCGTTGATATTAACACCCCGTCCTTTCCAATCAATCGTCTTGAAAACGTCCTCCAACGCGTTTGTAAACAGTTGGATTGGTTTTGTGCTCTGTTCTTGTACTTAGACGGTCACTGTTGCGGCCTTATACAGACATCTCATCACCTCAACGTAGCGACAGTCGATGAGGCATCTCTGCATGGACTCCAGAACAGCCCAGGTCTCGACGGTATCGAAAGCCTTCTCGTAGTCCACATACGCTAGGCACAGAGGCTGGTTATACTCCTCGGTCTTTTGAATCACTTGCCTAAGGGTGTGTATGTGGTCTATGGTGCGGTAACCTTTTTGAAACCCGGCCTGCTCCGGTGGCTGAAAATCATCGAACTTTTGGGCGAGACGATTTAGAATAACCCTCGAGAACAGCTTATAGATATGGCTCAGAAGTGAGATGGGGCGGTAGTTTTTAAGGAGCGCTTTATCGCCCTTTTTGAAGAATAATACTACCACACTCCCATGCCATGCCTCCGGTGTTATGCAAGTGTGGATGACGGAATTGAAGAGTTTACAAGCTCTGTCAAGATAGGTATTCCTCTTGCCTTGAGCAGCTCAATGGTTATTCTGTCATCCCCTGGGGCTTTGTTGTGGTGAAGCTGCCTGAGTGCCATTCCAATCTCACCCATGTCAATGTCGGGAAGCTCGTCTGTGAGATGGCGTGTCAGTTTGGCCCGTTGGTCATCCGCGCCGTGGGCCTGAGGTGGGCAAGGTTTTTGAGCATATAAGTCTCCGTAGAACTTTTCGACTTCAGCTAGAATCTCTGGCTTTGAGGTGACGGTGGTGCCTTGTGACGTTCTGAGCTTTGTCCGGCAACAGCGGGAGGTATTGGGCTTGGCAAATACCTTCGAGCCTTTATTCCGAGCTAAAGCTTGCTCTATAATTCGGTTATTTGCACTCCGAGTATCGCGTATGAACTGCTTTTTGACCTCCCCGTTAAGAACCTGACTCTCAGCCTGTGTGGCTTTGTGAGTTCTCGTCGTTTCCTCATCAGTGCCAGAGTCTCGCTGGTAATTAAGTTCCGACTTACGTCCATTCCTGATCGGTCGAAAAAGTTTACAGCCCACCTCGCAGACAACACGCAGCAGGCCTTCGGTGACGTCGTTTATGCCCTCCTGGATTTTAAACCTCACTATCGGCTTTAGCATCCTCGAAAACCATGAAAACGACTCCCATGATGAACAATTCGAAAATTATCGCAGCCGCCATCTTGCATTCCCGTTTTGACCTCGCCATCAGTTTAACATCCTCGAAAACCATGAAAACGACACCCATGATGAAAACACAAAAACTATCCAAGACAAAGAGAATTTTTCAATTCCAAAACAAACTTTTCAGTTTAGATAAAAATATGATATTTCAAAATATTATTGTGTTAGGTACGCGCTTACTGCCCCTCGAACACTCTATGCGATCATAAGATTTGGATTTTAACCTCACTATCGGCTTAAGCATCCTCGAAAACCATGAAAACGATTCCCATGATGAACAATTCGAAAATTATAGCAGCCACCATCTTGGATTTTGATTTGGACTTCACTATCGGCTTTAGCACCCTCGAAAACCCTGAAAACAACTCCCATGATGAACAATTCGAAAAATATCGCAGCCGCCATCTTGGATTTTGATTTTGACCTCACTATCGGCTTTAGCATCCTCGAAAACCATGAAAACGACTCCCATGATGAACAATTCGAAAATGATCGCAGCCGCCGTCTTGGATTTTGATTTTGACTTCACTATCATCTTTAGCATACCTCGAAAACCATGAAAACGACATCCATGATGATATCTTTGAATTTTTTGCTGTCGCCATCTTGGATTTTGATTTTGACCTCACTATCGGCTTTAGCATCCTCGAAAACCATGAAAACGACTCCCATGATGAACATTTCGAAAATTATCGCAGCCGCCATCTTGGATTTTGATTTTGACCACTATCGGCTTAAGCATCCTCGAAAACCATGAAAACGACTCCCATGATGAATATTTTGAAAATTATCGCATCCTCCATCTTGGATTTTGATTTTGACCCCACCATCGGCTTTAGCATCCTCGAAAACCATGAAAACGACTATCCATGATGAACAATTCGAAAATTATCGCATCCTCCATCTTAGATTTTGATTTTGACCCCACTATCGGCTTTAGCATACCCGAAAACCATGAAAACGACATCCATGATGAATATTTTGAAAATTATCGCACCATCTTAGATTTTGATTTTGACCCCACCATCGGCTTTAGCATACCCGAAAACCATGAAAACGACATCCATGATGAAAAATTCGAAAATTGTCGCAGCCGCCATCTTGGATTTGATTTTGACCTCACTATCGGCTTTAGCATCCTCGAAAACCATGAAAACGACTCCCATGATGAACAATTCGAAATGATCGCAATCGCCATCTTGGATTTTGATTTTGACTTCACTATCAGCTTTATTACCCTCGAAAACCATGAAAACGACATCCATGATGATATCTTTGAATTTTTTGCTGTCGCCATCTTGGATTTTGATTTTGACCTCACTATCGGCTTTAGCATCCTCGAAAACCATGAGAACGACTCCCATGATGAACAATTCTAAAATGATCGCAGTCGCCATCTTGGATTTTGATTTTGACTTCACTATCAGCTTTATTACCCTCGAAAACCATGAAAACGACATCCATGATGATATCTTTGAATTTTTTGGTGTCGCCATCTTGGGTTTTGATTTTGACCTCACTATCGGCTTTAGCATCCTCGAAAACCATGACAATGACTCCCATGATGAACAATTCGAAAATGATCGCAGCCGCCATCTTGGATTTTCATTTTGACTCCACTATCATCTTTATTACCCTCGAAAACCATGAAAACGACATCCATGATGATATCTTTGAATTTTTTGCTGTCGCCATCTTGGGTTTTGATTTTGACCTCACTATCGGCTTTAGCATCCTCGAAAACCATGAAAACGACTCCCATGATGAACAATTCTAAAATGATCGCAGTCGCCATCTTGGGTTTTGATTTTGACCTCACTCTCGGCTTTAGCATCCTCAAAAACCATGAAAACGACTCCCATGATGAACATCGAAATGATCGCAGCCGCCATCTTGGATTTTCATTTGATTTCACTATCATCTTTATTACCCTCGAAAACCATGAAAACGACATCCATGATGATATCTTTGAATTTTTTGCTGTCGCCATCTTTGATTTTGATTTTGACCTCACTATCGGCTTTAGCATCCTCGAAAACCATGAAAACGACTCCCATGATGAACATTTCGAAAATTATCGCAGCCGCCATCCTTTTGATTTTGACCACGCTATCGGCTTAAGCACCTCAAAAACCATGAAACGACTCCCATGATGAATATTTTGAAAATTATCGCATCCGCCATCTTAGATTTTGATTTTGACCCCACCATCGGCTTTAGCATACCCGAAAACCATGAAAACGACATCCATGATGAAAAATTCGAAAATTGTCGCAGCCACCATCTTGGATTTGGATTTTGACCTTACTATCGGCTTTAGCATACTCGAAAACCATGAAAACGACTCCCATGATGAACAATTCGAAAATGATCGCAATCGCCATCTTGGATTTTGATTTTGATTTCACTATCAGCTTTATTACCCTCGAAAACCATGAAAACGACATCCATGATGATATCTTTGAATTTTTTGTTGTCGCCATCTTTGATTTTGATTTTGACCTCACTATCGGCTTTAGCATCCTCGAAAACCATGAAAACGACTCCCATGATGAACATTTCGAAAATTATCGCAGCCGCCATCTCGGATTTTGATTTTGACCACGCTATCGGCTTAAGCATCCTCGAAAACCATGAAAACGACTCCCATGATGAACATTTTGAAAATGATTGCATCCGCCATCTTAGATTTTGATTTTGATCCCACCATCGGCTTTAGCATACCCGAAAACCATGAAAACGACATCCATGATGAAAATATCGAAAATTGTCGCAGCCGCCATCTTGGATTTGGATTTTGACCTTACTATCGGCTTTAGCATCCTCGAAAACCATGAAAACGACTCCATGATAAAATTGATGAACATTCGAAAATTATAGCAGCCGCCATCTTGGATTCTCATCTTGATTTTGAAAAATGATTTTGACATACTCTGGGCCCCAAGAGAAAATAAAGGAAATGGATCCACTTGAAGGGGTGAAGAGGGGAGATTTTGAAAAAAATGGTTTTTTCTTTTCCGATCCTCCTCTATACGAATCCGTAAAAAAACACCAAACACACCTCCTAGTTTCTGAGATACGATAGGGAGGGGGGGGGGGAGGCCAAAAAGCGGAGGCTTGGTACTTTTGCCCTACTTAAGAGAGTTATTTGTAAGTTTGCTTGTCGTCACCCGCGAGTTACGCTTCACCCGCTCAACCTTCGTTACGCTACGGAGGTCGCCGGCTCGCTTCGCTCGCCACCTCCCCCCTTCGCTCAACTCGGTCTCGCAGGTTCGCTCCACTCAGGACCTACCTACCACCGGAAAGCTATCGTGACCTCATTCCTACGCTTCGCTTTACCGCTACATAGTTTTTCCGATAAACGATGGGGGGATGGGTGAAGAGGCGGGAATGGGGGAGTTTAGAAAAATCATTTTGACTAATTCCGGGTACCTTGATGTGAATCTGAAAAAAAAAATGTTCCAAGTCTCTTCTGAGATCCGCCTTAAGGGGGGGGAAAGGTTCAAGAAGGGCAACTTTGAAAAAATGGGTTTTTCTTTTCCGAGCCTTCTCTATAAGAATCCGCAAAAAAATAAAACCTGGGTTTCTTACTTTCTGAGATACGATTGGGAGGGGGGGGAGACGCCAAAAAGGGGAAGCTTGGTACTTTTGCCCTACTTAAGAGAGTTACTTGTAAGTTTGCTTGTCGTCACCCCTGAGTTACGCTTCACCCACTCAACCTTTGTTACGCTACGGAGGTCGCCGGCTCGCTTCGCTCGCCACCTCCCCCCTCCGCTCCACTCGGTCTCGCAGGTTCGCTCCACTCAGTATCTATCCTACCACCGGAAATCTGTCGTGACCTTATCCCTACGCTACGCTACGCTTTACCGCTACCTACCTACCTAATGTTGCAAGTCTGTTAACTTCCGAGATCCGCCTAAAAGGGGGAGAACGGGGTCAAGAGGGGGGACTTTGAAAAATGGTTTTTACTTTTCCGAGCCTCCTCTATACGAATCCATAAAAAAACAAAACACGGGTCTAACAGTTTCTGAGATACGATTGGGAGGGGGGGGGGGGGGAGCAAAAAGGGGAGGCTTGGAGACTTTTGCCCTACTAATGAGAGTTCTTGTAAGTTTGCTTGTCGTCACCGCTGAGTTACGCTTCACCCACTCAACCTTCGTTACGCTACGGAGGTCGCCGGCTCGCTTCGCTCGCCACCTCCCCCCTCCGCTCCACTCGGTCTCGCAGGTTCGCTCCACTCAGGATCTATCCTACCACCGGAAATCTGTCGTGACCTTATCCCTACGCTACGCTACGCTTCGCTTTACCGCTACCTACTTACCTAATGTTGCAAGTCTGTTAACTTCCGAGATCCGCCTAAAGGGGGGGGGGGGGGGAAGGGGGGCAAGGGGGGACTTTGAAAATGATTCCGTATACGAATCCGTAAACAAACAAAACATGGGTCTCTTAGTTTCCGAGATACGATGGGGGGAGGGGTGAAGAGGGGGAGAGGGGGGGAGTTTTGAAAAATGATTTTGACCAACTCTGGGCCCCTTGATATGAATCTGAAAAAAAAAATTTTGCAAGTCTTTTAATTTCCGAGATCCGCCTAAAGGGGGAAGAAGGGGGACAAAGGGGGGGAACTTTGAAAAATGGTTTTTACTTTTCCGAGCCTCCTCTATACGAATCCGTAAATAAACAAAACACGGGTCTCTTAGTTTCCGAGAAACGATGGTGAGGGGGGGGAGGGGGGGCGAAAAGGGGAGGTTTGGGATTTTTCCCATACTCACCAGAGTCACTTGTTTACGAATCTGTCAAAATATACCCACCTTCCCCTTCACCATCTGGGAGAACAATTATGTCAATCAGTCAGTGAGTCAGTGGTAATCGAGCTTTATATAGTATAAATAATATGTCCACCGGAATTGAATTGATTTTTATAAAAATCACCGGAATTTAGGTAGGAATTGTATTAAGCCAGGGTTGCGTCCGCAGTCGTAGGCGCCCGCGGCGTCGGACGTCAGCAGATGATTTCCGGCCACCGTAGGCATGCGGGTAGCGAGTAAAGGGCAACTCGCTGCCCGACCGTGGACCATGCCCGGGTCAACGGCGCCGGCGCATTGTGTCCCACGCGCGCCTCAAAGACCGTCAGCATAATGACGGGGCCCCCCTCTCAGAGGGCCAAAGCCTGCCGGGGTCGCGGGATTATTTCCTTAACGTGACCCCGGAACGTAACAGGCTATTTAAGAAGGACACCGTGGATTTTAGTCAGTAGAAGTCTGACAGTGGGGGCCGGAGGACTCATTTGATGATTTTACCACGCCAAAAAAAAAAGGCCAGGGTTGCGTATGTAAAGACGTTAAATATTAAAGCTATCAATATTCACCTGTTTTTGATATTTAACAGATAATTAATAAAAGCAAAATCAAATTACCGATAGCGATGTTATTCGGGAAATGATCTCAGATTTTCTTACGATCTATTCCAATTTATGTGCTGTGGTTTTCTTTTTCGAGGTATCTATAATACTCTGATAAATTTCACTCGCAGCCGGTACAAAGCCTTAGGACAATGATAGAAAAATAACAAATCTATATGCGTAGCGCATTCAACGATGGAGTGATGGCTTCCAATTATGTATTTGAGTCATCCGACTACTGGTCGAAATTCGACTGTAATTCGTTAAAATTTTTATGTGCGTAATAATAATAGCTTCTTCAGTCAGGCAGGTGGCTAAAGAATCCTCCAATAAACCTAATTTTCGTAGAAAATGGTTTAATAGATTTTTGACTATATCACAATACTACACGACTAAGTTTCGATTTGCAGGTAACAATGATAGATGTATATGCAGGCAAAGTTTTTTAATATCTCTTACCACTCAAAAGTGACCCCAATATTCAGATTACGTTCATACTTCTGCCTTTCTTGTCACAGGTATATTCAATTTAAACGGTCAAGTAGGTGCGGAAAAAATTGACTATGTCGGACGGACAGACGGACGAGGGACGAGTGATCCGTTTTTTTTTTAATTTATTTAATAAATTTAATTTTAGTAGAAGGTTTCCTAAGGTAAACTTTTTATTAAGTAGGTATTATAAGAATAAAAACTTTAGATAAAAACCTAATCTCACTAGTCCAGGTTTATAGAGAACACATTAAATGATCATTAATGTTTCAGATACCTAGCTAGTTTATTTTGAGGTACAAACAAACTTAAGCGATCGATTGTCGATACTCGTGGCGTATCATAGATGTGGTATTTCTATGTAACGTTAACAAAAGAAATAAGTGAGCAAAAGGGGAAACTACGTCAACATCTATATCCAGGACCACCCTGATCATTGGGCATATACTGCCCTGGGCCCAGAGCCCCGCAATCTTTGAGAGCTCCGAGTTCCTGAAAATATCATAACAGGGGCTAAAAAAAACCTAAAATACTATAGGCGCGGAGCAGACGAGCTCGCTACGGTCTATCCTACATTAGCTTAACACTTTCACTGTCCGCGCAGCAGACACAATACCTAAACAATAGTCGTGGATCACATGTGATTCATCGGACAGGGAAGTGGTTAAGTCATCGGCTTCGCTCGCGTAAGTCGTTAATGGTCCCAAAGGTAAAAAAATATCGTGATAAAAAGTGACATAAACAATTCATCCAGACTATCTACTTCTGTGCTTAACATAAAACTCCATTCTGAAGTAATTAAGTAACAAACATCCATCCTAATTCTCACATTTACTATGAATTAGTTAGAAAGTAATAATTATAAGATTTTCTGAATAAGTCAATCGTAACGTATATTTTGGAATTAACTATCAAAAGAAACGCTAATGTATCCGAGGCCGTGTGCTAGTGATTTACTAGGCTTGCTTTTCCATCTTACTTTAGCCGCGAATGTTAAAAACTGCCTACGGCCAATACTTCCCTAGGGATGTGCCCTAACAGGCGTTGCACAGAGGGGGCCACGGTCAGGTCTTTTAAGAGGAAACGGGGCCTCCTCCTATGTGTTGATGGTGACCACCGGGGTTGTTTTAGTGAGGTACAAATCCCACACTCCCCGGTCTTTTCCCCAAAGACCGGTAGCCTTTTGAAAGTTTCCCCCCGTTTACAAAAAAAAAAGGCCCCAATACTTACGAAAAAGACAGCCCTGACTACAAGTACATACATCCATGATTTCAAATCCTGTTGTGGGTGTTACGCAGGTATCTTTGATATTGTTCGTCTAATTCTTCAAACGAGACGCAATTTAGAATTCCTCTAAGTATTAAGCTGTCGCTTTCTTTACACGTTTGTTGTCTGGCCTTGAGGCCCCTCCTCAAAAGCTTATAAAAACGTTTCATGTATATTTCGAAACTGTTGTGTCTCGGGTGAATTTTTCCATTTCTTAGTGCGATTACAACCACCTCAAGAGAACTGCATGGTTGCAATATAAGAGGTATTACAGACGAGTTGTCTTGTTGTTGCGTTGTTTGTGTGAAATGTTTTTGTGTCTTGAAATACACCAATGTTTCATTTTACAGCTTGACATAATGAAGTAAACCGGAAGTCACCACTGTCTTCGCGCTACCAGCACTTTGAATTTTTTTTTTCACTTTTTACTTTAGTTTTATGGCACAATAATAAATCTAACAAACCTGTGGTCTTTGTTTACATCTTATATCAAAGATTTTAAAACGCTGTCAGAAGTAAAAATTTTAGTTCCGTTTCAATCCGTTCTAGGCCAAGCTGTACTGTAAGCTTAAACTGCCGTACCGAAAAGAATTTGATGAATATTGGTACAGCCTGAGATGGGATTTTGGCGACGGCTTAAGGCATTTTCGCGGTTAGTGGGCGCAGAGTTATGTGGAATCATACAAAGCAAATTTAAACCCGTTGCGTGCGGTGCATGTGCATCCGACGTAATACTGCGTAGTACCTTTAGGAAAGGTTCTCATCTGACGGAAAACGTCGAGCGGGTCATCGAATGTTCTTTGACGCACTAGCGTATCGTCGGTTGAGTGTGAACGATCAATTGTTACATATGTCTGCTCTGGCGTTCCACGACCGATAATCCGCAACGCATGTTCCGTCAGATATAATCCTTCCTTTCAGGCTACGTTATGTTTCGCAAAAACAGTTAAGGGGAAGATGTTTTCTTGAAAAATAAAACAATTTGTTTTAATAGTGATCTCGTTCACTATTTAAAAAAGTCATTGTTTTATCACCACATAACGTGACATAGCTTTTGTTTTAATAGTTTATAGGGTTTTTACTTTATCCATTACAAGAGAGATGTTCATGCGATTTGGCACATCCCTTATTATTTATTAATTTGTACCCTAAAATAAATTCAAAAGTCATTTATTCAAATTACGCTGATTTATCAGCACTTTTTGAAGGTCAAATTTTACATAAGACATTCCCCCAAAGCGCCCCCTCTTCGGCATTTCCTAGTGTTTTGGCTAGGAAGAAGAAGTTGCGAAACTCCCCAGCAACTCATCTGTTTGCACGGTTAGAAGAACCAAGATTTTATGCAATTTAATAGAACATTCACATTATACATCATTCTGAGGTTACTTCCCAATCGTGACTAGAAAGAAAAGAACAGAGATATATAGCTAAAATAATACTATCAAAGAAAGCGAGGCAAACTGAAAGACATCAACGCGCACTCCGCGAATGTGTTCAAAATGTTCAGTAACTAAACCGGAAGTGTTTAAAATAGTGTTTTCATAGGAGTAGTCGAAAATAATTAGAAATTAGTGAGTGCCGACATACATTAGTTAGACCTATAACTCTGATGTTTTGACAGAAATTGGTCGCCAGTCGTAAGGCGTCTAAGGGCTGTATGTGTGGTCGTAGCATAGGCCTTAGGGTGAAGAACACCGTGGATTTAAGTCAGTACAAGTCTGACAGTACCTCCCGCCCTGCCCTGGGTGGTGCACTGAAGGACACCCAGTATTTTAGTCAGTACAAGTACAGGTCTGACAGTCTCTCCCGCACTGCCCTGGATGGGAGGACTCATTTGATGATTTTACCACGAAAAAAAAGGCCTTAGGGTATTGAGTTAAATACATTTAAAATTTAAAATGTCACTTACGGGATATCTTCCGTGATTATTTATTTGTTTGAGTTCCCGATATTTAGAGTCAACCCGCGATCATGGCGCTTGCAACAGCGTCGAAATATCGGGAACTCAAACAAATAAATAATCACGGAAGATATCCCGTAAGTGACATTTTAAATTTTGAGACAAACCGTGAAAGCTTAAAACAGTGTTTAAATACATTTATCGCTTGTCACTTACCTACAGGGTCTGAGACCATAATTTTGTTGAAAACTTTTTTATTTCGTACCAAATAGAAAAATAATTCAATTTTAAAATAAAGAATCAATGATGCCTCATTTCAATCAAATAAAACTATTGTTACATACCTCTGCATAAACCTCTGGTGCCGTTGCGAGCTCCTCTTCAAAATTCTCCTCTATTGTTCCGTCGCTAGCAGAACGCTCTAGAAGATCATCAGGTATGTCCAATAGTTCTGGTGGGAGCGGCGCTGGGAACAACAAAAACAATTTATACGCTGTTTTTTCTAATACTCCATAAAACACATTTTTGGACTCTCCTGGCATTGTTAAATATTACTCCGTCATCATAATGGGCTTGCGAGACTGATTAAGCAGGTAACTATAACACTGGAACATAAAGGCCTATTGAAGAAACAGGATGGACTTTCAACAGTAAGAGTCTGACAGTCCCTTTCATTCCAGCCAAGGCGGGAGACCTCATTTGATGATATTGTATGTCGGTTTCCTCACGATGGTGTCCTTCGCCGTTTTGAGAGCAGTGGTGATGAAATAAATTACACAAAGTAATGCGCCTGGCGGGGTTCGAACCCATGACCTACAATTTGTACGTCGGGACCGATACTACTGGGCCACCACTGCTCTCACGGCCACCCTTAAAAAGCTCAAAACGCAAAACTGTACAGTTGTAGAGAGATTGACTGTTGCGTTCTTGTTGCATGTTCGATTCTCGTATGGAACTTACCTATTTGTATGATTTACAAGTATGTACAGCTTGGCCAGAACGGGTTGAAACGGAACTAAAATTTTTATTTCTGACAGCGTTTTAAAATCTTTGATATATGATGTAAACAAAGACCGCAGGTTTGTTAGATTTATTATTGTGCCATAAAACTAACGTAATAAGTGAAAAAAAAAATTTAAAGTGCTGGTAGCGCGAAGACAGTGGCGACTTCCGGTTTTCTACATTTTTATATCAAGCTGTAGTTTAAATTTTGTTAATGAATAATTGGTTGTTGACGAGTAATTGGGGGAAGAGTTTAAAAAAACACCCTAATGAATTGTAAGATGCACTTTAAAAGGCGATCGAATTGACTTAGGTAGTTAACTACTTAGCACACGGTAAGACTGCATTTTTTATGGAGTTATCGATTCTTCTAACGTCACGTCGTAGGAAAAAAACATGTTGTTGTAACACCAATACGTTCTCCATTAATATTTTAACAAGGGCAAGGTTAATGGGGTACTGCAAACTTTCATAGGAAACTTCTTATAAATATAATAATAAAGGTTCTTAGCTGTTATCATTGGTAGCTTCGACCTTGCTCTCACAGCAGTGCAAGGTGCACTGCTGTGAGTCTATAAGTCTTTTTATATCTTTAAGTCTTTTTTTTTTGTTCCATTATCGTAAAATAAAATGTATTTTGTATGAAAATTAGTAAAGGAAATAATAAATAATTAACTTAAGGTGATTGCGTCGATGTAGCCCGCGAAATTCAATTTCTTTTACGTTTTTTGCAATTTGCAGGCCAGTGACATGTTGTAACTTTATAAAAATATGAGTTGCGGTAATAACAAGTATAATTTTAAATATATATACAACATGTCACTGGCCTGCAAATTGCAAAAAACGTAAAAAAAATTGAATTTCGCGGGCTGGTTGGAGCATCCCCCTTAACACTCATTGCAATCTAAAGTCGATTTGGGGTGTGAGGTAGGAACTATCAAAAAAAGAGTTTGAAGTTGAACTTACACTGTGCAACACTTAATGCCATCTACCGGCGATTGCTAGAACTATACCGGAACAGTCTCAAGTAGGAATGTAAAAATAAATATTTAAAAATACAAAAAACCCCACTGCGTAAAAAAATAACTTTAATAGAAACTAAAACGAAAGAAACAAGCCATTTTCAACAACCCACTTGATAAAAAGTGAGAAATGGAAAAAAAAATTTTAGTTCGGAACCCTTTGCACGCAAGTTCGACTCGCACTAGGCCAGTTTTATGTACCCAGTGACACGTGAGAGTGTCAGTGTTTAAGACGAATCTAACGACACCTCTCAAGTTAAAATCCATCAAGCCGTTTAGGCTTCAGAGCGTGCTAAAGAAATATACCCACATACATACATACACTCGAAAACAGAACCCTCCTTCTGGCGCAGTCGGGTTATAAGAATTGAAAGTGTTCGACGACGACATATTGAAAGTCAACGAACACGTGGCCAATCAGTGCGCTATAGCTACCTACGAACACACCAGTTAGCGCTATGAAAGCATAATGCTTTGAGTGAGTGCAATTTTCCAATCATTGAATGTAATGACTCTTGTAGTGGAAAGATTTGGAAGAGACCTACACTCAGTATTGGTTGACTAAGGGACTTTAGGCTGCTTTTCCACCAGAGATGCGCTATGCTACGTTGCTAAGGATGCGTTTGATATCCACCAATCATACTCATTATGTGTGTGTTCGTTATGAAAACAAATGAATGTGATTGGTGGATAACAAACATATCCGTAGCAACGTAGCACAGCGCATCTCTGGTGGAAAGGCAGCCTAACTCATGGCGTGATGCGACGCGACGCGATTCGTGCGATATAGAGTCGATTGCCGATTTAAGGGCTGATCTTACTTTACAATAAATTGCTATGTAACAAAATTGACGGAACGGTTGGCGCAGTGACTGCTGCACTGCATGTCGCGGATTCGATTAAAGCACAAAGCCAATATTTTTATGGTCTAAAGACAACTGTTCCGGGTTTGTAAACACACCCACAATACAGGAGATATTCCTAATGTTATGAAGATAGGTTCCTAATATTATGAGAAAAAAAATTAAACACAAAGGCAACCATCGAAAAAATTTCGTGTATTCACGTATTTTTTAAGGAAAAAAGCAGAATTCTATTTATAATAATTAGTTATTACGATAGAAACAGGAAATGATATTTTAACGATTTATGTACTTAATATTTTCCTTGCAACAAATATTTGGAACAACATCCTCAATAAGGTGCTTATTGATCGTTGCGTGATACAGCATAGTACTATATATTTAAAGGATCTTTCTTTTAAATTGGCGAAAAGGGAGAAATCCGCATCCAAAAGAACATACGGGAATTAGGAACCTTTAGCTCTTTTTTGATGTTGACAATTTTGGCGTTTTTAATTTTTTGGTCAAGTGTGAGTTGTTCACAATAATTAGTTAAATTGACAGGGGGGCCCCATCAGTGTGCTGACGCTCTTTGAGGCGCGCGTGAGACACAACGCGCCGTCGACCCGGGCATGGTCCATGGTCGGGCAGCGAGTTGCCCTTAACTCGCTGCCCGTATGCCCGCGCCTTCGGTGGCCCGGAAATCATCTGCTGACGTCCGACGCCGCGGGCGCCTACCACTGCGGTTGGGGCGGAGGGAGAACGCTGTCCTCTCTCTCAAGCTGCCCGCCTCCTCCTTCACGAGCATTACTGCCTCGCAGAAGGAGGAGACCGCTTCCACTCCGTCTCGCCCCGCAGCATGGCCGCAACCAATGCCGGGCGCGAGAGGTGTCCGCCTATCGCCGCGCCACCGTGAGGACACGTCGGTGCCCTGCCCAAGCGGGGCAGTCTTGCACCGTATGCTCTACTACTGTGTCCTCCGGGCGATCTTCGCAGTGGTGGCACCCGGGCGTTTCCTCCTTCCCCATCAGGCACAGGTACCTCCCGAAACTTCCGTGTCCGGTGAGGACCTGCGTCATCCGATAGGTCAGGACGCCGTGACGTCTCTCCAGCCAGTTATCTCACCCTTACATGAAAGTAAGTCAAACAGCATAATAAAAAAAGGTAATTTTTTCATCAATCTGTATGAATTTTTTTTTCTCAATTTCAGCCACTATTTTCTTAGATTAGAGTGTTCAACCGAACAAAGTCAATCAGATTTATAGTCATGATGGTAAAGGAAAACGTGTTGATGACACATTCATTGTTAAAATTACTAAATGAAGTCACTTTTCTTCACCATGTTTAGATTTCAGACATTAATCCAGTCTTATCATTTTATCTATAATTAATATTACTCATCTTCTATAAATACAGAGCATGACACCAACTTTAAATGTTTGAGATGATATGATTCATATTATTTCCTGTGTTTTTATGGTTTATCACAATGAAAAAAAAAACACTATATCATAATTGATACATTCTGTTATTTTTTTTTAATAGATATCTAGAAAAAGCCTTGAAATATTTTACATATTCTTAAAATGTTTATGATAATTATGTTGTTAGATTATTAAGCTTCTTTTGGCCTAATTTTGTAGCGAAGTTGATATAATAATAAAAAACTAGTAATATCACAAGGTGAAAATAATAAACACAGCATGCATGAAGTGCTGGCTAAAGATTTTTTTAATGTCTTTTATTTTGATTAACTAAATTGTAAGCAAGCCATTAACAAATCAAACAACTAATTAAAGACAAGACTACATTTTTAAAGGCTTTTCCATAAACTAGACTGCTGCTCAAAATTATACTTTTTTCCACTATTTTATGTCATAAGATAGTGGAATAACGAGCAATAACATGTAAACACTAAACAACATTCAAACGCAATTAAATTGTAAAGTACTGGTTTCCACTGTGAAATAAGACCTATTTCGTAATAGTATGGCTTCCAAAATAGAAGTCTAATGAAAAGGCAAAAGTTTAATCAATATGGTGGCAGAACATTGCTTTTAAATACTGCTTAGTATATACATACTATTGCTTGTGACTGTGCATCTAAGTATGATCACACAATGACTGAATCCATTTTCATGAAAATTAATATGGATATGCAGGATAGATAATAGTAATAATTTTAAGAACTTGTAAAAAACATATTCGACAGTTATACCATTTTAAAAAAACCTTTCAAAATTTTAAGGAACATTTTGGAGAGAATTTTGAAAGTTTTTATGAAGAAATTAATATAAGTATAGAAAGTGACATTCTACCAGCCATAACCATCCATTATCATCCTGAACTTAAAAATAATTCACCACTATAAATGTAATGCCAATGAATTTTAAGAGAAATTCCACTGTAATCAACAAAAAAATATAATAGATAACTAATTTATAACAATTATAAATAAAGAGAGGATTTGTATTTTTATAGCCGAGCCTCACAACGAGGATGTGCAAGGCATAAAGAACTAGACTTTTAAGGTACCTATTACGTCATAAAAGTCTAATCAATTTCAATGCACTATTGTACTGAACTGCATTCAGTATTAGAGTAAGGAAAAGTTCCTATAGCAACAACCATTGTTCTCAGTCACTGTATGTGAAGCATGTTGTCCCCTTTAATATTTATTATAACTTATGTTATTAGCTGACCCATGTATGTTTCACTAGGTGTCAAACCTCTTTCTATACATATATCCCGCACAATATTGAACCGGCATTTATAACCGGTTTTTTTAACCAATTCCAAATGGTCATGACTGTCTTGTTCTCGTACCTACCAACTAAACAAAAAAAAATTTGCTCCAGTGTTAGGGGGATAGGTACCCACAAACACTGTGATACAAGATTTTATTTAAAATACTTGTGCCACAGTTTTTGATAGATTACATTTATTCCACAGCTTATTATTGGATGTTAAGGTTGGCACTATGGCTGAGTGATTGTTTTAAAGCAACAAGAATTTAAAAGGAGTATTCTATTCTATAGCTCAAGCAATAGAGTACAAAACAATATTACTTTGCAATTCATTTTGATTCCACAATAACTTACTTTTTAGACCCTCAGAAATATTTGTGATACCATCACATTCCTTGTGATGATTCAGATTGTTATTTATCTCTACTATTCTTGAATTTGTAATGAACTTTGCAGTAAGAAGTCAGATAGTATACTGTTTTTTAGACAGTAACATCAGTCCATTAGTCTCTACATACAATTCCACTGGATCTATACATGTTTGAGTAGACTTCCTAACTCTTAAGACCTCATTTAACCAATACTTAGAATGAGTACCAAGTTAAACAAAGAACATAAACATGCAATCATCAATTGCGTAAACAAAGTGCTTAAATTAATAGTGTATATTCAGTAAAATAAGCTCAACCTTGTACCAATCAAGTTCAAACTTTTTTAATTGTTTTGAAACTTACCTAAGCCTGATGTCTGAATAAGTTCGGAATCATCGAACTCCAAACTGGGCTCGTAGTCGTGGTACTCCGAAAGGCTCGTATATGTCTCCTCAGGGTCAGGGTTGCAGCCGTGAAGCACTGGCAAGTTAAACAATAACATCATTGAGGCAAATATTTACATACCTATGTCATTCGATTGCGGATATGCCTCTAACGTACCTTGAAAAGCCCTTACAGGACTCAACTTTGGCTGATGCTCAGATTCCATCGTAAAAACACCCACACCCTTTACTTTCGTTATCACCAAGTTACTGTACGTAAACCAAACTGTGCGAAATGTCACTTCCTCCGAACAAAATTTTATTACAACAGCCTTACAAAATCCTATTGGCACATTAACAACGTTTTTCTGACGTCACGGCATACTAAGCGAAATAAAATACAACGCCAAAAGTAAACAAATAATGTAGAACGCCAATCTTCGAAGAAAACGAGAATATGAATCGTTTTCGTCAATCTGTTATTTTTAAGGTGGGTGACAGACAGGCAAATAAAACCAACGACAAAAATATCTTTACAATCTGTCTTGGGCTTGACATGCCGCACCGCAATGCGATTTTTTTCCGCACAAATAGATTTGCAAACAGAACGATTACATTCCCGTGAAGATTGATCAGTTTTTTTTAATTATTCGTTGTATGTTTCATATGTTTGCCGTATAAGATTATTTCCCAGAATTTGCAAAGACCCTAAAGCCGTGCCAGAAATATTAAAGTCATTAATTTATTATCTGTGGCCTCGGATTGTTTGTGGAACGCCGAATCGGCTGGAATCGGCAGAATAGTGTACCTCTCTAGTTCTCTACTTAGTCTGTGGTCTGTGGGCAGAATCGGCCGAATCTTGTTGGACGCTTGCGACGATTGTCATCTGAATTAAAACGGTACTTGCGTTTATTGTTTGGAAATTAAGTAATTTCAGTGAAATTAACTGAATACTGCTCTGAACCTATTAGGGGTCACTTAAATAAAGTAATAAATGTTGACTTAATTGAGTTTTGTCCAAGAAAATTGCGATTCTGAACCACACCACGCCCCACATTCTCACGAACCGTTGAACATTAGGTGCGGTCTATTACAGAAAATAAACAGTGTTGTAAATTAGTGCCTCACTGGGATTTTTTCTTCAACAGGTCGGACCAGTTTGTAAAGAATGTCGGGATCTGAAATAAACACTTACTTTACAGGGAATGGGACGTATAAGGCCATAAACCCACTTGTATCTAAAGTTGGTGATTTTACACCGTTCTATATCGCCATTGCGATCTGCTCGGTGATTTTCGGCTTCCTGCTCATACTCAACATTGTATGCTGCTGCTCAAGATATTCAGACTACTGGCTAGACAGACATACAGGTGAGCATTCAAAAAGCTTGTTTGCTTTAACTGTGATCATTAGAAATTAATTCAACCATTTAAATAAAAAACAATCTCAGTTAAGAAATACCTTAGAAGAAGCTCCCAGATTAAGTCCAACTTTACACTACTAACAGAACTTGTTTCCTCGCAGGCAACCGCTGGATAGTTTCAATCTGGTCGACGACTCCACACAAACAGCCACCCCTGGACTTCACTGAGCTAGAGAGCAACTTCCAACAAGTTCATTACGTTCATCCGTATGGTGACGACAGTGAAGAGTACCGAGACATCCATAAGCATCACGGTGTGCCCCCGTCTGTTTCCCAGCAGCCACTAACTTCCTCTCAGGAATACTTAGAACTGCACAAACGAGAGAGTGATATTTAAACATGGCCTTCTTAATGCTGTATCCTGCTGTAGCAGTTCTCTCTTTATTTGTACTGATGGTTATCATATTGATCTTAAGATTCGGGGCACGCTGGTGCGGTCTCCGTCATACTACATTATCTGAACAGGAGTATTGGAATGAGGATGATGCATATGAACAAAAAGTTTCATATGCATAGTACAGATCTGATAGGTGATAAGGATTTCTTTTATATTCCAACAACTAATCTTAGAATATCAAATACTTGCATTCCCCTTGAAGTAACATTAAGGGCGACTTTTACCAATGGTTAAACATGTTTAAAATTTTATTTAAGCACAAAATTCTATTGTTTTTTGTGCTTAAATAAAATTTTAAACATGTTTAACCGTTGGTAAAAGTCACCCTAACATTAGGCTACTTAATTTAACTAATTTTTCAATGTTAATCACTTAACATAGTTTTTTGTTTACATTTCTCTAGCTTAGTAATTTTAATGATTCCATCCATTTTATTTTCATATTTTTTATAAGATATCTTTTTTATTCATACAAATTATTCATGCATTTTGTGACTGTTTTATACTAAAAATCTATTTTATAAGTACTGACACTACTATGTAGTTTGTATATTTAAGTGTGAAGAGGTTTCAGTAGATAATAATTATATAGTTGACATAAAATATGTAATATCTTGTAAGCTTTAATCTTTTTTTAAAGTGAACTAGTGTTTCTAGATGTAGAGCCAGCACATCATATATACATATGTGGCATTTAAAAGCAACATGTAATCCGTCCAATAAATTAGGTATTGTATATTTCCCCTTGTTTTATTGTAGACCCCATTTACAGGTGAATTTTTCAACTGGGTGTGGATATCCGAAACAATGAGGAATGTCAAAAAACGGTGAGTGGAGGCCGATTTTGACGAAAACTAAAACTGCTACATTTTAGAAAAATCACTGGCCAGGAATCGAACCTGTTGATTTTGGAGAAAAAAAACCACTCTGTATATCATTACACCATTCTGTAGAGTTGCTAATAAGGATGAAATTCTAGGAAGTCATCTTAAATGGCAAACTTAAGGAAAACGTATAATTACAACAAAACTGGTCAATCTTCAAAGCAATGGCTGTATTCGAAACATAAGTTTACCATTTCTTCTTTGAAATAATTTTTGTTCAACTCAATAATTTAGTATGGCTGAATACAGTGGGATTGTTGAGAGACATCAAATCCAATTAACAAAAACTTTATAATTTATATTAGTTATTTAGTATTTTTCTATCACTACAGAAAAAATATTTTTCAAAAAAAAGTAACAGACTTCAAAAGCAACCACAAAAAAGTACCGACTTCAAAAATAATTCTTTTGGAAATCGGTGGCTTTGTTTTTTATTTGATTGATTATTGCCAACGACTTTCAAGAGAAAAGTTATTTTTAACTGTTTTTGTATTTGTTTTTGAAGTCGGTACTTTTTTTTTAAGTTTTTATTGTAAGTACCTTTTTTATTTAGTTCAGATATTCAACAGAAATCTTCGTATAATCGGCGTCTTTAGAAATCTTTATCCAAGCATTAAAACTGGCCAAGTGCGTGTCGGGCCACGCACAATGTAGGGTTCCGTAGTTGCCCATCAAAATACTTATAAAAACTAACTAAACTGATTCGCTGCATTTAATTAAAAAAAAAAGAATTTTCAAAATCGGTCCACTTTGAGAAATCGGGGAAAATACATTAATAAAAAGATTACGACGAATTTAGAACCTCCTCCTTTTTTTGAAGTTAGTTAAAAATAGTTGACGATAAAATCCTACCTATCCCCAAAAAACATACCTATTAAAGCTGTAAAAATAAAGTTGACAAACTTACATTTGCAGTTGAAAAACATGTTCCCCGATACATTTTGTTTAAGAAAAAAATTAATCAAGTACATTTTATAAGTTGGTCGACTATTACTCGTAAAGTTGTAAAACCTACTTAGTCATGATAATTTTCTTTTAAACTTCGTTATATACACTACTATTGTGAATTTTTTCACACCCCCAAACATAACCGTTTAGCTGGTAGAGGGGGGGGACACTCGAGTCGAGCAAAATTTAGCACTTTAAAGCTTAATATTTCACAAAGGATTTTTTTTATCAAAAAATTGTTAATGGAAACTATCAATATTTTTTAAAGATCTTTTTAATGATACCCCACAATAAGGGGTACGCGAGAAAAAAAAACCTCACTTTACGTGTAAGTACTGGAGGTACCCTAAAAAAAAATATTTTACGAGATTTTATTTTACCACTTTTTCGGCAAAACAAATCCGTATATTTACACCAAATTACAGCTCTCTAGTACTGTGCATCTCTGAGCTAAACTGCGGACAGACGGACGGACGGACGGACGGACATGGCGAAACTATAAGGGTTCCTTGTTGACTACGGAACCCTAAAAACGGGTAGTCTATGCGGGTGTCGTCACGAGATATCCATTATTATTTTACCTATACCTACTAAAACCTTTCCTAATTAATGTAACAAACATTTTTCCGAAAACCCCATCAAAATCGGTTCAGACAAACGCGAGATAATCGTGAACGAACATACGATCTACTTTGAAAATCAACAATCCCAAGAAATTACATATCTCAAAAACTACTGTGACGATTTTTATGAGACTTGCAGTATTCTCCTAATTGAACAATGCCTAGTACAACAAAAAAGAAAAGAATTACTTAAATCGGATTTGTAGTTCCGGAGATATGAGAACACATAAAAACATACACTTGAAAGGCACATTTTGTTCAGACCCAGATCAACTATAATAAATTCTGTGCCCTGATATAGACTAACATAATACGAAAACTTGGCAGTTATGAAAATATTATTATTGAAGTCGGAAAAAATAGCAATTTCATAAAAACCGACTATTTTCTTAATTTTGCCATAAATGATTAGGTACCTACTTACTTCCAGACTTTGATCCTTATTAGCAACTCTATCGAATGGTGCAATAATACTACAGGTGTGATTTTTTTTGCAGCATGCTGATGACACCAGTCGCAAACAGATAATAGTATGTGTGATTGAGTCCATTTCGATGGTAAGGCCAACCCACTGAGTCTGACCCACCAGCCACCACACTGAATGATTTTAAAAAATAGGTACTAGGTACTTGTATTTCATGATTTGGTGAAAATAATTTTAACTATGATTTCGCCGCTTCCGAGAGTAGAGGATAAGAAAAACTAGATTTCGTACAGTAGGTAGGTATTGATTTATTCTCATAGGTAAGCAGCCATTGACTACATTATAAAATTACAAAAAATTCACTTCAATGATAAGATAATTTTAAAGAAATGACAGTCTTATTACAGTCAAAGATTATGAATGGTCAAAAACAATAACCGCTTCATTATCTGGGTATTTTTCTGTATTCCTTTGAACTTGAAAAATGTTCTCCATGTTTTCCTTAGCCAAGTATGAAATATTTTATCTACAAGTCCTTTTTGGATTCAGGATTTCAGGTTCTTTGAGATGAATCTAACTGTAACTGATACTCCAACTATTTCTGCAACCTGTTTCGTCCTTACTAGAGCTTCAATAAAAAAATTCGCATTTTTTAATGTTCTGTCCTGGTCACGGCATATGGCATTATATTCCTGAAGTTTATTTAAGCTTTGAGGTGCGAGGCCAAAGGTAACAGCAAAGAATACTTAGTATATAAATCTAGTTAAGGTAAGATGTGGCAGTTACAATGTCACATTCTTTCAATTCTTTTTTCATTGTAAAGTTTGATTCTTGTTTCATTGACGTCATCATCATTCATTAATAATGTATAAATTATTTTCCTTAACAAAGATATTGCTAATAATTATAATCTACTTGGGGATATAGGCCTTGTCTATTCTAACATCATCAACTGGACAATCATTTTTGTCACATTCCACTAAACCTATTCTTTTCACAACAGCCATTCCAGATTGAACTCTTCCAAAGATTGTATGCTTTCCATCCAGCCACTGCGTTGGAGCCAGGGTGATGAAGAATTGAGAACCATTTGAGTTAGGTCCAGCATTTGCCATAGACAATATTCCCGCTCCAGTATGTTTCAAATCCATAGATATTTCATCATCAAACTGTGGCCCATAAATTGATTGTCCACCTTTGCCTGTGCCAGTGGGGTCACCACCCTGTATCATAAAGTCTCTGATGACTCTATGGAACTTTGTGTTGTTGTAGTAACCTCTACGGACTAATTCCATGAAGTTTCTGCATGTTATTGGTGAATGCTTCCAATACATCTCCACAACCATTGACCCCATACTGAAAAATATAAATACCTGCTATAAAAAAAGCGTTAGTTTAATGTGTCATGTATAAACCTAACAATAATATCTCCCAGCAGAATTTTACTATAGACCTGTAATAGCCTGGTTACTATTTGTGCAGAATTGGATAACAGTAATAATAAGGGAACTATAATCAGCAGTGAGAGTAACAAGGCTCAATTTTATTGTGATAAGTAGAACCTTAAAAGGCCAGACTCCCTCACCGGGAGCATACACACATGTAATGCAACATTATAGATTCGACTTTGAGCATTACATTACAATGCTACCTCCCTGACTGACGAGCATTCACATACTTGGAGCCCATATTATCCTGAAAGTTTTTTTTTTAAACTGCTTCAACCCTTGCAGAACACTCAATGAAATTTTAACCCGATTTTTATGCAAAGTGAGAAACACAGACTGACATTAAAGAATAGGTACCTAGAAACTAGTAAAGTATAATAAAAAGTTACATTTTATTAGTGAACAAGGACATCTCAATAGCTATAAAATAATATTCTAATCATATTTTTCTGTTATGAAACTATACTTATGAGTACCTTTTTGTCTTTGTAACATGCATTTAGCTGAGCTATCACATTTTATCTAATAACCAAGTCGAGAAATAGGCGCTTCACGGGAACGCAGTCGCGGGCAGAATTTATTTGTAAATAGAATACTTACGTTGTTTCAATCACTGCTACTGGAGGCTGCCATGATTTATCGGGTATACCAGCATTAGAATAGCCGAGCATGATTTTCTGTAAATGTAGTCTAGATAGGCTTAAATCGTATGTAGGCATAAATCGTAGCAATCGTACAAAAAATATTAGGTTATTATTATGACAATGACAAACTGTAACCCACAGATTACATAGACAAAATATTTTTTTATTAATAAATGTTTTTGGCATGGCTTCGAGGCCAATGGACAGAACCATAGATTACAACTATTAATCTCGATGGACAGAACTGACACCGCACCGGTTTCTGAATACAATTTTATTTTATTGTATTTGGTTTTTATTTCCCTAATATTGTGATTATTTATTTGACACTCTATAGGTTTTTTTATGTACAGACGCCAGCAGGTCAACCTAAATGAATCTGTCAGATTTTACCAATCAAACATTAACCTTCTAGTCATGTGATAAGGTTGATATTCTAACAGATTGTGGTAGCTTGATGTGCTGGCGTTTGTACATAATAAAGTTATTTTTTCTAGTCATTTTTTTCTTTTTCCTTTTCACTGACTAAATGGTCACTGACCAGCGGTTGTCCATTGAACTTGGATGGCTTGAGACCTGTTATGAGGCTAGGTTGAGGAGTGCTAAGTTAAGGAGTGTATGGGCTCCAAGTATGTGGAGTGCCTCAAGACTTCAAGAGCGTTAGAGTAGTTGATTTTAGGGAAAATTTGCAAATGCAAAAGCCAATACGAAATTTACCTTTTGACAGCTATTTGATGATCACCACTTAGACACCGAGATACGCAATAGCCCCGCTGATCCGTTTTCTATCCGAATACAGTGATATCATAAAATGTGTGTGCATGACACACATTCGATAACGTTCCGTACAGATTTCGAAAAACGGATCAGAATCATCAGGCCAAAACCTTCTGACAGCTATTTGATAATCACCACACAGACACCGAGAAACGCAATAGCCCCGCAGACCACCTATTATGTAATTTTAGCACGCACTCACACAAATCAACTCAGATTATTCCTATATTCCTGTGGTCCATTTTCTTAGTCTATGGCATGGTCATGGCCACAATGTGGCCACAGGTCATGGGTTTGGCATGTCTGGGTATGTCCACGGCACTGACGGCCATGTCAACAATAGTATTGCCACAGACTACTTTTATTAATAGACTACCTATTGCAATATTATAAAAATTGATTAGGGCGAAGATGCAGTATATTTAATAACATTTTGTGATTGACAATCTGACAACTACGACTTGAAAGTTGAAGGCAGTTGAAGGAAATATTGAAGCACACTGTGGATTTTAGTCAGTACCAGTCTGACAGTCCCTCCCGCCCACAGAGTACTTTTATTCTCCCGCCCTGCCCGGGGTAGGAGGACTCATTAGATATTATGCCACGTTAAAAATAAAAAAATAAATCGCAAGCACTAAAGTAGCAGATTCACATTCACTGTCACATTCATTGTCAGTAGATTCACCCGCCACAACTCGGAATTTATCCACAAGAAACATAAAATCAGGATAAAAACTATCCTGTAGGTATGTTAATCCCGAAGAAATATGAACGACTTACTGTTTACCGAATTCTATCAAAAATAGTTTTTCGTGAAAGATTTATCAAACATTCATAATAACAATTTCAATAACTAACGTTAGTAAGACGGCAACAATATTTTATCATTTTAAGTAGCACTAGCAAGAATAATGTATGTAGCACTAGCAAGAATAAAATTGAAATTAGATTATCAACCCATTATTCACAGACTAGGTAAAGATACTCTGTTATTGTTGGATCAATCAAAAATAATTGAGTATCTTTCCCCATCCTCTTTTCTCTATTCATTTCATCATAATAATATTAACAAAATATTGATACCTACAGCTGTGGTCAGTTATGCCGCAGCAGTACCTCCTCAGCCCTCAGCAGACAGCACTACGTCAAAATCTAAGCTGAAGCGTTTGTTTGGTTTTGGTGGCACTATTAATCTCAAGAAGAACTGGTTTGAATTAAAAAAAAAAATGTTTTGGATAGTCTTTTGTCGGAGAAGCTTATGCTCTCGCTCGAACAAGAGTAGTGGAGCAGCGGAGGCGAAACAGCTCGTACAGTCTTCAAAGGTTTATTGGAGATTGGAGATTACATATTCCTAGGTCCGCAACAATGCAGTGACGTAGTAGGTGTGAATCATATCTTTATTCTCCACGAGTTCATTCACAATCTCTCAGAATTACTATTTTATGAATTTATGACTTTTTATGTCCTAACTGACTAATAGGCACAGATTGAAATTAAACTACGGTTTTCATATGTTTTTATTTTATTTTGAAACTTTAATTAATTAACAATTTGATAAATACATAATCAAATAACATTAAAACATGCAATACCTAATGGCATTCCCGTGTCGTGTTTACATGAATAGCATATCTTAAATAATAATTATACTATCGAGCTTATTTCTTATGATTAACACTTATACGACGCTCTCAGGTGGCCTACGATGACGTCATAAAGCGTGAGTAGTTAGGCTGTGGGAAAGAGACAGACTTATACAAGTCGTCTAGCGCCATCTCGTTCTGAGCATCGGAGCGGAACTTGGTAAGCCACCTGGTCTCATCATAATAATAATACTCTATGGTGTTAGTGACTAGTGCCCTGGAAAAAAAGTAATATTCCATTTTTTGCAGTTTATGACATCATCATCATTTCTGAAGGTCTGGCTTTGATGACTTTTGGTTTTATTGCCTTTGGCCAAACCTCGTGTTACAGCGACAAGGTATACCTAAGTCGCGTGTCTAGCTGCTTGACCTTTGAGTCTAATGCCGGGTCCAGACTACGCGCGACCATTACATGTAACGCTCGTGTGCCGTCCACACCTAGAATTCGCGTTACATTACACGGTGGGTTGCATTACACGTTACCTACACCAGTCTAGACCCGGCTTAAAGCAACTCGTGCTATTCCGAAAAATCCGTGGGTCAACACACACAACAAACAGCTATACTATTCTCTACGAGTTCGTGGACGAAACTACACTTTGTCTTTAAAACATTTTCAACGTAATGATCCTCAGAATGAATTGACGCGTTGACACAAGGCTGTATTCTTAAAGAATAGCACTCCAGGGGTCTTGTACAAAATGACTACGTTTTAAACTTTCTGTTGAAGACTACACCGATTTTATACAGACACAGTGTTAAAAAGTAGCACAGCTTTACAATCTAGACGTAATATGAATGCTGGGTAGAAGGGCAGGGTTCGGGCGATGGAAGAGCCCCGTGACCCACCAGCACCCTACACGCCGGCAGCGGCGACGAAGAGTACTGCTGCAAACAACAACGGCCAATAATCACTATTGGGTTCACAGAATTTCCATTAAAGCATGTTCCAGACGGTTATAAACCAACATCCCAACCAAGATCACCTTGGTTTTGAGACGCTGGATTGCAACCGTCTGGAACATGCTTAAATAACGGTGGTCATTACATACTCGTATCGAGTACAAAAATAAAAAGGACTTTGGCAAATTCATACTTTTACAGATATGAAAATTGAAAATTGCAGTACAATTATTTTTCAGTTTTTTTCCCCAATAATTTGTTATGAAAGCATTTGTAATTTCACAAAAAAAAGTGTGGCACTCGGGGACTGCCGCGGTAAAGCTATTGCATAACATTTAAAAAATATATATATCCCAGAGTTCACAGGTCTTACTTCCATACTGGGTCAAAATTTTCAACAGTTTAAAAGGGCCCAGTACGCTTCCACTGCGCCATTCTGCTTTGTTGTAAGATAATTTTATATGTAGGTTTTATTGTTAAAACCTCCTTTTGTAGCTGGCCGTTTAGAATCAGCGCAAAAAAGTAAATTGTTTATAGGACGGATTATTACTTTTTGTGATTGTCGTACTCTCTACTTAGTCTGTGTGATTGTCGAAGTCTCCCGAACTGAAACGACGTTAGACGATGCGGGATGTTAGGTTATTTTCGTTAGAGAATTTCTTGATTGGGTCGCAGCGCTCAGAGCCCGTCATAAATGCTATGCAATAGCTTAATAAGAATATAATTATACATATACATATCTTATTTAAATGCTCCTTTAATTTAAGTACCTACTTACGTTTTGGCATCCTGTAAGTGTGTTTACAGTGATACAGGTAGAGGGTGGGTTTAGCAGCCGCTCGTTCCTGAGGAAGTCAGGCTCTCGGTGGAAGATCCCTGAATAAAAATTACCAGCTTAGAGTTAACTCTACAAGGCCAGAACGGCATATACACATTAATATCACATCAACATTCAAGGCGGGGTAAGTTGGATGATGACACATGGTGTGCATTCGAACAAACATATCGATAGACATAGACTTAAAGCATGGATAGAGTCATCCTCAAGCAAATGTCAATTAAAATAGCAATACCCTCAAGATCAGGACAAAGAGAAAAACAATGTAAGATCAAATAAATATTGTAGTTTAATTTTTAGTAATATAATTTTGGGACTAATAAACTCCGTTAAAATAAAAATTACTCTTGATTTTGCTAGGGTGGTAACGGAGATTAGTTAGAACGAATATTTAGAAAATTAAATATTTAGAACTATACCACTACAGGACCATTCATATCTTTAAATTTCTGTATGCCGTAGATTTATAGATAACGTATTTGGTTATTACCAATTTACCAGTTAAAGTTACCTAAATGGTAATACAATTATTGACTTTATCGCGAGAGTATGGCAGTTTTAAGCAGACATAAACTCAGTCCATGCTATATAATAGAGAGAACATCACACATAAATCTACTGCAGTCTCTAATGATGCGGCCTTATGTTTTGGGACAGGCTGTGGTTTCGACGCTGCGCGCAATACTGTGCGTTTAAAGAAACATAGCATTGCATTGTTTTGATCTTTTTTAAAGTTGGCAAACAGGGGGAAATCCATCCATGGTAATTTTTTCGTTCATAATATATTTGTATGAAAAAATATTTTTCTACTCATTCATACAATTTTAAAAGATCTTTACATGAAACAGAGTCGACAGGCATTAAAATTTTTGTAAAATTTAATTAGTTTTTGCGGACAACTTACACGCAATAAAAAAAGCCAAAATTGTTAACATAACAAAATAACTAAATAAAGTCTTCTAACAAACTTTTTTCATACCAATCTCTTATGGATTCGGATCTCCCTCTGTTGGCCAACTAAGAATAACCCTGTATAGTCGACAAGTCCTATTAAATAATAAGATGTTTTTTAATCTTGTTCTGCAAACATTTTAAAGTCTCATAAAACAATAGCTACTCGTATTTAAGCTGTAAGTAACAGGGTAGGTAAATAAATTAAATACTTAGATTTAAGTTATTTCTCAATACAAATGTACGTTGAGTTGAGGAAGGACACTAATTTAGCTCAGAAATGGAACAGCCAGCAATAGAAAATAGGAATTCGCTCAATATTAAAGCGTACTTTACTATCTAGAGGGCCTAGACAAGTGGCAAACTCTAAACGAAAACGATCTGCAGTCTTTAATAGATTTCCAACTTTTGAGTCATGGGCACAAAGTTGAAAATCTTTTATAGATCATTAGGTTTTTCTTTACTGTTGTTGTCTCCTGTTGTTCTACTGGTCTAGGAACACGAAATGTAAATGATACACATAGAAAGTACAGTGAAACCAATGAAATACATTTATGATGGGACTACGCCACACTACAACAATTAGACAAAGACACTGAATTAGAGATGAAGGTAAAGGAAATTATGAAATGATAAAACATCAAAGTAAATACTAATTACAAAACAACTACGAGTAGAACCCGCTTGATTTGATTTGATTTTATATTGAAAAGTCTATTTGTGGTATGATTTTGCCGCGTGTAACGTCTAACCAGAATAATTCAGAGCGCGAATACGCAATCGTCGTATCGTAATTGATATTTTTTAGAAAAGCGCCAAGGGAATTTGAATCAAAAAATCAAAACGAACGTTCGGTTGTCGTGTCCTTTGGTTAAGGTCCTAAACACACGGTGAAACGCAACTGCAATGAAACTGCAACTTCTAGTGAGCGCACATGACGCAACCGATGAAACCGGTTTGAGACGCGTGTTCGAATCCCACTTGCCACTGAATTTTTCTTTCCTCAAAAATAATCTTTAAGACGTTACCAGTTCGGGCATGCGGGCAGCGAGTAAAGGGCAACTCGCTGCCCGACCAAGGACCATGCCCGGGTCGACGGCGCGTTGTGTCCCACGCGCGCCTCAAAGAGTGTCAGCATAATGACGGGGCCCCCCTCTCAGAGGGCCAAAGCCTGCCGGGGTCGCGGGATTATTCCCTTACCGTAACCCCGGAACTTAACAGGCTATGAAGGCCACCGTGGATTTTAGTCAGTAGAAGTCTGACAGTCCCTCCCGCCCTGCCCGGGGTTGGAGGACTCATTTGATGATTTTACCACGCTAAAAAAAAAAAAAAAGACGTTACCAGTTAACATTTCCTTATTTTTAAATTTTTTCCTTCCTCGAAAATCACTTGTAGTACAAAAGGCTTTAGACAACTGGCAAACGATTAACAATAGGTACTCTTTGTCGTCTTTAATACACAAACTGTAGTGTACAATAAATACTTACTATAGAGCGTATTCGTTTATTGGTAGTTACTTGTTTAGTAAGACCTTCTCTAATTTAATTATTATCGATAATATTTAATTAGGGCTTGTTGCCCCTGTTTTATCAATTATCGTACGATAATTAATAAAAATAATTGAGTAAACGTACTACAAGTAAGTAGGTAGGTATATTTTTTTTGAGGCACTTTAAAAATATCATACTACGTATAACTGTCCTGCCTATTTAAAGTATTTGTTTTAAAATGCAGGTTCTACCGTAGTTGTTGAATAAATTCTAACCTGAGATGGGCGGTGAATGTATCGGCCCATCAACGTCATACATATATCCGACGCTGTGCATAAAACAAAAATAATCAATTGTATTTTCATGTCACTGTACCTATTATTAAGGGATGTTTTGCTCGCAAATAAATTTCATGTAAGTATTAGTATAGGTACAGGGTTACAGGGGTACAGGGTTACTTAGAATTCGACAAAAAACGGTCACGAGCTTCGCTCCTATCAGGTTGAAATGAAATAAATTGAGCCCTCCATATGTATGGCCGAAAAATAGCTTTAGCGATATATTATTTGAATTTTAAAGATCAATCAATGGGGACGGCAACTGGGGAACTAATGGCGCTAGTATAGCTTGTTCCAAGCATCGTCATTGGTTCAAATCAGTTCAAATCTTAAAGGTACTTCAAAATAGTACTTCGTCATTGGTCGGATTAGGACCTAGCTATGGTGGCACCATCAACAATATCTTTGCGTTGCCAACCCCATTTTGCGGTACCTAAGTATAGAAAAATACAACTGTTTCAGCGCAAACTCAATAACCTTAAGAATGATTGGCTTTAATGATGCAGTATCGTATCGCTATTTCGCGTGCGCAAATGCGATCAATGGAGATGCTGAAGCGATACAGTCGCTATGCTGTCCCAGGTCAAATACCATCGCATAGGTACCTATGTCTTACAATAATTATAAATAAAATCAGCCTATAAGATTGATTTTTCAATAGTCAGACAATATTTACCTGAGGAATAAAAATGGCGGTTTGACAGCTTATCTGTAGAAAATAATGTCAAATGGCCATTTTCATTTCTCAGTTATAATTTAATCTGACTGTTAAAAAATCAGCCCTAAGGCCCGACGCTGCGTTAAGCGGATGCACGCGCGGTTCTATACAAAAGTGCTACGTCGCGGGGACCCGTGCGGGGACCCGCGCGGAGCCACGTGCGGGGCCACGCGCGGAGCCACGCGCGGAGGCACGCGCGGAGCCACGTGCGGGGCCACGCGCGGAGCCACGCGCGGGTCTACGCGCGGTGCCTGCCAGCGGTAACACGCACGGGCTTGTTCAGTCAATAAGGGTGCTTATAATATAGCAAACAGAGAGCAATTTTTTTTTGTATGAAGACTTTCGAAAAATTCATCCGGTGCTGAAATTTGGAATATGGTGAGAGTAGGTGATACAGATTATAGATGCACAATAATCCAACATTTTTTTAGCCGAGAAGTTCTGTTTTTTACCAAAACATGAAAATTGCATATGTATAACTCTCTGCGAAAAATTCCTCAGTCTCAAATACTTTTTGTAGGTATTTGTTTTAATGAAGTAATAGGAAAAAATAAAGTATAAGTTAGAATAGGAAGTATAAACATCCAACAAATGTTCGATTTCAGTGTCACTCCAAATCAACTTTTTACATATCGCGCTTTAACTTGAAATTGAAACAAAAATCTTCAAATTGAACTAGTGACACTGCGTAAATCGGTCTCCGCGACGGGGACCGTGGCATACCCACGGAAACCGGCCGCGTAAACACGCGCGTGTCCCCGCGCGGGGCCACGCGCGGGGCCACGGACGGGGCCACGGACGGGGCCACGCGCGGGACCACGGACGTGGACCCGCGATGGTTGCCCGTCGCGGGCGCCCGTTTAACGCAGCGTCGGGCCTAAGCGATGCAAATGCGCGCGCTCAATAGACGTTTTTTTATGGCACAGTTACCTCTGTTTTATTTTAGTGTAAAATCTATAACTGCAAAGAATTAAAGTTTGGATGTAGGAAAAATCTTCGCAACTTATTATGTACTAGGTATTGCTGAAGTTATATCTCAGAGTGCCACTGGGTACATTAATTAAACACATTTCTGTGGAATAATGTACGGAAGCGAAACCGCAACTTATAGCTAGTATTATTTTACGTATATTATTGTCTAACGGTTTGTCACATCGAAAGCCATTCAATTTGGGAGGCGTGCCAAAATCAACGATGTAGGTAGTTCATTAATATTTAATGACAAGGGGGCGTCCTCTGCACGAGTAGGTAAATGTATCGCGATTTATGTAAATATTCGTGTAGTCGGTTGGGAATAAAAGTCACTGTTAGCAAACAGGTGGTCGATTCCAGCAGATAAGTATCGTTACCGAATAGTTTGTGGTAGGTATTTTAAATATTTAAGTATGATTGGTCTACCTACTGCACAGGCTATCGGTGAAAACCATTGTCCAGAATTTACTTCCACTTTGTTCTCAAAGATATAAAAAAACGGATTATCTTTTAAAGCGGAACCGCATACTATGCCTACTACAAATATTGTCAGAAAAAAAACAATGTTCGCTGGATGAACCCCACCTAGTATTACCCCGGCCACTCACATGCGCGCAAAGGTTCGTACATTGTACGAATCTTTGCGCGCATGTGGAGGGCCGTCAGACATACATTCGCGAACTTCGCATATTTGCAAATGGGTTCGCATACTCTATGATCAAATTAAAACTAATAACTTTAAACTAAGGACCAAAATTTAACGGTGTATGAATAGGTACTTATACTGATCAGTATTTCCTCACACAAAATATAACAACGACACGACCGTTTGCTTCGCAATCGTGTGCGCAACTGGTCACACGAATGTGTAGGAGACTACGCGAAGGTTCGCGCACATAAAACCGACACAGCTTGGAAAAGCACGAATGCCACGAAAACTTCGCGAAGTCATTCGCAAATGTCGTCCTACACATGCGGGTTCGCGTATTCGCGCGAATGTGAGTGGCCGGGGTTAGAAATAATCCGACAACTTTTATGGTGAACGCAGACCTAGCCGCACCGTAGTCTCCGTAGTCCCCGCATTACGAATTCTTTGTATGAAGTGCTATGAAAGCTCGCACGCTCACCCGCATCGCAGTAGCCGCAGAAGCGGTAAGAAAACGATGACTGCGGGCTGCGGGGACTGCGGAGACTGCGGTGCGGCTAGGTCTGCGTTCACTTTTACAATAAGTACAAATAAATACATGTGCAGAGTGCCTTCATCATCAGAAGCAGAAGGTCACGTCAGAATTTTACTTACAATGTGCTGTATCTACTAAACAATGTATGCAGTGAGTGCCTTCCGACAAACATCAAAATTTTTCAGACAGCTTATAATATGCGGCTACGCTAAAGGAAAACGCCACGGATAATGAGGTTAACTGTGGTCATAGAAAATATTTGAAAAACGAACCATCATCCTGTGGTACTAGGTCCGGGTTCATATCGGCAGTACGGCTTTTGGACACCAGGATTTTGATGCCAAGCGTGATGGAGAACGCAGTGATGCCGATGGCCAGTACGCCGACCCCAGCTTCCAGGTAGGGTATCCAGGGGGCCTGGATGTAATTATGTTCCGCTGACAGGAGAAGAAGATATTATTTGGTAGTTGTACAGAAAGTTCTCGTATTTTGAGCACTTATATTTGAGACTATTAATCAATAATTCCAAAACACAATCACTCTAAAAATACCTACACCTTATTATTGAGACAAAATCTGAAAAACCTTTTAAATTCTATTTTTAAGGTTCTGAAATTAATTTATAGTATGTACCATAGATCATTGAGTTAACTAGTAAGTAATGTCGTGTAATGGCACGTATGCCATAGAAAATCTATGGAACAGTGTTCATATATAGGCCGTTGTAAAAAGGGTACTTATTTTAGTAATAAGTTTTATCAGTTTACCTTCAGAAATGGGGACTAAAGAGTGTAGGTAAATGTTCCTCTCTTTGCTTTTTCCCCTTGGATTACTGACGTACAGGACAGCAGTCATGTTTCTAGAAATGTCAATGTTAGGCAGATAAAAGTGTCCAGCTTTATCGGTGACGTTCTTCACTCGCACTCCTTCTTCGTCGACGATGTCCAGGTGAACCGTTGCTGGACGCCCGCCGTCCCACGCTGTGGAGGAAATGTGGTATCATAAGATCAAACTCTTGCTTGTTGATGTTTGCCTAGTACCTCGAGTGGTACAGATACCTATTTTATTTGAAAAAAAACTGATGTCTGAGTAATAACAGGTACGATTTACAACTGTACGTTTGGATCCCCGTACGTAATGTATTTGTATGACCTACAAGCTAGGTACTGCTGTAAAAGCTGTAAAAGCGCCCAAGATGCAGGAAACTAATGAATTGTAGTTTTATTGTTTGTGGTTCACGACATGCGACTCGTCGGGCGGTTTGTGCAATTCTTCGTCAATAGTTGCCGCTTTTCCTTGAACGTTCCAAAACTTTATGTGTGTTGTCAAAGTCAAATCATTTATTCCAATTAGGCCATCAAAGAGGCATTTTTGAACGTCGATATTTAAATTTAAAGGGAATAGGAACGGAAGGGATTGATTCTACACCCATTCGCTAAGGTAGGTTGTATGGAGAAGAATGGGCAAGAAACTCCATTTGTTCTCACTCTAAGTTGTTTTTGACACGCCACGTGTCCCCTGCACGTGCCTATTAGCCAGATGCAAATAGGCACGTTCAGGCCTTGGAAGATACTATCCCGTTTAATAAAATTCTTACCTTTCCCGCACTGCACTCTCAGAGAGTTCGGGTAGATCCTGGTGACCTGGCATTCAGGCAGATCGGGAGGCCCTCCAGCAGAGATGTTAAAAGTACACGGTTTTTTTTGTTCACCAAACTCGTTCGTTGCCCGGCAGCTAAGGATGCCCAGGTCTCCCTCGCGAGAGAGCCAAGTCAGGGTCGAGGAATAGCGGTTATGATGTTCAGGTACTTTCTGTAATATTTGAAGAGATATTGAACTGCCATCTCGTTTGTGTCAAGGAAATATTGTTAGGTAGAATCATAAGTAATGGGTTCGTAAGATTCAATTTGTATCATCAGCAACGTAGACCGCGTAGATGACCTAATAACCTATTTCAGAAAAGGCTGAGGTCATCATTGTTCTGATGTTCATTAAAATTTGTCTCTCGAACTATTAGCACCCTCACTACTTTACGGGCGCCAAACCCCGTCTCGGGATTAGTGGCTTCACGAAAAACGTTACGTTTTGTTTTGAACATGGAATATGAACATTTTATAATGTAAGGCCAAACTGGAGGTGATAGAGCGAAAAAGCAATGTACAAATTAGGTACCATTTGTAAATTGCTTTTTCACTCCATCATCTCCAGTAACGGCGCGCGGCGGTTCCGTAGAAACCTGAAAAAGCCCTTCCCTTGAAATACTTACTGTGAAGCTAGTGTAAAGCGTCTTGGAGTCTGCAAATATCCACGTAAACTGAATAGGTGCGGGTGAAGACGCGACAATGCATTTTACAGTCTCAGCCTCTCCTACTACAGCACCTACCCGCTGTTCAACGGACATCTCGCATATCGGCCGGTCTGTGAAAATACGGACATTGTCTTATTCTTAGTCGATATTTAGGACGTCCTGAGGCCCTACTACGAGCTCTTAACGCGATCCAGTTTAGGCTGTGGGAAAGAGACAGATCTATACAAGTCGCCTAGCACCATCTCTTTTCCACAGCCTAAAGACTCACGCTTTAAGAGTTCGTGGTAGGCCACCTGAATTCATAAAAGTTTAATCGCATTCAGGATGAGTAGCATAGGCGACTAAATTTCATATTCTAAATCGTATCAGATATTCAGGATACGACATTAATAATATCGGATCCTGAATTTAGGAAGGTTTAATACCCTTTTAGATTTTTCCCCTGACTCGGACAGGTGACTGTTTTAGAACCATCTAGAATTCTAGCAGAAGCCTCGTTTTGTATCTACTCATCTGCCTAGCCTTTTCCCAACTATACAGATATTGAGGTTGGGTTGGCTTCTAGTCGAACCAGATGCAGTTTCAGTATCAGTCTTTTACTCGATCAGTATTTTACTGGAGGTTTTTTTATTGGAGCGACTGCCTATCGGACCTCCACAACCCAGTATCTGGGCAATACGATACTCCAAGATACGACTGGTTGTCAGACATGAGCTTCTGACTAACAATAACGACTGTCAAAGATCTACAAACGACAGCCGGGAGCAACGGCTTTACGTGCTTTCCGAGGCACGGAGGAAACTCGCTATGACAGATGGTCACCCATCCACAGACTAACTTCGGCAAGCGAAGCTTAACCCGGAAGATCTGTCTGTGCGGCTGCAATTATTTAGCCTCCAGCTCTACCGTTACCTACCGTTTTGTACGTAATCTACTGACGGGAATAGAAACGCTAACCTAATGATAAAATACTTACATCCAACGTTAACGTGCACTGTGTCCTGGTATAGGCCGTCAGGAATGAGCGAGTTGTAGGCTCGGCAGACCAGCTCCCTACGGTGGTCCTGGAGAGAGGGCGCGAGCGTCAGCGAGGACACCGTGTAGTTACCATCGTGAAGTTCCTGTAATTTCAACATGGACGGTTGAGATTGGCGAAGACTCCTTTTTCTGTACAAAGAGGTTTATTCCACTTTGTTCACCAGGTGATATAACCCAGGTGAGCAAAGTGGACAACTTTGGTGTCCTTTGTTCAAATATCACTTGGGTGATCAAACTTTTCTTCTACGATCTTATGGACTTTTATCATCTATGTCAATCATCATCATCAGCCGGAAGACGTCTACTGCTGAACATAGGCCTATGATCTATGTAAATACCAACTTCTAACGTGTTTATAGGACACTTTAATTTAACGTGTATGTAGAAATTGTAGAACTAAACAAAACGAAAGATGTAAGTTAGGTACCCAAAACTCAAAAATAATAATAATCATGTTGATTTAAAAGAGTCTCGATGGACTTTCCTGACCATTTTTTTCCATCCATCCATCCAGACAGAAATCTACAATTGTGGGCAACTGTAATTGGAACTGTAGGCTTCCCTCTATATTTTTTTGTGAAATTTCTTTCTTGTGTTGCGAAAATAGTTTTGAGATATACCAGTGCCAAAAGATTCAACAAAAATATAAACGGCATAATCAGAACCGAATCGGAAAGATACGTTTGTAAAAAAGAAAATACTGTCTTTTACGTACCCAATAAAACGTTGAGGCACAAATTATATTGAAGTCATTTCGCTGCCTGTACTACAATCATTTAACGAATCAGAAAAGTGCAGAAAAGAGAGACCATCCAATGAAACAAAAGAATCTGATCGTCAAGTTTAATGTGATGTGAGGGCGGGGCATCGCTGAGTCATGAAAAGATGTTCGCCGTGAGTGGCGGCGGTGACGGCCTACCGCGGTTAGAACAGAGTCGTTTGATCAGCTGGCTGGGGGTGGCAGCTCTACGCAAGATGGCGGATTAGTGGATGACGAATGTCATCGAAGTTTTCGCGGAAACTTGGGATCTAAATTGGCCAGATATTAGCAACGATAGAGCGGCCATTAATATACCGTTGTGGGAACTGTGCCTGGGTGTATATAACGTTGTTTCAGTTCGGGTGATTCTCACTATCACCCGAACTGAAACGACGTTAGACGATGCGGAGTGTTAGGTAATTTTGTTAGGTTTTTTTTCCTTAGGTAGGTATTTTCGTTACGGAATTTCCTGATTCTGTAGCCGCGCTCAGAGCATGCGATAAAAGCTATGCAATAGCGTTATAAAACCGTAGTAGAGTCACGAGCAATAATATGTAAACAATAAACAAAATTCAGGCGTAATTTACTCGTGAAATACTTGTTTCCACCTTCAAACATGATCTATATCGTAGTAGGTAGTAGGTATGGCTTCCAAAAAAAAAAGTCTAATGAAAAGGCATAAGTTTAATCAATAACGTAGAAGAACAAGTCTTTTGAATACTGTTTAGTGAATACATACTGTTGCTTGTGACTGTACCTACACACCCACCATAGTTAGCGTTTGAAAATGTTAACGTAAAGCAAAATATCGTTTCCGCGAAATATCCACAAGCTTTTACCGGCTGAATACTTTGAGAAAGATATAAACATTTATTGGTGTTAAAATGAGTTAAATAGGTCATCTTGAATATTCCAACAACCTATCTAGATACAATATAAAAGCGTTTACCTAGGTTTTCTTCGTAATGTAACGGAAAACGAGAGAATATCGCCGGCATTGACGTTGGAAACCTATCATGTTGAGCATTCAAAAGTGAAAAAGTATTTCCCATTTGTCCAAACATGTGATATTTGCCGTTATTGAAGTCAAAAATGTGATATTTTCCGGTATTGAAAAGTGTGTAAAGATGATTAAATTTGGGAAATCTAACTAGAATATTTTAATTAGGTTTTAAACTACTTACTTATCATTTGATTTAGTTTTTATGAGAGAAGCTGCCAAAACAGATAGAGCTACAAACAAATAATCTAAGGCTTCATTTAATCGGGCTTTCGGGCCTAAATGAACTGTGTTTATAGACAAATTTTGTTTTGGAAGCTTTCAACATCCCTCATTACGTTTAAAATTAATAAAATTATTGTAATTAGGAGGTGCCTCTTTCCATGAGTTCTGATCACCGGTAGCCCGCACCCTGTTCCCGATGCACGTGGGCTAATATATGTATTTTGAATTTATGGTAAAATATTTAAAAAATGTAACAAAATAATATAGTAAAAAAAAAATTAATGGCATAAGACAAGATTTTTTTTTAAAAATGCAGCGTGTCTCAAACGGCCACCTTATTAGCAATATTCCTGATGATTCCGATTTTGACAAAAACATTAATAAAGTGCATTCAAATCGATTCATCTGTTTACGACCTACGGTGTACGGTACAACGATCAAACTTCACCACTCTTTTTGGATCAGAGGTTAAAAACAAAGGTTGTAATTATATCAATTTAGTTTAATTTCAGGTGTAAATCGAACTGACCTTATGCACGGAGGGTCGCAGCATTGTGGTGCCGAGGTGCCAGGTGATGGCTGGTGGTGGCACGCATCCCACTACCACGCAGTCCACTACACGAGGCTGGCCGGCTTCGAAGTCATAGTTACTATTCATGCGGATCTCCACGCTTATGGGGGGCACTGGGGAAGGGAAGACCAGGAATTGTGATGAAAGAATACGCATCTGTTGTAAGTTTGCCTAGCTTTTCTGCAACTATTTTTGGGGTCGGCTTCCAGCGAACTGGATTCTCGCTTACTATCAGGCAAGATAGTGATCAAACGCGAGCCTATCCAAAGTTCAAAATTCCCTATGTGTACTTACGGAACATCTTGAGGATTACACTGGCAACCAGCGGCTCGGACACGTCAGCATTCTGCGCCAGGCACTCGAAGTGCGCGTTAAGTTCGCCTCGAGTCAGGTTGGTCAGGTGTATCTCTACGCGGAGCATGCAACCGGGCCGGGATATGAACATGCGGTCCATGAGCACGCCGTCGCGACGCCAGTACAACTCAGTTTCAGGGTCAGCTGCAAATCAGAAGTTATTATTACCCTTAGGCCAAAAGAGCCGAGGTAGGCTGCATGGGGCGGCGCAACCCGCACCTTTAATGTCATCTGATCAGACCAACACGTCATTATGTTACCTGATAAGGCCCTGTAGCCATGTTACAAACGATAAACACAAACGCTAAGTAGGCTTTAATAGATATTCAACTTTATGTGGTTGGGTATAACGTTGAAAATCTAGCTAACGCACAGAAATCTTAAAAAGATTTTTAACTTTAGGCTCTAGGCTATTAAAGTTGAAAATTTATTGGAGACTACCGAGTAACGATTATCGTTTGCGACTTGTTGTGACTTGGCTAGGGGGGCAGAAAACTAAACTGTCAAGACTACGGAATAATGCCAAGAACAATGGAGTAAGTGTTTACCGTAGGATAGGCCCTCCTTTTCATACAAGCCCTAGGTTTAATCTGATACCGCGGGGATATCTTCTTCAGTGAAAACTTCAAGTGTCCCAGTCCGTATTAGTCAGTCCATTTTAATCATATCTTATCTTATTAAAGAAGGCTCAAACTCGCTAATCGCTCTCTTCTATGAAGAATAGGCTTGTGACAGTCAGGAGAGCTCAAGTTTTTTCCACTCAACTTACGCATGTGCAGTTTCAAAAACCTATAGAAATTATTGCGATTTTAAAAACTTTATCATGTGGTCTATGTAAATTTCGATTTGTGTTTAGACAATAATTAGAACTTGAGACGCTTCGTTTTTTTAGGGTTCCGTATTACTCAAAGGTCCATAAACATATCCGTAATATCCGTAGACCTCAATGATATTATAAAGAAAGATACGCCATGTTCATACTAAATGGCGTTCAGAATTCGTTGCGTTGTTGTTATAAGTACCTACTAACTTAGATGTATACAGTAATTTAAAACTACGACAGCGATAGATAATACGGAACGTATAAGATAGAAAGAGATAGCTTGTTTTAGTGTGTTGCGCTTGAAGTACAGTCCACACTACACTAGATTATCATAGAGTGACATGACGGATGCTATTTGTCTCTGTCACGCAGCAGATTGCCATCCTATTATCTATCCTTTTCGAACCATTACGTCAATAATACGAAATTTATTTGAAAATGAGGAATAACTCGTAAAAAAAATACAAAATTGATATATTTTTAATAGACTTGATTATGGTATGTCACTCCACAACTCTTATTTTTTATTTTTCTTGGCACCATAGTTTTTGCACTTTCTGAAGACACAACTTGGCGTTTTTGTTACGCCGCGCACTCACGTTACCTCACTCGCTGTTGTAATCCGACTAAATCAAGGGTGCAACAATTGTGTTACATTCTCCTCAACATTTTGTGCGTGCTAGTGCGATATCTACCTCTTTTTATTTATAATATCATTGGTAGACCTTATGAGATAATACTTACTGTCTTCAACTTCACATATCAGCTTGAGGTTCGAGTTGAGACTGAGAGGTCCCACGAAACCCTTGTTCAGCAGTTCTCCATCGCCAGTGTAAATCTTGGGCATTTCGGTGTCATCTAGGAAGATAAACAAGTTTTTTTGGTAAAAATCTCATTAAGTACCTAAGTAATTATTATAATTGAAGGTCGTTGTCATATTTCGGTGTCAGTAGATTCAATAATTTAGATTGAACAGAAAGCATACTTTTAGAATTGCTTTCTACTAATAAATTGTAAGGATAGTCCAATCCAAGCGTTCCATCCGGAGATGTTCCAAAATCATATAAAGTAATTGCCATAAAAAACAATTCTATTGCTCAGGGAATAGAATAGATAATAATTAATGATAGGTAGTTATAGAGCAATTCATTATTATGATTCTGGTAAAATGGCATCTACGAAGTAAATGCATTTGTGTTGGCTTGATGGCAATGAGATCTTCCACTGATGTATTGGCTCAGTGGCAATAACTCAATGTTTTAAAATTTAAACTCTGGTGAAATCTGGGTATTAGACACATCTCTGCACAACCTTTTGGGAATTACAGGTGAGATATTAAGGCCAAACAGATTCTTCTAGATTTGAGGACCTTCCTACTCTTGAACAACAAATTCAGTTGAGGATATAGCAAGACAATATGTACATCCATACAGTCACGAGCTATTGCTACTTATTGTATTGTATATTGTATCCGTACGAGATACAATACAATAAGCAGTATTCAAAAGCGATGTTCTGCTACCATATTAATTAAAATTTTGCCTTTTATTAGACTTCTGTTTTGAAAGCCATACTATTACGAAATAGGTCTTATTTCGAAGTGAAAACTATTATTTTACGAGTAAATTGCGTTTGAATTTTGTTGAGTGTTTACAGTTTACATGTTATTGCTCGTGACTGTACACAGATTCCTAAAAAAAAACTAAGTTCAAGGAAATGAATCAAAACTGTACTCACTGACTAACTTGACTTCAATTAGGTAGTCAACAGATGGCGAGGCCTGGTAGTGGACTCTGCAGCGATACAGGCCTGCGTCACGATCTGAGGCCTCCTTAATCATCAACCAGGTGTCATCCTGGCAATAACCAGTATCGCAAGGAGTTCCGAAGAGGCGGTCGCGTCTGCCGGTCCTGCAAAGGACAACATAGTAGAACAACTGCCAAGATCTGGGCAAGAGGCGCATGGTATTAATGCGTACCTATTTGGACTTGTATCTTGACTAATACTCTAAGGCTGAAGAGTTTGATGGTTGAATTGAAAGCGCTAATCTCAGGAAATACTCATTCAAATTGTAACGTTTTTTTTTTTTTGTGGCAGTTAGTCTACTTATTTAGGAAGGCTATAGACTGTACAATAACTCGCTATGATTTATAGCAGCCGTGCAACGGGGATGAAACCACGGGAAACAGGTAGTCGATAATACGGTCTGGATTTAAGAGTATGCCCTCTTCCTCACGTTCCACAAACAATTCGTACGAATGATCCAATAAATTAACACAAATGATTGGAAAGCCAATGTGAACTGCGATTACTACCTAGTTACGTAGCATTGATTTATAGAGCAATTTGGTATGCGCTCACTATTAGATACCAACAGACATTACATTTCACTCTACTAATTGTGAAACAGTATCAGGAGTTCTACAAAGGCCATTTACACAGGATAATCATAATTTGTGTTGCTGTAATTAATTAATTAGCTTAGATTAGTTAGATTTCAAATAATTTCATTGTAATTAATATTACGATTTGGCCAAAGTGGCTTTTTAGACACCCAGTTTTTTTAAATCTGGCATTTTCTTCCTACTTTACCCTCAATTTAGGACCTAAGTACTCGTATCACATGCTGTCCTCCCCAGCGACGACCTAAAGTACATACTCCGCAGGGAAGGGTCGTTGACTTTTTTATTTAGTTTAGAAACTTCTGGCTCGAAGCCTAGAGAGATTGCTGATGATGCGATGCAAAGCAATTCGACCGATTTTAATTACAATATTAAAATCATTCTTAACACTACGATATAGGTATTATGACACAAAACGTGCGGTTATCAAAACAAAACACGCTCGTCCCGACGATGTAAAGTCAGTCAGTCGAACTGCGTAGTACCAAGAACGAGCATTTTCATTTTTAGTTAGTTGAAATTGCAAATCGCACGAATGATGACAACGACGAACGAAAACGCACACTTGCTGCTTAATATTTGGATGCACCTTAACATTTAATGCACCACAGCATTGTCCGCATTTAATAAGCAGTACACAGCCCGTCTTGGTACACCTGCGAGACGGCACTAAATATACTCTTTCTAATAATAAAAATGAGTTTTTCTTTGTGGTGTTTGTTCATATCTTTTCATTAAATAATTATTAGAACGCCACCGTAAAGTGCATAATAAAATAAAATACTGCTTAAGTACTTCGCTTTGATTCTCAAAGCTCAAATGGACGACTCTCGACGGTGCATTTAAATAATATTGCCTGAAGGAAGGAGATAAGATAGATAATTATGAAGAAGGCACTCGTTACCTAGTAAATAAATTGTGGTCTCAATATTAAATTTAATTATACTTAGTACTCTTAGAAAACCTCTTACAGATTGTGCCATTGATTGAGACTTTTTTTCATCTAACCGTACGCACGGTATTTATGTATAGGTCTTCTAAAACCATATCGAGGTTTCTAATAAATTTATTTTTTCTAACGGTTGATTTTTCAATAGTCAGATTACTTTTCACTGAGGAATAAAAATGGCAGTTTGACAGCTTTATCTATAGAAAATATGTCAAACCGCTATTTTTATTCCTCGGATAAACTTATCGGACTCGACTCGACGAAATCAGCCCTAAATTGAATACCTGGTTTGCGCGAGAGACTTGCTTTTCCCCTGTAACTTCTTAACTAAGAGAATAATAAAACTAAAAAAGTATAAACAGGGTGGAATTTTGTAATGCCATCTGGAGGGAAAATACTCTTATTACTGCAGATAGAAAATAATAATAGTAATAATAATAATCATCCAACGTAATCACTTGTTGGACGAGACCGCGCTTGATAGGCTGCGCTCAGAGGTACTAAGCAACCGTATCATCTTAACTCCACCACCACCAACGACGTCCGTGACTGTAAACAGAGTTCCGCCGCGGTGTGTTATTATTTCTTCTGTTGTGGGAGGAGGATGATGCGGTTGCCACGGTAAGTAGCCAGTGCAACGAAAGATTGAGGAGCGCGTTGGAGGATGCGCTCTGTGATTATCGTTTAATTCCCGCTGAACTTGGACCCCGACTACCACGGTTACCCATGCACAAAAAAAATAGGGCGTTGGTGAGTGCCTTGAACTCGCTGCTTAAGAACTTGTTCGAGAGCAGCGAGGATCTTGTCGATACACACTCGATCCTGTACTGTGGGGCTGTCGCGGCATGTCGTTTAGCTAACGTCAAATTCCCAATTCATGACGAAGCTAAACGACCTAAACCAGCCGTTCCGGCCTGGCAGAGCAGGATCGAGCGACGTATCGACGGGGCCAGGGTACTCATTGGCAAACTATATTGCTTCAGGGAGGGAAATACACGACCACGTGTGATGCGCTTTGTGAGGCGGGCATTCTCGGGGACTGGAATAAGTCCTCAAGAATACGTCGCCCGTGTCACAGAGCGCATCGACTTCCTGAAGCAAAAAGTTTGTGCATGGGCAAGCCGTATTCGGCGGTACAAGCGGCGGGTTGATCGATACTCACAGAATCACATGTTCCAGCGTGATGAGAGGTGGGTATACAGAGCTTGGGAGCGGCCTGAACAAAATATGGCTGACTTGTGCCGCCCGGATGATAACGCTACGAGTACATTCTGGCGCAACATCTGGTCGGTACCTGTCAGTCATACTGAGGGTGATTGGATGCGTGATGTCGAGCGGGTGTGTGAGACTATTCCAGAAATGGAACCTATATCCATTACGCCATTAGATGTAGCAAGAGCAGTCCGTCCGTTACCGAACTGGAAATCCCCGGGACCGGACGGACTGCACAACTTTTGGCTAAAATGGCTGAATAGTTCACACACTTGTTTGGCATCTCAATTCCAGTCATCCTTAGAGTCTGGGTCGCTACCACAGTTTCTGACAACTGGGGTTACCCACCTTCTCTATAAAACCGGTAGTACTGCGGAACCCAAGAATTATAGACCGATCACATGTTTGTCGACGGTCTATAAACTTCTTACATCCATTTTGAGAGCAAAAATTAGTAAACACATCGATAATAATTCCATTATGTCTGCCTCTCAAAATGGATGTAGGAACGGGTCCCGTGGTACGAAGGAGTTACTCCTCATTGACATGGCCATTAGCCAACAGGTTCGTCGATCTCGCAGGGATTTGTCCACATGCTGGATAGACTACAGGAAGGCCTACGACTCGGTGCCACATACATGGCTCATGAGGGTGCTGGAGTTGTACAAGATAGATGCAACTCTACGCACCTTCCTTGAGTCGTGTATGGGGCAATGGAGAACGGTCCTCCGCTATCCGGGATGTCGACAGATCCAGGCGGTTGATGAGCCTGTATGGATCAAGCGAGGAATATTCCAGGGCGACAGTTTGAGTCCACTTTGGTTCTGCCTGGCCCTGAATCCTCTAAGCACATTGCTTGAGGATTCAGGTCTAGGCTATCGGTTGAGGAGAGGTGGTCAGGTCATATCTCACCTTCTTTACATGGATGATCTGAAACTCTTTGCCCCCAACAACTTGCAACTGATGAAGCTACTGAAGGTAACAGAAACTTTCAGTAGCGGCATCAGGATGGAATTTGGTGTGGACAAATGTGCAGTCATGCATGTAAAGCGAGGGGAGATTATGGAATCTGAAGGGATTCAGCTTTCAGATTCCATACACCTTAGATCACTCTCCTCATCCGAAACCTACAAGTATTTGGGTATGTCGGAGGCGTTAGGCATTGATATACCGGACGTGAAACAATCGTTGAAGGAACGCTTCTTTGGACGCCTGAAAAAGGTTTTAAATAGCCTTCTTTCAGGCGGAAACAAGGTGCGCGCCTTCAACGGTTGGGTCATGCCAGTGTTTAATGTACTCTTTCGGCATACTCAAATGGACTCAAACTGAACTCGACGCCTTGGATAGACGAGTTCGTACGCTGTTGACCGCAAACCGGATGCATCACCCACGATCATCAGTGATGAGGCTGTACATCCCGCGGAAGTGTGGGGGTCGAGGCTTTTTAAATGCTAAGTCCCTCCACAACCGCGAGGTGTGCAGTCTCAGAGAATATTTTCTAAAAATGGAAGTGGGTATGCACCGAGATGTGGTCACGGTGGACAAGGGACTCACCCCGCTGTCCATGGCTAAAGAGAACTGGCACAAACCTGTGGTACTCAGTACTGAAGACCGCATGGAAGTATGGCAAAGCAAGGAGCTACACGGACGCTTCTACCGGGCTCTTCATGGGCTCGACGTAGATTTTCTAGCGTCCGTGTCCTGGCTACGGTTCGGTGACCTCTTCGGGGAAACTGAAGGTTTTGTCTGTGCGATTATGGACGAAGTTATCTTGACGAACAACTACCGGAGACATATTATAAAGGATGGGACGATTGACGTGTGTCGGGCATGCCATCGTCCAGGTGAATCCATCCGACATATTATCTCTGGTTGTTCTCGTCTTGCTAACGGCGAGTACTTGCACAGGCACAACCTCGTAGCCAGAATCATCCACCAGCAACTTGCGTTGAAATACAAACTTGTGGAATCTGAAGTACCGTATTACAGGTATGTGCCCGACCCAGTTCTCGAGAAAGACCATGTCACGTTGTACTGGGATCTGCCTATCATTACTGACAGGACTATTGTCGCCAATAAGCCTGACATAGTGGTGATAGACAGATCAGCGCGCCGCGCAGTGATAATCGATGTTACCATCCCGCATGACGAGAACCTCGTGAAGGCAGAGAAAAATAAACAAATCAAGTATCTCGATCTGGCACGCGAGGTTGTCGACATGTGGAATGTGAGCTCGGCTATCATTGTGCCGATCGTCGTGACTGCCAATGGCCTGATGGCAAAGAGCCTCGACGAACACCTTTCGAGGCTCTCCTTAGGGGGTTGGATCAAGGGCCAGATTCAGAAGGCAGTACTTCTTGATACGGCTCGTATTGTGAGGAGGTTCCTGTCTCTGGAACCCTAGCCACCGGTAGCTTGGACCCTGCTCCCACACCGGCGGACTACTATTTTTGAAGTGAAAACTTCTTTAGCGGCGTTGTACACTTTTTCTGTAATGGGTAAAAAATTTAAAACTCGCGTCAGGGTCACGTGACCAAAACTCGCGTCAGGGTCACGTGACCCTGATCGAAAATGAGTAAGACGTCATTCAAATTAAAAATAAAACATAGTAACAAAAAAGTTTTCACTTCTACCGGCACTCCTGGAGTGCAACCTTTTATATTTTTAAATGTTTTTTTTATTGTTTTGTATTTTTTAAAGAAATATTTAAAAATGTAATAGTATGTAAGAAAAATGAATAAACGGAATAATAATAATCTGTGGCTCGAGTGTCAAAGTGACGTGACATATTTTTTCATCAATTTTATTTTAATTTCAATTTCTCTCAATATTTACTCGTTTTCAAGCAGTTAATTTCATCGTAATGTGCAAAATGAAAATACAGACTATTATCATTAAAAACCGGACTCCAAAAATGCAGATCAAGAGAAACATAATGTGTACATAAAATGTGTCACCTATGCTGACAAGAAACCGAGCAAGAATCTTAAAAACACAACCACCATCTCCGGGCTCGTCGCTCAGCTCCGCCTCGCCGCCGCCGGAACCCAGCCTCATCGTGAACGCTGTGACACCGGCCGCGGCAGTTGCGTCGAGCTCCAGCGACGAGTATTTCTCCCCGCCAACGACACCACCACCTGCGCGTCGACGGGGAGGACGCCGGCCACCGGAATGCTTCGGACCTCGAGGCCCACCGGCCTCTGATAGGGTCCCAGCTTCCGGCGGAAGTGTGCAGCGCATGCGATGGACTCAATCCATCAATGAAAATGTCATGCGCTCATACTATGGGGCTACGGAGGGAGGAAACAACCTGACCGCGTACCGTGTTCGGATGCTCTCTCTGTTTCAGGTACTTGAGCCAGCTGTCAACGTATCGGCACAACGACTGTCGGATCAGGTGCGGGTCATCCAGCGTAACCGTATGTTGGACGACTCTGTACTTGATCGCTTGCGAACTGAAATGCAGAGGAACCATGTCATTGCCCCGTCGCCGTCACAGGCTGTGGTTCCACAGTCCGACGAAATACACAATCACGCTGACGACGTAGTGAGCAATGACATGGTTACTAATGTAAGTATCCAGTGCAGTGAGGAAATGAGGAGTACTTTGGAGGGTGCGATTCGAGAGTATCGTTTCATGTCGCCTGAACTTAGACCACGGATACCTCGTTTGCCCATGCATAACAGAAACAGGATGCTGGTGGCTGGTCTGGATTCGCAGTTGTCAAACTATTTTGATAACTGCGAAGACCTTGCTGATGCTCATTCAATCCTGTATTGTGCTGCTGTAGCGGCATGTCGTGTAGCTCACGTAAAATTTTCGGTTGAGAGAGCTACACGACCTAAACCAGCCATACCGGTATGGCAGTACAGGATTGAACGACGTATTGGCGAGGCCAGAACATTCATCGGCAAACTTATCTGTTTCAGGGAGGGCAACACTCGCCCTAGAGTGATGCGCTTTGTGAGGCGGGCGTTCTCGGGGACTGATATAAATCCTCGGGATTACCTCTCCCGTGTCACAGAGCGCATCGACTTCCTGAAACAGAAAGTGTATGCATGGGCAAACCGTATCCGTAGGTATAGGCGGCGCATGGAACGATATAATCAGAATCGCACGTTCCAAAGAGATGAAAGGTGGGTTTACAGGTCTTGGGAGCGACCAGACCAAGGTGTGGCTGACGGGGATCTGCCAGATGATGACGCCATGTGTTCATTTTGGCGTAGTATCTGGTCGGTACCTGTCAGCCATACTGAAGGTGAATGGACCGGAGACGTCGAGCGAGCGTGCGATCCTATAATAGAAATGGGGGCAATTTCGATAAGCCCCCAAGACGTAGCACGTGCAGTCCGTCCGTTACCGAACTGGAAATCTCCGGGGCCGGACGGACTGCACAACTTTTGGATCAAGTGGTTCAAAAGGTCGCACGTTCGCCTGGCGGCTTTGTTCCAGTCAGCCTTAGAGTCTGGATCGCTACCAGAATTCCTGACGACAGGAATAACCCACCTGCTCCACAAATCAGGTAGTACTGCGGAACCCAAAAATTATAGACCGATAACGTGTCTACCAACTTTATATAAAGTTCTTACATCCATTTTGAGAGCTAAAATTAGTAAACACATTGATGAAAATTCTATCATGTCTGCTTCTCAAAATGGATGTAGGAACGGTCCCGCGGTACTAAGGAGCTGCTCCTCATTGATATTGCCATTAGCCAACAGGTTCGCCGTTCTCGAAAGGATCTGTCAACATGTTGGATAGACTATAAGAAGGCCTATGACTCGGTGCCACATACATGGCTCATGAGGGTGCTGGAGTTGTATAAAGTTGACACAACTCTATGCACTTTCCTGATGTCGTGTATGAGGCAATGGAGGACAGTCCTTCGCTATCCAGGATGTCGGCATATCCCGAGAACTAGCGAACCGATAAGGATAGAGCGAGGTATTTTCCAGGGCGATAGTTTGAGTCCACTTTGGTTCTGCTTGGCCCTGAATCCTCTTAGCACACTGTTGGAGGATTCAGGTCTAGGCATTCGGTTGAGGAGAGGCGGTCAGGTTATATCTCATCTCCTTTACATGGATGACCTTAAACTCTTTGCCCCCAACAATTTGCAACTGATGAAGCTACTGAAGGTAACTGAAACCTTCAGTAGCGCCATCAGGATGGAATTTGGTGTGGACAAATGTGCGGTCATGCATGTAAAGCGAGGGGGGATTGTGGAATCCGTGAGCACCGAACTCTCGGATTCCATAAGCCTTAGATCCCTCTCAGCAACCGAAACCTATAAGTATTTGGGTATGTCAGAAGCGTTGGGCATCAATGTTACTGGCATGAAACAATCGTTGAAGGAGCGCTTCTTTGGCCGCCTGAAAAAAGTATTTAATAGCCTTCTATCAGGTGGTAATAAGGTGCGCGCTTTCAACGGCTGGGTCATGCCGGTCTTGATGTACTCTTTTGGCATACTCAAATGGACTCAAACAGAACTTGATGCCCTGGATAGGAGGGTCCGTACATTGCTGACTGCATATCGAATGCATCACCCACGGTCTTCGGTTATGAGATTGTATATCCCGCGAAAATGTGGAGGTCGAGGTTTTCTAAACGCTAAGACTCTCCACAATCGCGAGGTGTGCAATCTCAGGGAATATTTCCTGAAAGCCGACGTGGGAATGCATCGAGATGTAGTGGCGGTGGACAAGGGCCTCACCCCGCTCTCCTTGGCTAAAGAGAACTGGCGCAAACCTGTGGTGCTTGACACTAATGATCGCATGGAAGTATGGCAGAGCAAGGAGCTTCACGGACGCTTTTTCCGGGCTCTACATGGGCCTGATGTAGATTTGTCAGCGTCCGTGACCTGGCTACGATCCGGTGACCTCTTTGGTGAAACCGAGGGTTTTGTCTGTGCAATTATGGATGAAGTTATGATGACGAATAACTACCGGAGGTTTATTGTGAAGGATGGCACGGTTGACATATGTCGGGCATGTCACCGTCCCGGCGAATCAATACGTCACATTATTTCCGGGTGTTCTCGTCTGGCTAACGGAGAATACTTGCATAGACATAACCTTGTAGCCAGGATAATCCATCAGCAACTTGCTCTGAAATACAGCCTTGTCGAAGCGGAAGTGCCGTACTACAGGTATGTGCCCGACCCAGTTCTTGAAAGTGGCAATATCACACTGTACTGGGATCAATCCATCATCACTGACAGGACTATTGTAGCTAATAGACCTGATATAGTGGTGGTGGATCGATCAGAGCGGCGCACAATGATTGTTGACATAACCGTCCCGCATGACGAGAACCTCGTGAAAGCTGAGAAAGATAAGCAAATCAAATATCTTCACTTCCCTCTGTGCAACTGCGCTGTGTAGATGTGATTTGTATTGGTGCCGTTAATAATTACGTTTCTCGTGTCTCGTTATCGATTACCGGCTCGTGAATTGATCATAACTGTGTGCCTTTGTGCTTAGTGGTGGTATTGTAAGTTTTTAAGTGTTATTACGCGTAATTCATTGGTAAATATAGTTTTAAATTAGTTCATCAGCGCTCGGTGAGTACTTTTTATTTTTTGGGTGTGTGGGTACCGCGGAAGAAAAAATAAATCTTTTGTTGTTTCGTCTTGTTTTTGCGATCTTTTAGTAGTTTTGCATTAAAAATGTTGTCCAGTAATGATGATCCACCTGACGGGGGCGGAAAAAACACTTCGCGACGCGTAAATAATCCTCCCAGGTCACCGACCTCCGTATACTCTAAACGTTTGTTTACCGAAATGTCTCCGTCCTATTTAACACCCGAGGATTGGCCGAAGAGACAACATTTGACCGATTCTGTCGAGAAATCGCCGTTATCAATAAATAATGTCAGTAATTCAAACGAAGACTACTGCGATTTAGTTACTCAGGCGTCTGCATATTTGTCTAAAATAAACGACCTTGTCAATGATCAGGGTTCTCGTATTAATGTAGCCAATAAATCCGCGATTATGGACATGACACAGCGGATTACGTCCATTGTTTCTTTGTTAGCCATACGGTCTTCTTCTAATGAAACGAAGTTAGCCAATGTTGAGCGCGAATTGGACAAAGTTAAATTAAATAATAATGTCAGCATTGTAAAAGCCGATTCCAAAAAATTATCTTATTCAGATTCTCTGAAACTCCGTCTGCCGAAGGTCGCTCCAGCGATGGAATCGAGACCACCGCTACCGTGTTTAATAGCTTACCCCTCCAACGAAAGGTCAGCTGAATTCGCAACTTCTTCAGCCACTAAAGAAGCGCTTAAAAAAGCGATTAACCCAACGGACGACGGTTTCCAAATTGTAGGCATGAAAAAAATCGCGAAATCGGGCGTTGTATTACGTGTCGCTAACGACAGTCAATTAAATAAACTTCAATCGGTTGATGCTATTAAGACCGCCGGGCTAAGACTTGAAAAACCGAAAGGCCGCAGGCCACGTTTATTAATTAAAGACGTCCCGTCATCAATGGAAGACAAACCTTTTTTGCATGCGTTGTTCCGTCAAAATATCAAAGACGAATTGGCAATTAGTGAAGAAGAATTTATTAAGTCGACAAAAATTATACGTAGACGTGTATTAGATAATGGTCGGAAGTGGGTAGGCATCGAAATCGACAACGCCATTCGAAAGCATTTAGTTAGTACCAAAGAGAAGCTTTTTATTGACTTCGCGACTTGCCGATTTTTTGATGATATCGATGTAGTTCGTTGTTTAGATTGCCAGCAGTTCGGTCACGTGAAAAAATACTGCGTTAATAAATCGCCTACTTGTGCTAATGGGCATTGTTCATTTTTTTTAATATGCTGTAATTGAAAAACCATTTCGAGGAATAGCGTTACTGATCAGAATGTACTAATTAAAAATTAAAAATATTCATATTTCATTGATATTTTTAATAAAATACGTTTGACCTTCCTTGCCCTTCAAATGTTTAACACCTTCTTCAAACCTTTGGCTGTACACAGTTTTGTATCTTTGCCTCAGAAAACAGAAAATATAAAAAATATAAAACCGGCCAAGTGCGAGTCGGACTCGCCCATAAAGGGTTCCGTAGCAGCAAGTAAAGTTCTTGTAGTTAGTTGTAACTTTGCAAGGTAAATTGCAGTTTACGATTTATTAAAAAAAAAAACTAATAACTCGATCTCGTTCAAAACAATTTTCAATTGAAGTTTGCATGGTAATGCACATCAATTTTTTTTGTTGTTTTATCATTCTCTTAGTTTAGAAGTTACAGAGGGGGGGGGGGGCACATTTTACCACTTTGGAAGTGTCTCTCGAGCAAACTGTTCAGTTTAGAAAAAAATATTATGTTTGTAACCTCAATCACAGAATAATAGTACTACCTCAATGTAATTTTTCAAGACCTATTCATAGATATCCCACACGAATGGGTAAGGCGAAAAAAATATATTTTGAGTTTCAATTCTAAGTATGGGAGGTACCCCCAAAATCGGTTTTTGTTTTATTTTTGTGTGAAAGTCCTTACCCGGTTCACATAATACATCTACTTACAAAGTTTCAACTTTTTGTCGAAATTGTAAGAGCTATCTCTTATAATGTCGACAAAAAGTGCCTGTGACATACGGGCGAACAGACAGACAGACAGACATGTCGAATCTATAAGGGTTCCGTTTTCTGCCATTGGCTGCGGAACCCTAAAAAATAAGTGACAAGTATTTTCCAGGGTTGTCAGGCATAAGTACCAATGTCTTGGTATACATACAAGTTTTCAGTGTCACGTACCATGTACCAAGATTATTACTCGAGAAAAAAAAACCAAGATTGGACGTTGACCAACAATACAGAATAAACGACAAATTTTAGGGTGCAATCGAGTATTATTATTATTATAGCCTTTATTTAACAATCTTACAAAACAAAAATATTAAAAGTAAGTTTACATTTTTTTCCCTCTCTTTTATACGAGTATATCTATATATTATGTATTATTAGACACCGATATTGAGATTGTCTTTCGATTTCGCAAAGGCCTCCCCTATAGCTTGCCACTCCTTCCGTTTATAGGTCATCCTCCTCCAAGTAGCACCAGTCATCTTTCGAAAGTCGTCTTCCCATCTTAGGCGTTGCCTTCCTTTCTTTCTTTTGTTATATCTTGGACACCATTTGGTTACGTCCTTAGCCTATTTATTATTAGTACTCCTCAACATATGACCTGCCCATCTCCATTTCAATTTCCCTAGACAATATGTGATTTCGTTGATTTTAGTTTGGTTTAGTAATGTCTCTAGTTTGATTTTGTCTTTTAACTTGTCGTTGAGCATGCTACGCTCCATGCTATGTTGACAGGGCTCTAGATTTCGCATATTCTGTTTAGTAATGCTCCAAGTTTGACATCCATACGTCAATATAGGTAAAATGAAGAAATCAAATATTTTCTTAGATTTGGGAGGAACCCGAGGATTTTTGACAACCTTGTGTGACCAATATCTCTTCCACGCTAGATGTACTCTGTTATCTATTTCTTTAGTTACAATCGAGTATTGCTTACTAAAAAATCTCTTTTTTTTGCCCTCTATTAACAGCAAAAGAAAAAAAAAGATTTTTCATTCGTATTTGATTTTCGACACATTTTACCGATGTACCAATATTTCATATTGGTACATCACAGTGGCCGTCTGACATCCCTGATGAGAAAATCAGGGATGTCAGACGGCCACTGACAAGTGTCAATTTGTAAATGTCAAAGATGTAAACAAACAAGTTTTTATTGTAACTGCAAATTTCTTCATTATCTCGGTTAAATCTGTTAAATAGGCATCGGCAATATAACATAAACTACAAGTAAAATAGAATACAGGAAGTGCTTTGTTCCAACTTGCAACAATAATACTAATAATAATAGAAACTACGTTTTGTTCGTACTAAAGAAGATTTGCGAGAAAAGTGGTGTCGTGATGACGGCGTGGAATGTTGCAAGGTTTATACAATGTACTGTTGCGAAGATCACTTTGATGTTAGTATTTCAGAAGCCTTAGATTCCTTTGTATGTTCATCTAGGAGTAATTTTGTTTTGTAAACAATAACCTAGCGGGATGTTAGTGACGTTTAGACAGTTGACGTTGTGTTGACAGTTTTTTAATTTTGCTCTAGTAAGGAAACGGCACAACTTTTAGGCCAATGGTGACGTCACCTACCTCAAAAATTTAAATATTAAAAATAAAAAAACTATTGAGCCAATCATTAAAATATTCAAATTAGTTTCTCAAAATGCTCTATATTTGCAGAAAATGAAATAAAATCGAATGTTTAAAAAATTAAGACAATCCCCATTGCTCAGAAGCACATGAAACAAAAGAATGCCCGCATAAGGATAATTCTGATTTTACACCGGTATGTGTGGCGTGTAAACGTTCTAAAAAACCGTTTGACCATCGGTGTGGGTCGCAACAGTGTGCCACCTATAAAGTTAGGCTCGAACAATTAATACGCAACACTAATTACTAATTATAATGGATAGTTTAACAATAGGTCAATTGAATCTACATAACGATAGGGTAGCGACTTCAGAACTGGACAAATTAATTATCGATTATAACTTAGATATTGTATTGGTTCAAGAACAATACCAAAACACGCGCTTACGTCACAAGGTAGTTCAGTTGGATGGCAAAGCGCGAGCCGGAATTTACGTGTCGCGTTCTTCTAACTATACAGTAACGTCTTTACGTAATCTGATGACGCCTCACTGTGCAGTTGCGGAAGTCTCATCAGCTACTTTTAAAGTTTACGTTGTCAGCTGCTACTTCCAATATTCAGACCCTGTTGCTCCTCACATACATAACCTCCGTCACGTCTTGCGGTCACTCGCGGGCTGCAAAGTTATCGTTGGCGCAGACGTTAATGCGTCTTCGTCCCTATGGTATGGCAAAGTCCGGTCCACGGATTACGTACGGCGTTGCGCTGTTGAAGACTTCATTGCTGAAATGAACTTAACCATTCATAACACCCCCGATGCACCACCTACTTTTTGCAGCCCAATGGGCGAATCTTGTATTGACGTCACACTTTCTAGTGCCGACGTACGCTTGGATAGGTGGCGTGTCCTACCGGACGCGTCTTGCAGTGATCATCGCTTGATTGTGTACGAATTTGTTCCGGTTTCTACTCATGGTTCTTCACATGTAATTGGTAACTTTAGGTATAAAAGTAAGGGTGCTAATTGGGAATTCTTTAGATCGCTTTTTGCGTGTCATGCCAAAGATTTCACTCGTGAAGGGCTGTCAGCTGAAGAAAGTGCTGAAATTATGTCAGACACCTTCACTTACTGTGCTGACATTGCTATTGGTCGCGGACCTATGACCAATGTACGTAGATGTGATTGGTGGTGTGACTACCTAACCGAACAGCGTAAAAGTTATCGTCGAGCGCGTAAACATCTCAATAAGCTTAAAAAACGTCAAGTCACCGGAGACTCACTAACCTCTGCTTTAAATACATTTAGAGTTGCCAAGTCCCGTTACAGAGCATCGGTTGAAAAAGCTAAGGGTAATCTGTTGCGTAAAGTAGTTGATAAATTAGAGAAGGAAGGTCCGTGGTCTCCTTTATATCATGAGTTTAAAGCCAATCGATCGGTCGACCTAGCGTATGTTCAGAATATTAAAGTAAATAATAAACACACCACCGGTATTGAAGAAACAACGGAAGTTTTATTAAATACTCTTATCCCTGATGATTCACCTGTTAATGATACTGACTACCACCAACAGATTAGAGCATGGGCTACAGTCCCGCCTGAATCACCAGCGTCAGACCTTCCATCCACTGACGAATTCATTAATGTTGTCAGGAAGCTGCCCCTTAACAAATCATCAGGTGAAGATAAAATATCCAATCGTATGATAAAAGAAGCGTGTAAAACAGCGGCCGACGCGATATTAACTGTTTACAACCTGTGTATTGCTGAAGGTGTTTTTCCTCGTATATGGAGACACGGCTTTATACGAATAATACCTAAAAGCGGCGACAAACCACCAGATGACCCTAAGTCTTACCGGCCCATAACATTATTACCATCTTTGGGTAAGCTCTTGGAGCGACTTATCGTCCCACGATTGTTACCGGACGGACCCAAATTTCATAAAAATCAATTCGGTTTTACTGTCGGCAAATCAACCGTTGACGCGGCACTTTCTGTTAGAAAAATGGTTAATACCTCCGAGCACAAGTACGTAGTAGGAATCTTTGTAGACATTTCCGGGGCTTTTGATAACGTATGGTGGCCAATGCTACTACTTAAGATAAAAGCTCGTGGTTGCTATAAAAATATATTTAATCTTCTTTATTCGTACTTTTCTAATGGATACGCTAAACTTAAGCTCGGACATCATTCCGTATCGAAACCTCTTACTATGGGCTGTCCTCAAGGTTCGGTTATCGGTCCTCATTTATGGAATCTAGGCTTCGATGATTTCCTCGCGATTCCTCTTCCAAGTGGTTGTTCTTTAACTGGTTATGCGGACAATGCCCTTCTGCTCATACAGTCAAGTACTCGTGCTGGACTCGAGAATTTGGCTGACACTTGCCTACGATTAATATCTCAGTGGGGCGATCGAAACCGTCTGACCTTTGCACCACAAAAAACCTATCAACTAATTTTAAAGGGTGACCTTAAATCGTGGCCTAGTATTAAATTCAATAATGTTCCCGTTAAGAGAAAACAATCGGTGTGCTATCTTGGTTTAGTCTTGGAGAGGAATTTCACATTCATAGAACATATAAAAACGGTTGGTGAAAAAGCTAAAAATAACTTTTATGCCCTAACGAGAATATCTAAATCTACTTGGGGTTTGTCATTTTTAACCTTAAAAACTATTTATGGGGCTACTTACTTGGGCTGTGTGTGCTACGGGGCACCTGTTTGGGCCGATAGAGCCACCATAGGTGCGGCACGACGTAAATTGCTTCAAAGTCAGCGCTTGGCTTTGTTATTCTTAAGTAAAGCGTATAGGACCGTCAGTACTGAAGCTTTACCGGTACTTGCTGGTGTTTTACCAGTAGATCTTGAAGTGCAACGACGCGCTGCAATGTACTTTTCCGCACGGGAGACCACTGACGCTGATTTTCTACCGCAACGTGACCGTGATAAGATATCTCGATTATTCAAACCCCAGACCGACGTCTGCGAGGATCTTATAACCGAATGGCAAAATAGGTGGGATAATTCTATCAAGGGACGGCACCTCTACCAGTTCTTTCCATCCGTTCGTGAGCGGCTGGCTAGGACGTGGCTGGAGGTGGATCACTGTGTTGCCCAATTTCTCACCGGACATGGTAACTTTAAAAGTAAATTGTTTTCCTTCAAGCTTGTTCCCTCGCCTTTTTGTCAATGTTCAACACCTGACTGTGAATATGAACAATCAGCACATCATATTCAGCACATCATATTCAGCACATAATCAGCACATCATATTCTTTGGCAAAACGAACGCAATATTATGTTGGATGCTGTTCAGACTACATCTGGAGTCATTTATTATACGGACCTTGTCGAAACTCGAACAAACTTCCGTGCGTTCAAGCGTTTTTGCCATACCTATTATTGGAATCAAATATAGCAGCTCACAATTTAGGACCCATTAATATTAGTAATCATTTTTACCCGTGGTGCTAGGCAACTGGGCTTCTCCCAGTTGTAATGTCCCTTTGTGCCTATTGGCCTTGTTCTGTTCTGTCTCCTGCTTGCATGGAGGGAAGTGGAAACATATTTTTCCTACTCCTCCACTATTCTTTTCTGATTAATTTCGTGCAGGATCCAAGACAGGTAAATTCATTCTCCGGGACACGTCGAGACTTCATTGTCTCGGCGCTTTTCTGGTGGTTGCCACTGTTGATTCTGGCTTTCAGGAGTTGCAGTGGTTTGGGAATAGTGTGGTGGGTTTGTCCCAAAAAAAAAAAAAAAAACAAATATCTTGATCTGGCTCGCGAGGTTGTCGATATGTGGGATGTGGATTCAGCTGTCATTGTGCCGATAGTCGTGTCGGCCCATGGCTTAATTGCCAAGAGCCTCGACCAACACCTAAGGAGGCTCTCGTTAGGCAGCTGGATCAAGGGCTTGATTCAGAAAGCAGTTCTTCTGGACACGGCGCGCATTGTTAGGAGGTTCCTCTCTCTGGAGCCCTGACTGCCGGTAGCTTGGACCCTGTTCCCGATACCGGTGGGCCACTATTTTTATATTTTTAAATGTTTTAAGTATATTTTTTATATTTCATTTAAAATATTTAAAAATGTAAGTATATGAATACTGAATAAATAAAGAAGTTAATAATATTCCACAACTATCACACAACGCCATCTAGTCCCAAGCTAAGCAGAGCTTGTGTTATGGGTACTAGACAACTGATAAACATACTTATATATTTCTAAATACATACATATTATAGATAAATTACACCCAGACACAGAACAAATGATCGTGCTCATCACACAAACATTTGTCCTGGGTGGGAATCGAACCCACGACCTCCGGCATAGCAGTCAGGGTCACTAACCACTAGGCCAACAGGCATTTTATTTATTACTCAAAGGAAACATTCCTTTATTTTTGAATAGAAAGCAAACTGCATTCAAAGATTTTCGAAAATTCTCTTCTCCCACCCGGGAATCGAACAGGCTTAAATCTGAAAAAATTATACCCTGTACTTTTATTGCACCGATCGTTAGGGTCAATTATAACTATGAAATCTCTCTACCAAACATGATTAATTAAATGAAAGGAAAACCAGGAAATCTTAAATTAAAGCTCTCGTAACGTTGTAACATGGTTTCTTGGTTCGATTCTCGTGTGTGGGAGAAGAGAATTTTCGAAAATCTTTGAATGCAGTTTGCTTTCTATTCAAAAATAAAGGAATGTTTGCTTTGAGTAAAATTTTCTATCTGCAGTATTAAGAGTACTTTCCCTCCAGGTGGCATTACAAAATTCCACCCTGTATATTTTAATGTACATCATTACCATGTAGACTTGGAATTAGAAAAATTGGTTTGAACGAGATCAAGTAAGTATTTTTTTTAATACGTCATTAATCGTAAACCGCAATTTACCTTTCAAAGATACAAAAGAAACTAAGTACAAGAACTTTTATATTATGTTACTAGCTGCTACGGAACTGTGTATGGGACCCTTCATGCGCACTTGGCCGGTTTTTTGTGGTTGTTTTTGAAGTCGATTACATTTATTTGATAAAGTTTTTATTTTACCCTTTGTTATGCCCGAATTCTTGTCGAATACATAATTTTCTTACACTAGACGCTTACATAGGTATATTACGCTTTTCCTATTTCGATAAAAAAAATATAGTTCCATTTGAAAGGACCCTTTCCAACAAAAACTGGGTTAGAAATAAAACGTAATGAAATAGGGTTGCCATCTCTAAAAAACCAGACAAGACACGTGGTAACCCCGGATTTTATCAGTCGGAATGCGCACCGTGGCAACTGGATAGGGGGGGGGGATGATGAAGTGAGCGCGTGTCGCATTTCGACTAATACCCGGCGTGTGGCGGCCTAAGACACACAATCAGTACAAATCCAAAGTAACCGAATAATTGCCGAAAAAACTGAAATGGAACACTGAATCCAGCTCTGCGCAATCGCTGCAGCTACCACTTTCTCCACTGTTAGTAAAATGCAGCAGTGGTTTTTCTTACTTAAAAATTGACCACAAATTGGCCACCCATAGCCAGTCAAAGGCGCTTGCAACTTAGCATTATCGTATAGCGCCTACCCATTGCCTGTTGCGAAACCAAACCAGAGATTCTTAACATACCAGCTCACCAATTGTAACAACTTCATAAAAAATATATTTAACGGCGGCGGCGGCGCTGCTAGGTTTCTTTCATTGCAGCATCGGCAGATGTCTGAACTGGGAGTTTTATCATACTTAGAGTTAGTTTCAGGCTCAACTTATACTACGCTCAAGAATTATGATGCGTTTTTGGAAGTTTTTTGTTTTTGAGAACCGGTTTCAACTCCGATGTTCGATTTACACTCCTGAGTTAGGTACGAAACTCCGGAACTTCGGATTGAATTGAACGCCATAAGCGCAATACACGAGTCAGCGGTGCATGCCCCGGCAGGTAAGTGCGCGCCCTCGGGACTACCAGGGGCCTATCATGACGACGTCTTAGGGCACTCACCCTCACCGCGAGCATCCACATGTAATGTAATGTTATAGGTTCAAACATTCCAACACAAGAGCATCCACAGATATCTTAATGAGAGCATCAAATTGCGCACTTTTATGTTACATAATATTACAGGTGAATGCTCGCGGTGAAGGAGCGCCTTTAAAGCGTGAGTCTTTAGACTGTGAGAAAAAGACAGAGCTATACAAGTCGTCTAGCGCCATCTCGTTCCTTGAGCGGAACCACGTCATGGTAGGTCAACAGCGCCGAAGCTTGCGCCGCCGCGCCGCCGCGTCTCGTACACATCCGGCAAATTACAACCTACTCGTAATTCTGATATTATGCCTGAGCTGATATAGCACTTCTTAAAACTTTGATCGTCACTGTCTATATATTTTATTTTGTCTTTAGGCGCGAGGCTCCTTCAGGTGCGAGGCCGGGGGCTAAGGCCCGCTTCGCCCCCGCGTAGCTGCACCACTGACTCGTCTTTTCTGAAGAATCTCGCCATTATGGTCGGTGTAGGTCTTCACTCTTCCTAGAGCGAGCGTTCACTCTCGGCGTTGATATTCACCTCATACAATTTTGTTATTTTGCCTATCTCTTATTTTTCTCAACATAACCCTTCGGTTATGTATCTAAAGAATACTGTTTTCTAATTATTGTTAGTAAGATTAGGTTACATCACATGCGAAATAACCAGATATACAGATTAAGTGCATCATTCATTTCAAACTAGCATTTGTGCTTGGAATTCACAGGTAATTTTCGGCCTGTGTTTCTGTAGTAGAAATTATTTTCTGGTTGGTTTAAGGGTTAATACGAAATGGGTAATGGACATTGACACGAAAATTGAATTCCAAAACTACGTTCTCGGATCTAGGAAGCTATTACAATACCGATTGTAAGCTGTGAAAACAATCATAGGGTCATAATCCCAGGAAGCCCACAGAACCAGTGGCGGACTACTCCTGTCGGAGGCACGGGGCGACCAATCTGAATGAAGCCCTCTAAAATCTATTTTTCACATTCTCTTCTCTTCTTCAACCTTTAGTCATACTGTCATCCGATGCTGAGTGTAGGTCTCTGCCAAATCATTCCACTTCTGGCGGTTTTGTGTTAAGGCTATCCCAGTTTCTTAAGGCCACTTTAACAAAATCGTCTGTCCATCTAGTCGGTTGTCTCCCTACCTCTGTTTTTAACATTAGTATAATTGTAATTTTTCGCATGTAAGCATTTTCTAAATTATACATTAATAAGGTCTGTGAAGATTTGGTCATTTGGAGCGCCCCCAGGAAAAGAGTCCTTGGTGCGGTACGCTCCTGCCCTACTCCAGTCCGTCAGTGCCCAGAACTAATTAAAATGATCCTGTATGAATGTGAGCGTGATATATTGGATTTTAATGCAGGATGCATGATGATGTCAATATTTTGGTTTAAGGGAAAAAAAAATCAAAATTATTATTTTACCTCAGTGAGAGGATAAGCATTGCAATACATAGAGGAAACGCGGCCAGTCTCTTGTACACATTATCACTTAACAGCGTTGAGGATTAGAGGGTCTAAGAAGGCCAGTTAGCAATTTCCCAAGCGATTCACCTTCGTAAGTGAATAGCTGGTATGGCGTTATGGTTCCAGTGATTTCCAACAACGTCATTTAGTATTATTCATTCACGAAGTGAATCATTTGTAATATTTTGCTGTGTGGCCGTTTTAGACGATTTGTTAAGTTTATTTTGATTTTAGAATAATCAATATAGAGTAATATTGGATAAGTGATGTGAATAACGTTATTGCTCGTGTGAAACAGCGCATTTGCATTAATTATGCAGGGTCAGAGCCCATTCGTACCCTAAGATTCGCACCCTGTGCCCACTCGTACCCTGGAAGTTTTGAGGGGCCAACTCGTCCCCTGAAGAATATTTATTTTTATTCATTCTTCTAATATAAGTACATGTACATGTGTATACTGCAGCTTGGTAGTCCTGGTACAGTCGCGCAGAAAAGGGTAAAATAAAAATATAGTAATTCGGTAGATATCATGTTTATTTTAAACAAGATGAAGTTTAATAAATGCCTCTAGGCTCTAGGCATTAAGTCGGTCTTCAAAATAATTTATCAACTTTTAGTTGATAAAATATTTAGAGCTTTCTGCCAGACCTTTTACACGTGCAGTTTGTGGTCTAAATACACGCGGAGGACATACGACGCCCTGCGTGTGCAGTATAATAACGCGTTCAGGGTGCTGATGGGGTTGCCGCGGTACTGCAGTGCGAGTGGTATGTTCGCGGAGGCGCGCGTGGATGGTTTTCACGCCGTCATAAGAAAGCGAAGTGCGTCTTTAATGGCGCGGGTACGCTGCAGCTCCAGCGCCATCCTGACCGCGTGCGCTGGCAGATGGGACTCTGCACTAACAGCGCACTTGATAGGCCTACACGCGAGAGCAAGCGCCTAATTTATTGTTATTATTATGTTTAATTTATTATGATTTACTAACACTAGGTTAAGAACATTGTTACTAACAAATATGGAAGTAATTCTGAAATAAAATTTATTATTATTATTAGTTTCTTGTACATTTGTAAATATTTAGCAAAATATATGACAACTTTAATAATCTTTATGCAGTAAAATAAAACTGTGTAACTATTTATATCTGGCTAAGTTTACCCCTCCCGCTTCTGCATTCCACACCCCGCGCACATCTGGAGAGTACTTAACTTTTAACGCAATTTTTGGAGCAAAACAGAATTAATGTTAGAACGTTAATTATTTTTAACCGACTTCCAAAAGGAGGAGGTTCTCAATTCGGACGTTTGTATTTTCTTTTATGTTTGTTCGGGCATAACTCGGTCGCACGACCGATTTGAAAAATTCTTTTTTGTTGGATAGGGTAGACTTCCGGAATGGTCCCATTAAATTTTTATCGAAATCGGACTAGCACTTATTGAAAAATCAATAAAAACCTATAAAGTTTTCAACTTTGTCTACACCGATTACTCCGAGGTTTCTACCATTTGGCCCCATAAAATTTGCGTTGAATAGTGAAACTAAAAAGGATAAAATAAAAAACTTAAAAAAAAAATGTGACCGACTTCAAAACATCCACAAAAAAAGTTCAAAAAAACCTACAAAAAACTTTTCTTTCGAAAGTCGGTGAGAAAAACAAAAAGTTTATTTCGTTAGGCGAATTTCATTTAATAAAAGACCAAAGACACATTGAACAGTCTCGTATTTGCAGTCACTTTCAAGAACCAATATGTCACCGAGACAGCCATAACATACAAACAAAACCCCTTTTTTTTTTTTTTTAGCGTGGTAAAATCATCAAATGAGTCCTCCAACCCCGGGCAGGGCGGGAGGGACTGTCAGACTTCTACTGACTAAAATCCACGGTGTCCTTCATAGCCTGTTAAGTTCCGGGGTTACGGTTAGGGAATAATCCCGCGACCCCGGCAGGCTTTGGCCCTCTGAGAGGGGGGCCCCGTCATTATGCTGACGCTCTTTGAGGCGCGCGTGGGACACAACGCGCCGTCGACCCGGGCATGGTCCTTGGTCGGGCAGCGAGTTGCCCTTTACTCGCTGCTCGCATGCCCGCGCCTACGGTGGCCGGAGATCATCTAGCGACGTCCGTCGCCGTGGGCGCCTACCACTGCGGCTGGGGCGGAGGGAGGACGCTGTCCTCTCTCGCTCGCGGCCTGCCTCCTCCTTTACGAGCATTACTGCCTCGCAGAAGGAGCTGACCGCTTCCCACTCCGTCTCGCCCCGCAGCATGGCCGCAACCAATGCCGGGCGCGAGAGGTCTCCGCCTATCGCAGCCGTGAGGACACGTCGGTGCTCCGCCCAAGCTGGGCAGTCTTGCACCGTATGCTCCACCGTGTCCTCCGGGCGATCTTCGCAGTGGTGACACCCAGGCGTCTCCTCCTTTCGAAACAAAACCCCTTATCTAATTTTGTAACCCGTTTTTTTCAACAAGACATTCGTAGAGAGACAATTTTACATCGTAAGCCTATCGACAGGTTATATTATTATCATGAGGGATTATCATTCATCATAGTTCTTTTTTCAATGAGCTGTTATGATTTATTAAATTAATTCCGTTAATAAACTGTTCATAACTGTACTCTGTTAATCGTTTCATAAGTAAAATATAGCTGATTTTATCTCAGGAGACCAATAGGCACCTGAATAGGTGCCGAATCTTTAACTTTTATTGTATTATATTAGAGGGTACGAATGGGTACCTTAAAAATAATATATTTTATTAAAATATTAATTGGTACCCTACCAGGAGACCAATGGGCACCTGTATAGGGGCCGAATCAACAACTTTAATGCCGGGGTACGAATTTTAGGGTACGAATGGGCTCTGACCCATTATGCAATCATAGCAAAGTATCGACTGTTTTAATTATTTTTTTTCTAAAAACTGGAGTCATATGATATTGCGTATAATGAATGATAGGCGAAATAAGTTTTATATTCAGTTACAATCGAGCTGTTTCAATTTTTAATCCATTACATTTTGGTCTGGCATTGGGCATTTAACGGTAATATTGAAAACATTTTATTTTATTCATCTAAAAGCCACGAGCAGTGTTCATCAAAATATCAGTTTTTATTTTGTGTTTTCATGGTTTAATTTATTATTTCAAATGCAATTTTCATTTTTTCTTTGTTTGCAAAAACTTTGTGTTGTGTTTAACAAATGAAAATATCAAGTCAAAAAACGAGCCTTACCCTTTTTAACCGACTTCAAAAAAAGGAGGAGGTTATCAATTCGACTGTATATTAATTAAGTATTTTTTTTTTTTTTTTATGTTTGTTACCTCGTAACTTGCGACTGGGTGAACCGATTTTCATGATTCTTTTTTTATTCGAAAGCTGGTGCTTCCCGTGTGGTCCCATTGTCACCGTTTCAGGATCTGATGATTGGAACTTGGAGAAATCGAGGGCAACCCTCAAATTTTATTGGCTGACACATAGTTTTTCGCAAATCTTATGATGTAATTCAAGTACTTGCGTATGGAAATCATCATCTCATGTAGCTGAGCTGATGATGGAAGGTACAACACCTCAAGTAAGAAAAATATGCTTGTGTTCGCATATCTCCGGAACTACAAGTCCGATTTAAGTAATTCTTTTTTTGTTGTTCTAGGTATCGTTCAACTTAGGGAATACTGCAAATTTCATCAAAATCGGTTCAGTAGTTTTTGAGATAGGGAATGAATGAAAAAGATGTTAACGATGTTATTACCGGTGCTACGGATTACTAAATTCTAGTGCTGAAGGTTGAATATTCAAACTAAAAAGAGTAAAATAAAAACCTTTTTTAAAAAATAATGTGACCGCCTTCAAAAACAACCACAAAAAAGGGTAAAATAACCTACAAAACTTTTCTTTCGGAAGTCGGTGGCAAAAGAGACAATGAAATAATAAAAAAAGTCACCGACTTCCGAAAGAAAAGTTTTGTAGGTTGTTTTACCCTTTTTTGTGGTTGTTTTTGAAGGCGGTCACATTTTTTTTGTGGTTGTTTTTGAAGGCGGTCACATTTTTCTTTGAAAAAGTTTTTAGTTTAGATATTAAACAAAAAGCTTTGTATAAAAAAATCTCCAAATAAACGAGGTTATCAATTCGACCCGAATGTATGTAATGTTTCCAGAACTGCCCAGTTTTCGTATATTATTATGTTATGTTAGTCTATTTCAAAACAAATGTGCCAAATGACAATGCCAGATCCTGCCCCACCTTTCAGCCCTTATTACAGGAAATATAAACTAATGAAAAATATTAAATGAAAATAAGACCCCTGATTACATAATTGTTATTCTGCAAAGGATGCTTTTAAAAAGTTAGTGATAAAAGGATTTCGAAAACCCAAAAACCATTTCCTGTTTTCATCGCGGCCATGTGCGTTACGCATTAAGCATACCTACACGCAGAGAAAATGACAAATGACACCTTTTAATGTGTTATTGTTCGGATTTAAATATGCAATATTCAGTTGTAATAAAACATTATTTTCAATAAGTGTGTTTAACGAAAATAATGTTTTTTTATATAAATCACATTATGAATATACACTCTTAAAAATATTTCACATTTGAGCATGAATGATTAGGTACAACGAAACGTCATTGACTCGGAAATACCTAATCAAAACATAGCCCTATCATAAAATCTGGACTGAGCACTTCAATTTACGTAGTACCCAAAAATGAACCGTAATCGCCACCGTTAAGGTTTTTTTTGATTTGCTATAATTAGCATGACGAAAGAGAAGAGCAACTGGGATGGCGCTTGTCCCTTCCCTCCTATTCCCAGAAAGTAGTATGGATAGAAATAGTAAAATATAACTCTTACCTGTTTTTTTTTACGTGGCAAAATCATCGATTGAGTCCTCCAACCCCGGGCAGGGCGGGAGGGACTGTCAGACTTGTACTGACTAAAATCCACGGTGTCCTTCGGTAGCCCTTTGTGTGCCGGAGTCGCGGTATACGTATGTTCCGCAACCCCGGCAGGACTGTGGCCCTCTATAGGGGGACCCCGTCACTATGCTGACGCTCCTTGAGGCGCACGTGGGACACAACGCGCCGTCGACCCGGGCATGGTCCATGGTCGGGCAGCGAGTTGCCCTTTACTCGCCGCCCGCATGCCCGCGCCTACGGTGGCCGGAGATCGTCCCGCGACATCCGTCGCCGTGGGCGTCTACCACTGCGTCTCGGGCGGAGGGAAGACGGTATCCTCTCCCTCAAGCCTCCCACTCCGTCTCGCCCCGCAGCATAGCCGCAACCAATGCCGGGTGCGAGAGGTCTCCGCCTATCGCCGCAGTGAGGACACGGCGGTGCTCCGCCCAAGCTGGGCAGTCCTGCACCGTATGCTCCACCGTGTCCTCCGGGCGATCCTCGCAGTGGTGACACCCGGGCAACTCTTACTTGTTAACCTTATTTACTTTTTCGGCTTTAAAATTGCTTTCAGGTTTATTTTTCAATATTCTTTTTTTATTTATGTTGTCGCCAATGTCCCTGATATTGTTGTGATAGACAGATCGATGCGCCGCGTAATGATAAATAATTATCGATGATACCATCTCGCATGACGAGAACCATCTGAACGGAAAGCTGAGAAATATAAATAAATTAAATACCTCAACTTAGCACGCGCGGTTGTCGGAGTGGGAATGTGAGCTCGGCTATCATTGTGCCGATTTATCGTCACAGCCAATGGCCTGATGGCAAAGGGCCTCGACGAATACCTTTCAAGGCTCTCTCTAGGTAGTTGGATCAAGGGCCTGATTTTGAAGGCAGTGTTCCTAAATACGGCCCGCATTGTGAGGAGGTACCTGTTTCTGTAGCCCTAACCACCGGTAGTTTGGACCCCGCTCCCACACCGGCGGACTACTGTTTTTACGTTTATAAATGTTTTTTTAAGAAATATTTGAAAACGTAATAACATTTATTTTGGTTACCTACCCTATTCATCATCATCATCATCATCTTATCAGCGGTAAGACGTCCACTGCTGAACATAGGCCTCCTTTGGACTTCTAGTAGGACCGGTTGTAAGCGGCCTGCATCCAGCGTGATCCTGTGGCCTTCATAAGATCGTCTGCCCACCTAGTGGGTGGACGTCCTACGCTGCGCTTGCCGGTGCGTGGTCTCCATTCGAGAACCTTACGGCCCCATCGGCCATCAGTTCTGCGAGCTATATTATGGCCTGCCCATTGCCATTTCAACTTGCTAATTCGTTGGGCTATGTCGGTTACTTTGGTTCGTCTACGAATCTCCTCATTTCTGAGTGATTCATCCTCATTGCATGAGTGCGCAGTCCATTTTGTATATTGTTTGTGTATTTTATCCTTGTGTCAAAATGTCACAACTGGCATTATGGACAAAGTCATTTGATTTTTGGGTGGCTATTGTGTTTGTTTATTACAAATTATAAATGTGTTTGAATTATCTTACAGCTTGCACCAACATCGGTAATCCGTCAAGATTGTTAGTATTGTATTGTGTGTGCTTTGTGGCTAGACCAGCATTGTGAAAATAGGGACGTGACGTTAACGTATGCTCGACATAGGTATCTAACCTAAATGTGATATTTTATCCAATTAAACAGAAACGGCAGGATTATAGACATATAAAATATGATTTTACTTATAACTGATAAAGCACAAATAGAATGTTACATTTGGTATAGGGTGAAGCCAAATTTTATTTGGTGGGTCATAGCTCTAAGGAGCAACCGGCATTGTCTTTTTAAAAGTGTATTTATGTATGTATTTATGTTTGTGTTCGCATATCTCCGGAACTGTAAGTCCGATTTCAGAAATTCTTTTTTTTTGCTGTAAGTTCTAGGTAATGTTTAACTTTTTTTTTTTTTTAGCGTGGTGAAATCATCAAATGAGTCCTCCAACCCCGGGCAGGGCGGGAGGGACTGTCAGACTTCTACTGACTAAAATCCACGGTGTCCTTCATAGCCTGTTATGTTCCGGGGTCACGGTAAGGGAATAATCCCGCGACCCCGGCAGGCTTTGGCCCTCTGAGAGGGGGGCCCCGTCATTGTGCTGACGCTCTTTGAGGCGCGCGTGGGACACAACGCGCCGTCGACCCGGTCATGGTCCTTGGTCGGGCAGCGAGTTGCCCTTTACTCGCTGCCCGCATGCCCGCGCCTACGGTGGACGGAGATCATCAAGAGACGTCCGTCGCCGTGGGCGTCTACCACTGCGGGTGGGGCGGAGGGAGGACGCTGTCCTCTCTCGCTCGCGGCCCGCCTCCTCCTTCACGAGAATTACTGCCTCGCAGAAGGAGCAGACCGCTTCCCACTCCGTCTCGCCCCGCAGCATGGCCGCAACCAATGCCGGGCGCGAGAGGTCTCCGCCTATCGCAGCCGTGAGGACACGTCGGTGCTCCGCCCAAGCTGGGCAGTCTTGCACCGTATGCTCCACCGTGTCCTCCGGGCGATCTTCGCAGTGGTGACACCCAGGCGTCTCCTCCTTTCGCATCGGACACAGGTACCTCCCGAAACTTCCGTGTCCGGTGAGGACCTGCGTCAAGCGGTAGGTCAGGACGCCATGACTTCTCTCCAGCCACTCCTCAAAGAGGGGTCTTACCGCCGCAATTGCGGCGTGCCCGAGGTATTGTTTAACTTAGGGAATACTGCAAGTTTTATCAAAAACGGTTTAGTAGTTTTTGAGATAGGGAATTTTTTGCATACTTGGATTGTAGATTTTCAAAGTCGATTGTAGGTACCTACTTATGTTTGTTTTATGTAAATTAACATTTTTTACCGAAACAATTGTTTGAAAGTTTTGTGCAGCTTTGTCTTTAAGCTATTGTTAGATAGACAGGCATGGTGAACGCAAAGCGAGGCGTTTTTGTTTGTAATGTTTGGAATTGTTTGAAGCCAGTCACATATGACTATCGGATCAAACAATTCCAAACATTACAAATAAAAACGCTTCGGATAGCATTGGCTTCTCCTGTCTGTTTGACAATAACTTATATGAGAACAACAAACGTAAAGTATATTGAATATTTTATACAGATAAATATACTTACAAATAAAATACTTATAATTAAAAGCTTACAAATTAAAAAATCCGGTCTTCTCACCCAAATGTCCGGCTAAACTTGCTGGTCTGTTCGACTTTTCAGTATTTAAATCTGGCAACCCTATCCCCAAATCCCCATAATTACCTACATTTATCACGGTATTAAAATTTTGGACTTCATTCGGTCGAAGACGCGAACGTAACTAACCTATTGGTATTAGGGCTGATTTCTCAATGGTCAGATAACTTTTATCTGAGGAATAAAAATTTCGCATTGACAGCTTATCTAATATTATGGAAAATAGGTACCTACCTATGTCAAACCGTTATTTTAATTCCTCAGATAAAAGTTATCGGACTATTGAAAAATTAGCCCATAGGTAAGTACCTAACTAAAAATTTTTAATTCAAGTTAACACAGAATGTATGCGATGTCTACAAATTTTTAATTAGGTCGAATCGGAAAACGAAATATCTATTCGAAAAGAAATGAACCAAGCTAACAAAATGGCAAAGGAACGCCGAATTGAAAAATATGGATAAAAAAAGAATTAGGTATGCAACTAAAATCCTAGTCGGCTTTTCATTTACCAGCAAGATGACTTAAAATTATTTGAAATACACGTATGATCTACTTAAAGTTATGGTACCATGTGGCTAGTCCCACAGTACAGATTTTAAAAAATTCATCATCTGCCTATGCCTTTTCTAATTTTGTTTTATGTTCTCTAATATTAAGATTTTAGTAAAAATTCATTATACTTAACTAGAGGTCGGATAATCGCGTGCTTCTATAATTAACTAAATTGAAATCACGTGTGTTGTCAGTATTTTGAAATACGCGGCACAATCGTTAATGCCGTTAACAAAATCAAGAAGTTTTTTTATTTTCTAAATAATAAGTTACGCTGATTCTTAATCAGCGTAAAACGAAATAACACAAAAGTAAAAAGGTACAATTATATTAAACATATGTATACTCGTACAGGGTCTTTCTTTTAAATTAGCTAAAGGGGAGAAATCCGCATCCTATTTTTCGATGTTTGTGCAAGTATAAGTTCATATTAATATGTGATTTTTTTTTACAAAGTGGATCAGCAGCTCCGATACGTCGAGTCTACTCCAGCTAGGCGACATCGCTCGCCGTCTGCAGGTAAAGCTATTCTCAATACTATATACATATTATGTATCTATATTTAATATTTGAGAAACCACAATGCTGAACTCTACAATGTACAAATGTGCGTAACACGTTACGTAGATCTATTTGATGGCGAGGCGAAAAGCGATACACATAATCAACTCGGAATCAGAGATCATCACACATCTCGGATTCTGAGTTGATATGTGTATCTAATCAAATATCTTTAAACGAGCAATTCTTGTATATATTTATATATAATCAGGATCTCGGAAACGGCTCGAAGGATTTTCATGAAAGTTACAGATTAGGGGTTTTTCGGCTCAAGGAATCGATTTATCAAGGTCCCGGGTTCGAGAAAAGCTCGATTCCCAAGATATAGACATTTTAAAAACTGAGCGAAGCTCGGTCAACCAGATATTGATATTAATCCAGTGAAATGAAGTTACAAAGAATAACGACATAAGTACCTATTTGGTTGTGAATTTATAATTATTAATAATTGAAAACTTGTTTGTTGTTTTATTTTACAATTTGGTCCAATTTTCCGTGAAAAGCTCTGTAAGTCTGTTTTTATCCCTTTTATACATAAATACGAGAATTGTGTGTATGAAACGAATTGAAGTTAACATTATTTTGCCTTTTGTAAGCATGTTCATTTTAAAAATACAAGTAGGTATTAATGTACATATTGGATGTAGTTTAAAAAGCACAATAATTATAATCTCTCTACCAAACAAATTAATATGAATGTTATTTTTGAATCGACTAACTTATAAAAGAGTATACGCCAAGTTTCTTGATGATTCTTTTCCCTGTTGATGTACACTTTGGAATGCCAAAGCGCAAAGGCAACTAAAATACTTTTATCTAAGTATACTAATATTATAAAGAGAAAGATTTGTATTGTATGTGTGTGTGTATGTTTGTAATGGATAAACTCAATAAAGTATACAAGTGTCCCGAAGCCGATATGGGCCGCTAGCAAGTTATTTGTATATTGAAGACAACAACAAGACTAGTTTGTATTTTCGAAAAGTGAACTGATAAGTCCAACCGGAACGACAAACAAACAAACGAATAAAGTGAACGTATAAAAACGTGGGAAAATAAACATTTATAATATTTTTTTCCTGTTCATTTCTTACCATACTTCACCTACATATTAGGGTTCCGTACCCAAAGTTCGTCCGTCTGTCACCAGGCTGTATCACATGGATCGTGATATATTTACAGTTGAAATTTTCATAGATGATGTATTTTTGTTGCCATAAGAAAATACAAAAACAAAAACAGAATAAAATAAATATTTAAAGGGCTCGGTGTTTGATTTCTTATAAATTTTTATTCGATTTTGATAACGGCAACAGGTAGACGGTTAGAATAATTAATACATTTTTAGGGTTCCGTAGTCAACAAGGAACCCTTATAGTTTCGCTATGTCCGTCCGTCTATCCGAATGATCCGGGGATACCGCACGATTGCCGGCGAATCGGCCAACCTGCTTGCCGGATTGCTGCCTTGGGATCTGGAGGCGACTGCCCTCCAGCGCGTCTATGAGTGGCGCGTGGAGGCGCAGCGCCGGGGCGTGAGCCCGCTGCCTCGCGAAGTCGAGGCGCGGCGCGAAGACCTCCGGCGCGATCTCAGGGCAGTATGGAAGGAACGACTGTCGCGACCGACGGCCGGGCAAGCCGCAATTGCGGCGGTAAGACCCCTCTTTGAGGAGTGGTTGGAGAGAAGTCATGGCGTCCTTACCTTCCGCCTGACGCAGGTCCTCACGGGGCACGGGTGCTTCGGGAGGTACATGTGTCTAATGCGGAAGGAGGAAACGTCTGGGTGTCATCACTGCGAAGATCGCCCGGAGGACACGGTGGAGCATACGGTGCAGGACTGCCCAGCTTGGGCAGTGCACCGACGTGTCCTCACGGCTGCGATAGGCGGAGACCTCTCGCGCCCGGCATTGGTTTCGGCCATGCTGCGGGGCGAGACGGAGTGGGAAGCGGTCGCCTCCTTCTGCGAAGCAGTAATGTTCGCGAAGGAGGAGGCGCGCCGCGAGCGAGAGAGGACAGAGTCCTCCCTCCGCCCCAACCGCGGTGTAGGACGCCCACGGCGACGGACGTCGCGCGACGATCTCCGGCCACCGTAGGCGCGGGCATGCGGGCAGCGAGTAAAGGGCAACTCGCTGCCCGACCAAGGACCATGCCCGGGTCGACGGCGCGTTGTGTCCCACGCGCGCCTCAAAGAGCGTCAGCATAATGACGGGGCCCCCCTCTCAGAGGGCCAAAGCCTGCCGGGGTCGCGGGATTATTCCCTTACCGTAACCCCGGAACTTAACAGGCTATGAAGGACACCGTGGATTTTAGTCAGTAGAAGTCTGACAGTCCCTCCCGCCCTGCCCGGGGTTGGAGGACTCATTTGATGATTTTACCACGCTAAAAAAAAAAAAAAAATGTCCGTCCGTCTGTCTGTCCGCAGTTTAGCTCAGAGACGTACAGTACTAGAGAGCTGTAATTTGGTGTAAATATACGGATTTGTTGTGCCGAAAAAGTGGTAAAATAAAATCTCGAAAAAAATTTTTTTTTAGGGTAGCTCCTGTACACGTAAAGTGGGAATGTTTTTTTTCTTTCTCGCGTACCCCTAAGTGTGGGGTATCATTAAATAGGTTTTTAAAAAATAATGTGAGTTTCCATTAACAATTTTTTGATAAAAAAATTCGTTTGTGAAATATTAAGCTTTAAAGTGTTAAATTTTTCTCGACTCGCGTGTCCCCCCCCTCTACCAGCTAAACGGTTATGTTTGTGGGTGTGAAAAAAATCACAATAGTAGTATATATAACGAAATTTAAAAGAAAATTATCATGAGAGTAGGCTTTACAACTTTACGAGTGACAGTCGACCAACTTATAAAATGTACTTGGTTATCATATTTTCTTAAACAAAATGTATCGGAGAACATGCTCTTCAACTGCAAATGTAAGTTTGTCAACTTTATTTTTACAGCTTTTAAAGGTATGTTTTTTGGGGAAAGGTAGGTTTTTATCGTCAACTATTTTTAAATAACTTCAAAAAAAAGAAGGAGGTTCTAAATCGTCGTAATCTTTTTTTTTTATGTATTGTCCCTGATTTCTCAAAGACTCCTGGACCGATTTTGAAAATTCTTCTTTTCAAAGTTAAATTCAGCGAATCAGTTTAGTTAGTTCGCATAAGTATTTTGATGGGCAACTACGGAACCCTACACTGTGCGTGGCCCGACACGCACTTGGCCGGTTTTTACTATTTTTTACTTAATAAATATTAAAAGTACTTAAAAAAACATTGTCCGTTCATAGATAATGGTATGGAACCTTTAGAGCGCGATGTTTTTATACCTCCTCCCCTGAAATTCTATTTTAAATCATTAGTTATTCTTCAATAAGAAACAAATCCTAAAATAAACTATTATGTACAAAACTGAAATAATTCAAATATCTACGTCACATCATGTTGTTCCCAAAATAAAATTTTAAAGTTCACATTCTTGCTACACAGAATTGTGTAAACTGAGTAACTAGTAATTGGATAGGTATACATACCTAAGTAACCTTTAAGTAGCGTACGTCACTCAGCAATGTATTTCTGTCCTGAACTTATCAACATTGGCCGACTTGTTGCGCCATTACCTTTTCCTGTCCATCAATTTCAAACGTACTTAAAAATTTAGGTATACGGGGTAGTTTCTTTTAAATTGACCAACAGGTGGACACCTGAATCGGAACTTTTGAGAAGACAAGCGTTTTTCATGTTAATTTAAGTGTTTTTATTTATTTGGTTAAGTGCGAGTTGTCCGCAAAAATGAGTGAGGCATATTTTAATATCATTCGACTTTGTTTCATGTAAGGATCATTTCATTGCACTTCACACACAAAATGTTTTACTTATTTTGCATGTAAACTTTTTATGATTCGGTTTGACTCAACTTTATGTTACAATAATATCATTGTATGGGAAGGAAAATATCTGGGCATCAGGTGAGGGTCAAATCTTATGAGACACTGACTTATACCAGTACGACTCTACTTCGTTGTTTGACCAACTTCTACGCAAATCGATTCAGATATCCCCTGTTGACCAATGTAAGCTTGCTTTAAAAAGTTCAACACCGTTTGCCCAACTCGACAAATGCATTTTTAATGCCCTGTCTTTGTCACAACAAAAAGACATCTAATAAACCGTTACGAGCAAAAAATGTGAACAGCAATATTATGATAAAGAGAATTCATAAACGAGCAATTTCTAATTTGACGGAAGACCTATTTCGTAATAACTTCCAATATGGTACGTTCGTTAAAACGTACAACATAAATAAGAAAATAGAGGGAAAACTTTTTTACAAGTTACTTTGTGCATATACCTACTTACTTTACTAGCGGCCCGGTACGAGATTTGCTACTCTGGCACAAAATTATCCGCCATTTATTGAATTCATTTGTTACAAAAAATAGTGTTAAATGAAGAACCGCCCGACAGATTTAGTGCAAACTTCACATAAATAGCCCTAACAAAGCCTAACATTAGGTTTAGATAGGTGAGCCGGTTCTTGAGATATAAAATCACAACGAAAAGTGGCCTATCAATACAATTATTACTATATTTGTTACTATTATCAAAGAAATAGTAGGTACATTGTTGGTCTCGGCTCTTTATATAAAGCCTCGCTTAGGGCTCGGCTGATAACTCCGCCTCGAATGCAATAACTAATTTTCCCTACTTGTATTGAAATGTATTATTTCTTTGGAAGCAGTGAAATGACGTCGAATAATTCGCTGAAATTTAATAAAAAACAGTAGTTGACTATTGGGCATTGAACCAATTTGGACACATGCTGTCAAAAATCAGAAAAACACGAGTCATATTACGTAAAAATGTTTGGTTTTCCAAGAATGTTTGTTTCATATTTTTATTTTGTCTCTTTTCTAGGAAGCTGAATACCAGTGCACACGGTTCCTGGTAGCCTCTTTGATGTGTGTGAGACTAAGCCTGTACAGTCCACACAGATTTTTCATTAGCTAACTTTGTCAGACAGATTCCATTAAAATCCGTGTACGAATGTTAATCACACAGGAAACAAATAAAAAAACGACGATGCAATCCTTTTCATTTCTTAATACTCAATGGATTAGAACTTTAAATTCTAGGAACACGAGAAAGGGGAATTATATGACTTCGCATGAATTTTTAATTAAATACTATGAAAGACATATATGGCAATGCTTTGTGTGTCCGATGTTACCCAGAAACGGAAAACACTAAATAAAGAGTTCAAAGGTGGGTAGGTACATACGGGCCGTAATGTACGAGTATGAACTAATCGAAGCGAGCAAAGAGCCGCTTGGTGAACGTTGCGAGCGCTTTGTTTCCCCGTACTTACAGCACGAACACTCGCTGCGTAACACGTTACATTACGCCTCGTAATGCTTGTCACCTACCCGCCTTAAGAGATAAACATTTGCTGCGCCGGCAAACCCTTAACAAAGGATGTAATACTGGAATTCAATTTGCTTCGCAATAACACAACGTACGTACTTACCATCTTATAATATTACAATAGCTTATTGCAAAACAGTGCATTATAAATATAATAAATCGCATTATAGCATAGTTACAGAAGAAATTAGGATCTAATCGCATTAATGACGAAATCTTCACTAATGTTAAAATGAGATTTCTGGAATTCCTGAACTGATTTTGATAATGCTTTCACTAGTAGAAAACTAGCAAGGTAAGGCTAATATATAATCAAATGGCACCTGGGGGTCTAAAATGGTCACTTAGCACTATTCTCTAATGATTCACTTTGTGAATAAATAATAGCAGAATAGCCAATGCTGTTGCGATGTGAATCGTTAAAAATATTGCATATGTGGTCGTTTGTGATGGAATAGGGCAAAAATAAGCAAGGATTATCAACGATAAACTGAGATTTATTGTGAACACTGCCAATGCATTACAATGTTCGACACAAGAGAGCCATAGAGTATAATACGACTAAACAGGAATGACAACATCGTCTCATAAATTCATAATATGCACTTATGACAACTTACATTGTTTGGTTTATACTAGTTCCAACAGTTTGCAACCCGGTGTGTGAAGATAGCGCGCATCGCTATTACAATAATAATAAAAATAACACTGACCTTTTCTCAACATGTTCGTTTGGGAACCGGTACATGAAGTCCCGGTCGTTCTTCAGCCACAGTATGTAGGAGTTAGGACCATCTAAAAAAATTTTGCCTTGGCCGCATGGCAGTTGTGCGTCTCTGCCTCGTACCGCACGAAGTACGACAGGATCTACAAAACATACATTTTATATACTATCTGAATTGTGAAAACATGACAATTTGTTGGGTTGGTAAATCATGAAATGAGTCTTGGTGAAGTGGAAGGGTCTTTCAAACTTACTAAAAATCTATCTTGTTCCTTTGGTAACCTGAGATCCCGGAGGTACTCCGTATTAGGCCTCCCTTTTCATGTGCCCATGCAATCTTTTTTTTACAAACATGCTTTTGGATATCTGGAGCCTTACTACGAGCTCTTAACACGATCCAGTTTAGGCTGTGGGAAAGAGACAGAGCTATACAAGTCGTCTAGCGCCATCTCTTTCCCACAGCCTAAACTGGCTCGCGCTTAGAGTTCATTATATAATATTTTAAGACTCTTATTGCGAACGGTACTTTCCGATAAGCGTGGCCCGCCTTTGCGCATCGAAAAAAACCGTGGCAGCTACGTAATGATGACCAGTCTTAGGCTGCTTTTCCACCAGAGATGCGCTATGCTACGTTGCTAAGGATGCGTTTGATATCCACCAATCATACTCATTATGTGTGTGTGCGTTATGAAAACAAATGAATGTGATTGGTGGATAACAAACATATCCGTAGCAACGTAGCACAGCGCATCTCTGGTGGAAAGGCAGCCTTAACAGAGATCGTCTGTTCACACGTATCAGCACAATTCAGTTTTAAAATGTTGAAGGGACACTAAAAGCAAAGCTATTGGTAGAACAGCAAATTGGTCAAAGGAAGTGTTTACTCTTAGGTTGAAAAAAGACTATCTGAAAGTCGGAAAAAAAATACGTTTGCACGAGTATAGTACGCGCAGTCAAAAAGCAAAATACGGATTTAAAACGACGTGCATGTTTCAAAGGACTGTTTATTTTATGTATCTGAATAACAAATATTAATTGACAAATAGTGGATAGATTTTTGGCAAAGACATATATCTATATTTAGATAGGTGTATTCATATACTATAACGTCGGGATATTTCTCCTATAACGTGGATGTGTTAATAAACATTTATTTGAGACTCACATACACAAACAACCAGACTCAAACAAACTAGGACGGCTGCGCTGCCTGAGGTGGGGAACATTTAACAAAAAAATAACGCACCTTCAGTCCCTTGTCCATGGCAAGTAGTAATGAAAATTAAATAGAAAATTAACTGCATTATCTGTAACAAAGAAGAAACGTTATTAATTAGCAGAACATGCCTCGCTTTGTGCTGCGGAGCTTAAAGTTCCACTATTTTCATAAATACTAGGAAACGAAATTGTATACATTGTCTCATTTATACATTGTCTCTAGAAAAATATAAGTCGTTTTCAAATAGAGTTGTCGACGTCTACTAGGCTGAGCACAGTTTTTAGAATGATTATAATATTCTTCCGGATTCGGAGGTGAAAAAAGAAACTGTTGCAATGGTGTTTTAAAATAAAAATAGAAGCTTTTGTATTTACTGTCACTTTCTGAATATTTTTAAGCCTGTACACGAATTAATTTTAATGTACTTAATTGAGAAGCCATTTTTTTAATAAGATTTGTACCATCTTGCTAAACGCTGTTTCTGAGAAGGCCGAGTATCATACATATAATAAATCCGTATATAAAATGGTAGGAAATTCAAAACTGTACATTGAATATTTTTATTACTTACTTCTGCAATCGGTACCAATTATATGATATGTCAAAAATAATGTTTTAGAATCTTTATCCGTTTGTCTGTATGTATGTCCGGATAAACTCAAAAAGTAGGTAGGTAGGCACTGCATGGATTTGCTTCAAATATGGCACGAATATTATTAAGAAGTCGGGTCAACATTAGGCTAAGTATTATCACGCTATCGTCTACGGGAAACGAGCAATGATCCTTTATTTCTTCAACATACTCACGCAGACGCTAGTTGGAGAGAAGATGTAAGTTAAAGTTATATATGATACTAGTGCGGTAAGTTGGTTTTTACAAACGAGTAGACGAATGTACTCGTATATAGTCACGAGTTTGTAAATACCAATTTCTGCACGTGTGTCATACAATGTTTTTCAACACATTTGCGAGAAAACAGTACAATATGTGATTAAACAAACTTATATAACACTAGAAAAGTCGCAACAATATTTGATGTTCCTAACATGAAAATGGCGCGAATTTGCAAATGGCGCCACCTGCACGTGGTGGAAATTAGAACTACATCTTTTGTCTCATTTACTCATAAGTATTAAAGTGGGACAACGTATTGAGCAAAAGCGCTTCCAAGGAGGTTCGATCAGTCAGGCTGTTTATTCTCATAATGTGAAACTCTTTGGTGGAATTCTTATTTTTTTATGGAAATTAAACGTAAAGAAAAACGCACGGTGCTATACAACGGGGTGTGCGGTAAAATAGATACTTAGGTGAGAGTACCTATTTTACCGCACGCTCCGTTGTATGGTGCGTAATTTTTAACTTTCGAACAATGTATACAGGCTTCGTAAATGCATTTTTCGAGCAAATGTGTTGAAATATTTATTTATGATACTAGTGCGGTAAGTTGGTTTTTACAAACGAGTAGACGAATGTAAGCCCGAGGCGAAGCCGAGGGCTTACCACAGTCACGAGTTTGTAAACACCAATTTCTGCACGTATGTCATACAATGTTTTTCAACACATTTATGAGAAAACAGTACAATAATATGTAATTAAACAAACTTTATTTAACAGTAGAAAAGTCTCAACGATTTTTGAAGTTCCTTGAAAATGGCGTGAATTTGCAAATGGCGCCACATGCACGTGGTGGAAATTAGAACTACATCTTTCGTCTCATTTACTCATAAGAATGAAAGTGAGACAACGTATTGATCAAAAGCGCTCCCAAGGAGGTTCGATCAGTCAGGCTGTTTATTCTTATAATGTGAAACTCTTTTTGGTATTCTTTTTTTTTAATGAAAATTAAAAAAAAAAACCGTAAAGAAAACGCACGGTGCTTATACAACGGAGCGTGCGGTAAAGTAGGTACCTACTTAGGTGAGATTGCCTATTTTACCGCACGCTCCGTGGTATGGTGCGTAATTTTTAACTTTCGAACAATGCATACAGGCCTTGTAAATGCATTTTTCGAGCAAATGTGTTGAAAAATACTTTTACTTAAAAATATATGTAATGTGGTCATTATTTTGACAACCTTGTTTGAGCAAAGTCGACCTTGCCGGTCTGTTACACGGAGCGGCCAGCAATGTTTTTGCTGGCCGCTCTAACAGGCCGGCAAAACATTGCCGGCCGCTATTTTGACGTTTCAACAATAAAAAAAAATGCAAAAAGATTTTGTTTAAAACACAGCTGTTTGTATACAAAGAGATAGGTTCATAAAGATTTTATTCCATAATTAAAAAAAAAAAAACAAACAAGTAACAAAAGCGCGGTTTAGCGAAATTTTAATTTTAATTTAGTGACTTAGTAATAAATGAAGAAATAATACAGCAGTCCAAAACCGCAATAAAATTATCGCAAACTATTAGTATGTAATATGAAACCGGGAAAGTCGGTGTTGAATTTTAGTAACTGTACTTTTCAAAATTGTCATTTTAATTAAATTTCTAGTTAATTAATATATTGTATTATATTTTATTTACATAACTTGCTGTTTTAGTTAGGTTAGGTACTAGCATTTTTGAGTAAAGCACTATACAAGCCTTGGCCTATGATGACTGCTTCGCTAGTCACGCTATGATTGCCTCGACCTAGCGTAGCTACGCTCTAGGCCTTCCAGCTTGGCCATCATTGCAGCCCTTGCTGTCCTCGCTGTGTCCTTATAGACCGCGGCAGTAATGTACTATTACTTGATTAATTAGGGTTCCGTAGTCAACAAGGAACCCTTATAGTTTCGCCATGTCCGTCCGTCCGTCCGTCCGTCCGCAGTTTAGCTCAGAGACGCACAGTACTAGAGAGCTGTAATTTGGTGTAATTATACGGATTTGTTGTGCCGAAAAAGTGGTAAAATTAAATCTCGTAAAATATTTTTTTTTAGGGTACCTCCTATACTTACACGTAAAGTGAGGATTTTTTTTTTCTCGCGTACCCCTTAGTGTGGGGTATCATTAAATAGGCATTTAAAAATAATAATAGTTTCCATTAACAGTTTTTAGATAAAAAAATTGTTTGTGAAATATTAAGCTTTAAAGTGCTAAATTTTGCTCGATTCGTGTGTCCCCCCCCTCTACCAGCTAAACGGTTATGTTTGGGGGTGTGAAAAAAATCACAATAGTAGTATGTGTAACGAAGTATATGTAAGAAGAAAATTATCAAGACTAAGTAGGCTTTACAACTTTACGAGTAATAGTCGACCAACTTATAAAATGTACTTGAATAATATGTTTTCTTAAACAAAATGTATCGGAGAACATGCTCTTCAACTGCAAATGTAAGTTTGTCAACTTTATTTTTGCAGCTTTAATCGGTATGTTTTTTGGGGATAGGTAGGTTTTTATCGTCAACTATGTTTAACTAACTTCAAAAAAAGGAGGAGGTTCTAAATTCGCCGTAATCTTTTTTCTTATGTATTTTCCCTGATTTCTCAAAGACTCCTGGACCGATTTTGAAAATTCTTCTTTTTAAAATTAAATTCAGCGAATCAGTTTAGTTAGTTCGCATAAGTATTTTGATGGGCAACTACGGAACCCTACGCTGTGCGTGGCCCGACAAGCACTTGGCCGGTATTTTTTTTATGGCTTCAGAGACTAGAGAGTGATGATATATTATGAAAAAAGTGAATGGTACAACTGTTTTTCTCTCGACTGTACTTACTTACCTGTCAAAAAGAGTCAGGGGATCAGACTGAAATGTCATAGTATAAACGTATAAACTGTAACAAACAGCAAATAACCAAAAGTACGGGGAATGTGGAGTAACTCGCGTAAAGAGATGAATGAAAAATTTTGTTTTTTTATTTCTTAAAAAAATCGTTGCCCCACACTAGGAAAATCTCCTGTATCGTGGGCGCGTTTACAAACATAGAAACTGACATTACACAAATGCTTTATCATTGGGGTTAGCAACCCAATGTTACAAAATAGAACTTGCTAATTAAAGAGAATCTCGATTTAATGAAATTGTGACAGTTGGTTAGTTGTTGTGTCATTGAGATACAAAAAATATATCTAAATCTAGTTACGAGTACCATACAATTTTGTGATCTACAACTCTGGAAAAAGGGATTATTCCTAACCTGACCCGCAATCCTAACCCGGGTGCGGGTTAGGTTAGGAATAATCAGAAAAAGAACTTATAACTAAAAATACTAAAATCCTAGGTTTGCTTACCTAGGATTTTAACATCACATTGAAAGCTAATTTAAGATGGTGTGAGACTGTGAGATATTTCGCGAAATCCCTTGTGATCTTGCGAAATAAATAACCTTTTTGTATCAGCAAAACAACACGTTGAACACAAAACATGCGTAATTCATTCACTAAACACATCACACGAAGAATTTATCCATCATGAGTCATGAGTCATAGAAATAAACAAAAAATTAAAAGCAACGCGCAGCCCTATCTGCATATTGCAACCATGGTTAGGCGAGCTCCCGACACCAAAGACTCTTCAATTTTTTAATCCAATTGTTCAGTATATGAAGGGGTCGGAGGGTCAAGTTATGTTGGTGGGCAGCAACAGTCTTACACGCAACTTCCCGAGGGGTGACTCACGTCGCATTGTGTCGTAAAACGATCGTAATAAACTAGAAAGCTCCGATTTGTTAGAACCTTTTTAATGAACATGTACTCGTATTAGTACAGTCAGGAAGAAAGTTTATAAGTTTTTCGCTTCGTTTTTTTTTCGACACATGGTTTTACTCCAAGAACGTCTGTCTATAAGGCGCCATCTTGCATGACCCCTGATTTAAAAGGTAAGCCTAAAATCGAAAGTAATGGTAGTGGGACTGTGGAGTAGGACCGATAAGTATAAAAAATCAGAGCATTTATTTCAAGTCGGCCATTACAGGCACTTTTGAATTGTCAAAAAACAAAAAAGAAACTGTAATATATAAGTTAAAAATAATTCTGGTGTTAGTACTGTATATATGCCAATGGAGAAGAACGGGCAACAAAACTTCATGGACACTCTTTTTCAATCGCCACAACTATTAGGCCCGACGCTGCGTTAAGCGGGCGACCGCGACGGGCAACCGTCGCGGGTCCACGTCCGTGGTCCCGCGCGTGGCCCCGTCCGTGGCCCCGCGCGTGGACACGCGCGTGAATACGCGGCTTGTTTCCGTGGGTATGCGATGCCCGTCGCGGAGACCGATTTACGGCTAGTTCAATTTGAAGATTTTTATTTCAATTTCAAGTTAAAGCGCGATATGTAAAAAGTTGATTTGGAGTGACACTGAAATCGAACATTTGTTGGATGTTTATACTTTCCTATTCTAACTTATACTTTTTTTTTGGTCCTATTATTTCATTTAAACAAATACCTACAAAAAGAATTTGAGAGTGATAAATTTTTCGCAGAGAGTTATAAGCAATTTTCATGTTTTGGTAAAAAAATAGAACTTCTCGGCTAAAAAAATGTTGGATTATTGTGCATCTATAATCTGTATCACCTACTCTCACCATTCAGCACCGGAGGAATTTTTCGAAAGTCTTCACACAAAAAAAAATTACTCTCTGTTTGCTCCAGTTACATGCACCGTGTATAAGCACCCTTATTGAATGAACAAGCCCGTGTGTGTTACCCCTTTAACGCACCGCGCGTAGACCCGCGCGTGGCTCCGCGCGTGGCCCCGCGCGTGGCTCCGCGCGTGGCCCCGTGCGTGGCCCCGCGCGGGTCCCCGCACGGGTCCCCGCGACGGAGCACTTTTGTATAGAACCGCGCGGGCATCCGCTTAACGCAGCGTCGGGCCTTACAGTACTTTTGATACGTCATACGTATTGAACCAATATTGAACCATAACAAAATAATGGAGTAATATTGTAATATCTAAGGAATATTAAAGTAATCCTTATTCTTCGTCTATCGACTCAATTCGAAAATAGATTCATAAAAATTGTTAAATCAATCGATAAAATTATGTTAAAAATCCCTTTTGTTTTGTTCTTAACACTATCAAAAATACCGATAAAATTGGGCCCTCATTGGCAGACTGATGATAGGGGAGAATTAAAAAGAAAAAAAAAGTACGTTTCGTCTGCTCCCTAGTAAACGGAACATGTTGATGACCGCCGATCGACCAGTATACAAATTTTTAGGGTTCCGTAGTCAACAAGGAACCCTTATAGTTTCGCCATGTCCGTCGGTCCGTCCGTCCGTCCGTCCGTCCGTCCGTCTGTCCGCAGTTTAGCTCAGAGACACACAGTACTAGAGAGCTGTAATTTGGTGTAAATATACGGATATGTTGTGCCGAAAAAGTGGTAAAATAAAATCTCGAAAAATATTTTTTTTTAGGGTACCTCCTGTACACGTAAAGTGGGAATGTTTTTTTAGGGTTCCGTAGTCAACAAGGAACCCTTATAGTTTCGCCATGTCCGTCCGTCCGTCCGTCTGTCCGCAGTTTAGCTCAGAGACGCACAGTACTAGAGAGCTGTAATTTGGTGTAAATATACGGATTTGTTGTGCCGAAAAAGTGGTAAAATAAAATCTCGAAAAATATTTTTTTTAGGGTACCTCCAGTACTTACACGTAAAGTGAGGATTTTTTTTTTCTCGCGTACCCCTTAGTGTGGGGTATCATTAAATAGGCCTTTAAAAAATAATGATACTTTTCATTAACAATTTTTTGATAAAAAAAATCGTTTGTGAAATATTAAGCTTTAAAGTGCTAAATTTTGCTCGATTCGAGTGTCCCCCCCCCTCTACCAGCTAAACGGTTATGTTTGGGGGTGTGAAAAAATTCACCATAGTAGTACATATAACGAAATTTAAAAGAAAATTATCATGACTTAGTAGGCTTTACAACTTTACGAGTAATAGTCGACCAACTTATAAAATGTACTTGATATCATATTTTCTTAAACAAAATGTATCGGAGACAACTGCAAATGTAAGTTTGTCATTTTTATTTTTACAGCTTTTATAGGTATGTTTTTACGGTATGTTTTTTGGGGATAGGTAGGTTTTTATCGTCAACTATTTTTAACTAAATTCAAAAAAAGGAGGAGGTTCTAAATTCGTTGTAATCTTTTTTCTTATGTATTTTCCCCGATTTCTCAAAGACTCCTGGACCGATTTTGAAAATTCTTCTTTTAAAAATTAAATTCAGCGAATCAGTTTAGTTAGTTCGCATAAGTATTTTGATGGACAACTACGGAACCCTACACTGTGCGTGGCCCGACACGCACTTGGCCGGTTTTTTTTATTATGTTGGAACACTAATTCTGTTTTAGAAGTCGACCAGCTCAACCACTATTTAATTTTAATTGTTGTAATTTTTAATTGATAATTTAATTATAATTTCTTAAAGAAAACGACATTCTCATCATATCCTTCAATAGCCCTTTACGTTCCGGGGCCACGGTAATTCGTGAGTCCCGCGACTGACAGCGGAATATTCTTAACTTTATCTCTCTTTATCTTTTTTTTTTCACGTGTTATGATATTCTGCCTGACTGTACACCGTACAGTGGGCTCATTTTCAGTTTTCATTGATATTTTAGACCGGCAATAGGGAAGGTGACAAAACTCACTTGAAATTATTTATGTACACACGGCCAAGAATGTTTCTCATGCATTATTAAAATAATTTGCGTTTTGTTTTAAGTACTTAATTTTCGTAACAATTTCCTACTTTTTTACCGTGTTTGGTGTGTAGTTCCTATTGGGTTCAATATCATTCGTACAAAGAAGATAATAGCGTAACTGTCAAAACAGGATACCGCGGCCTTGGAACACAAAGTGACGCAAACTTGAGGTTTTTAGTCAGTATCAATACCTATTTATCTGGAGTAATTCTCATAAACTACTACTTTTAACCTTGGAGTTTCTTGCCGGTTCTTCTCCATGGAAACGACCAACCCGAACCGTACCAATTTTTTTTTTCTCATTTCGACGTTTTTTAAGTGCCCACTGAGGCCAATGTAAAATAAAAATATTTTGATTTAAAAAATGATGACGTAAATCACATTTGAACATACCTTTCAAAACTACCGAAGTACGCACATTTTCAAGAATAAAACACAATATTTAATTTCTTTTTAAATTATTTTCAAATATGACCAGTGTCTATACTGGTCAAATAAAAACTATAAATTATTTAGAGAGAGATCTCTCCTGATGGTAACGAAGATGTGGTCGAGGGTGAAACACGTTTGCCGAAAAGTGGCCTATTCACTTCTCCGTTGACTTGAAGACCCAAAGTCCCAAATATTATAGGCTATAAGGAAACTCAGAACCACTTTACTCAAAAAATCTATGTTTTAGAAAATAAACCTCTAGAATTTTAAATTTTAAGTTTTATACACCGTGACTTTTTAGTCGTCTTACAAAAGGGGTCCACTTAATGTATCTGACCTAAAATACCTCTAGGTAAGTTTTTTTTTGTTGTTATCGTTAACAATATTTTTTTTTTTAATAAATAGGTACATTAGAAATATGAAACATCCTGTTAAAATGTTTACATATCAAGCTGTAGTGTATACCTACCCAGTGCAATAGTCGGGCAGATCATTCCATCTCCATTTTTTATGAGACAAGGGTGTTTCTAACTACGCCTTGCGTCATAATAAAGAATTAAAATTGTATTTTTAAAATTTTCAAATTCTTAAAAACCTATTTTTTTTTATAAACGTGTTCTAGTCATTGGATACATGAACTGGGCTGCTTTTGTAAGACGACTAAAAAGTCACGGTGTAGACAGTCCTTTTAAGTATTACAAAGTCGGGCCTACTTTGGCTACTTAGTTTCATAGTAAGTAACGTCGTGGTTCGTGACTCCCTCGAGGACAAAGGACTGTCTTGCAACTCGCCGACAGGGGAATAAAGGTAATATGGACATCCTAGGCAACGAGGTATTATAGCTTTTTTTTCGTGGTCAAATCGTCCAATGAGTCCTACCACCCAGAGCAGGACCAATATTTTTTTGCCAGCAAATTCCGAAAGAAAAGTTATTTGGGTCTTTTTCGAGGTTGATTTTGAATTCGATGACATGTTTTTTTCTTCTTTTTACACTTTTTAGTTCAGCTATTCAACACAAGCACTTGTATTTTGTCCATATTTACGTTAATTATATACTTATGTAATTATCAATACTTTTCCTTTACATCAGCAGTTTTTGCTTATTGTATAAAAAACAAAAAGTGCTTATAAAATAAAAACTATGGACGCAAACTGAATTATTTTTGTAAGGGACCGGATAATGAATCTGTAAAAAAACGAATCACACAAATCGGACCATAAACTTCAGAGTAATATCTATTTATTTAAACTTCTTGTACGTAGTACGGCGAATGTGATGACCATAGATAAATGGTAGATTTATTTCTGAACTTGTATCATAAATACACACAGAAAGAATAACATGGATAAGACATTTTTCCGGAAAGTAATTTCCGGATTCAATTAAAATATTTTGCTATTATTACTACTCAATAAAAATTTGAAACGAATGTATCAAAACTAAATTAATTTATTATTTATCTGTTGAATATCATTGCATTGTGCATGTCACCTATATTCGGTTTTGCTGCACGTTTGTGTCAATGGCAATGGCCATTGAAAGGATTCTAATGTGTATTTCTCAATATCTGGCATCAAACAGACATTTAAGGTACAAAGTGACAATGCGTCGATTTCCAAGAAATAAGCTGTAATGATATATTATATATAATCTGTGGTAGATACGTCTTACTGACGTCTGCGTGGCGATACAAATACAAGCTAACTATCTCGAGTCAACTCAGTCCGTCCTGCGTCTGGCTGCGATGCCAATTTACGTCAGCGGGAGTTTGATTGGTAAAAAATAAACAAAGATGCCTACTTGTGTTTTTCGAAACTGCAAAACTTATACTGGGCCGGCTGTAAAAAGCAAGAAGGATGTGTCTTTTCATTTGTAAGTATCGTCTAATCTATTTAAAACGGAAAATCAAAAAAAAAATATTTTACTCAAAAATCACTGTCGCGCTGTTGCCGCTTTGCACGCTTTACACGAACCGCTTTACACGAACGAGACAAATAGTGCGTTGCATATATGAGTGACAGAGAGAACGAGATAATGGCACGCGGCGTTGTCAGTTCGGACGATGCTAGAGGATGTTGGGGTCGTATGGCCATATGGGGCTACAATATTATTTTCACCCCTGGTATTTAATAATTATCCATAGTAGGTAAACACAACAAACAACAACAAAATCAACAACATTTGACTTTCACCATAAATTTTTATTTTGTTTTAGATTTCTGTAAAACGGATTAATGAAAGAAAAACGGTCAACTGCGTGTCGGGTCACGCACAGTGTAGGGCTCCGTAGTTGCCCCTCAAAATACTTATGCGAACTAACTAAACTGATTCGCTGAATTTAATTTTAAAAAGAAGAATTTCAAAATCGGTCCAGCGTCTTTGAGAAATCGGGGCAAATACATAAAAAAAAGATTATGACGAATTGAGCACCTCCTCCATTCTTTGAAGTTAGTTAAAAATAGTTGACAATAAAAATCTACCTATCCCCAAAATATACCCACCTATTTTATAACTGTAAAAATAAAGTTGACAAACTTACATTTGCAGTTGAAGAACATGTTCTCTGATACATTTTGTTTAGGTAAATATGATTGTTATCCAAGTACACCCTCAAACATAACCGTTTAGCTGGTAGAGGGGGGGACACTCGAGTCGAGCAAAACTTAGCACTTATTTCACAAACGAATCTTTTTATCAAAAAATTGTTAATGGAAACTATCAATATTTTTAAAGGCCTATTTAATGATACCTCACACTCAAGGTTACGCGAGAAAAAAAATACATCCCCACTTTACTTGGAGGAGGTACCCTAAAAAAATATTTTACGAGATTCTATTTTACCACTTTTTCGACGCAATCAATCCGTATATTTATACCAAATTACAGCTTTCTAGTACTGGGAGTCTCTGAGCTAAGCTGCGGACAGACAGACGGACGGACATGGCGAAACTATAAGGGTTCCTTGTTGACTACGGAACCCTAAAAATGGGTACAAGGTACAAGTGGTTAGAACAAAATAAATAACTAGCTATCCCCTTGTAATAAACTTACCCTACCTGTTTTTTTAGATCTATTTATTTTATTTGTAAATAAACTACTACTACTACTTCTACTGCTAGCCTACATCAAATAAACATTTATTTTAAAAAAAAACCGGCCAAGTGCGTGTCGGGCCGCGCACAGTGTAGGGTTCCGTAGTTGCCCATCAAAATACTTATGCGAACTAACTAAACTGATTCGCTGAATTTAATTTTAAAAAGAAGAATTTTCAAAATCGGTCGATTTCTCAAAGACTCCTTTGAGAAATCGGGGAAAATACATCAGAAAAAAGATTACGACGAATTTAGAACCTCCTCCTTTTTTTGAAGTTAGTTAAAAATAGTTGTCGTTAAAAACCTACCTATCCCCAAAAAACATACCGATTAAAGCTGCAAAAATAAAGTTGACAAACTTACATTTGCAGTTGAAGAGCATGTTCTCCGATACATTTTGTTTAAGAAAACATATTATTCAAGTACATTTTATAAGTTGGTCGACTATTACTCGTAAAGTTGTAAAGCCTACTTAGTCATGACAATTTTCTTTTAAACTTCGTTACATATACTACTATTGTGAATTTTTTCATACCCCCAAACAATGATATTATAAAGAAGGATACGCCATTTTCATACTAAATGGCGTTCAGATTTCGTTGCGTTGTTATTATAAGTACTAACTTAGATATATACAGTAATTTAAAACTACGACAGCGATAGATAATACGGAACGTATAAGATAAAAAGAGATAGCTAGTTTTAGTGTGTTGCGCTTGAAGTACAGTCCACACTACACTAGAGTATTCATAGAGTGACATGTCGGATGCTATTTGTCTCTGTCACGCAGCAGATTGCCATCCTATTATCTATCCTTTTCGAACCATTACGTCAATAATACGAAATTTATTTGAAAATGAGGAATAACTCGTAAAAAAATACAAATTTGATATATTTTTAATAGACTTGCTTATGGTATGTCACTCCACAACTCTTATTTTTCTTGGCACCATAGTTTTTGCACTTTCTGAAGACACAACTTGGCGTTTTTGTTACGCCTCGCACTCACGTTACCTCGCTCGCTGTTGTAATCCGACTAAATCAAGGGTGCAACAATTGTGTTACATTCTCCTCAACATTTTGTGCGTGCTAGTGCGATATCTACCTCTTTTTATTTATAATATCATTGCCCCCAAACATAACCGTTTAGCTGGTAGAGGGGGGGGGACACTCGAATCGAGCAAAATTTAGCACTTTAAAGCTTAATATTTCATAAACGAATTTTTTAATCAAAAAAATGTTAATTGAAACTATCATTATTTTTTAAAGGCCTATTTAATGATACCCCACACAAAGGGGTACGCGAGAAAAAAAAAATCCTCACTTTACGTGTAAGTACTGGAGGTACCCTAAAAAAAAATATTTTACGAGATTTTATTTTACCACTTTTTTCGGCACAACAAATCCGTATATTTACACCAAATAACAGCTCTCTAGTACTGTGCGTCTCTGAGCTAAACTGCGGACAGACGGACGGACGGACGGACGGACATGGCGAAACTATAAGGGTTCCTTGTTCACTACGGAACCCTAAAAACCTTTATTTTCTTCATTCTGCCTATAAATGCCTATTTTTCCCCAGTTCACCCTAGCTGGCAGCCGATGAAATGTCAGTGGTTGACGTTGACAATTGACACGTCAACAATTATGTTACTAAAAATTAGCCATGTTTTTATTTCTTTACAATGAGTGTGACGTCTCTATTGGTAAAACCTCATTGCTGTCAAAGCTGTACTGGTGCACTAATGGAGACTAAATATTGTGACTGAATTTATGTTTCTAGTACGATGGAGTATGTGTGGGTAGGCACGGAGTAGTGAATCCACCTATTGAAGTGTTAGCCTAGCAACTTCAGGAAACTGTTTTTTTAAGAAAGCTTTTTCTCACTAGGAATTTCTTCCTTTGCGTTTACAAACATAGAAACTCACATGTATACACATCATACACAAACATCCTGCAGACCCGGAACAACAACTTGCAAATCATACAAATATTTGTTACGTGCGGGGATCAAACCCGCGCGAGACACGCTTCACAGCAGTCGATCGCTTAGCCACTGCGCTAACCGTGTCGTCAAAAACGCCGGTTTGTTCTTACGAGGAAAAATCATTAAAATGAGTCCTCCCACCCAGGGCGGGACGGGAGGGATTGTGAGATTCGTACTAACTAAAATCTACGGTGTTCTTATAGACCTTTACGTTCCAGAGTCGCGGTTCTTGATAAGACAGCCCCGCGACCCCAGCCGGATTTGACCCTCTAAAGGTGCGTACAGAGACCATGTAAAAATGTTATATAACACGTCCACACCACGTAACATTATACAGGGTGGAATTTTGTAATGCCACCTGGAGGGAAAGTACCCTTAATACTAAAGATAGAAAATTTTACTCAAAGGAAACATTCCTTTATTTTTGAATAGAAAGCAAACTGCATTCAAAGATTTTCGAAAATTCTCTTCTGCCACCCAGGAATCGAACCGGCTAAAATCTGAAAAAATTATACCCGTACTTTTATTGCACCGATCGTTAGGGTCAATTATAACGATGATATCTCTCTAACAAACATGGTAAATTAAATGAAAGGAAAACCAGGAAATTTTAAATTAAAGCTCTCGTAACATGTAAAATGGTTTCTTGGTTCAATTCCCGGGTGTGGGAGAAGAGAATTTTCGAAAATCTTTGAATGCAGTTTGCTTTCTATTCAAAAATAAAGGAATGTTTCCTTTGAGTAAAATTTTCTTTCTGCGACACCGGAAGTATCAATTAACGTAAGGGACAAAATACGACTTTTCAGGAGAGCCAAAAAACGATTTTTATTTTTTTATTTTGTCTATAACTTTTTACTGTCTGGTCCAATTTCTATGGTGTTCAGAGCAAAGTTTCTTAGAATTTCCCCTTCTTTCTTGTTTTATACGAAAGATTTAAGAATACCCAGTAGTTTCAAAAATAGCATGTCCTTTACATTAAAAAAAATGTTTAGATGACCGTTACGTTACTGAAATTTTATAGATATTCCGTCGAGCGTAGTGTAAGCAGCAAGAGAAATAGAAAACTATACGAAATTTTATTGTAAAGGACTTTCTCAGTGTTGCAATTTAATGTAACAATAGATTATCTACTTATTTTTTTTACTATTTTAGCACTATAGAAATGAGATTAAGGGGTAAATGAGTTCAGTTTCAGGTTTTACTGCTAGCTATAGCAGATTTAAGTCCGATTTGAGTCGGACCGCGTCCTTCTGCTCCGAGCTAGCTCGGTTACTAGAGACTCAGAGTAGTTCTACATAGTTTTAGATGTTTTTGAAGCAGGATTCACCTGTTCACTTTCTCGGAGAAAATTGCTAGATGTGCGATGTTCTTCGTGATCGCTGAATCAAAGGAATAGTCCAAATTCTTCTCCTTTTCACAGATTACTATCCTTTTGCTATAAAAGACTTGTTTTTCCCGTCTTAACTCTTCGATTAACATGTCTCTGACAATTCAGATACTATTTAAAACAAAATCCGTTTTTTTTTTCTTTGTTGACTATAAAATATTTAACAGAATTAACCACTATCCGAGTACACTTTGTATGCAACTTACTCGTTTGAGCCCACTCGGTCCGAGCACACTTTGACCGTGTCAACGCGGCTTTAATTGGCTTTATAATTTGATTATATTAACAATTTAAGTTTTCTTGGAATTTATTACTACCTACTACTTTTTATCCACCTGGCAAGAAGTGATGATGTGTAGGTGGCGGCTCTGAAGAGGATACTTTCAGAGGATCTTCTTCAGAGCCGATGAATGAATGAATGAATGTAATGGAAACGAAAGGTCGATGAATTAAAGCATAGGAATTGTGCGAAACATGATATTATTATGATAAAGTAGAAGTGACGAGTAGAGAGGACGTAAGGGGAAAAGTAAAATAAAAGGTGCATGGGTTGTGTGAAAGATGAAGCAATAAATATCTGTTTGACGTATTTCATCTGCAGTAATTTCAGCTCATTTCGACTTAGAATGGAGATCGTGCGCTGTGGTGCTCCTTGGGTGAAGGAAGCCTATGTCCAAAAGTGGTCTTTAATATTTAAAAATGATAATGGTGATGAATTTCACCTGCAGATTGATTTGTGTTGTCTATAGTTTATGTATTTTTATGTCTAATAGCCGTAATTTTCCAAATCCGTTCATCCTTTTCTGTTGCATTTAAATTTTTTCGAGGTAATTTTTCGGATTTTTTATGTCGTAAGTGTCACGATTCCTAACATTTTATATAAACTTCAGATTTCGTCAAACAATTTTTTAAAGTAAGGGACATATTGTTTACAGTGAGAGACATTTTATTTACAGTAAGGGACATGGTTTTTAAAGTTAGGGGCATTTTATTTAAAGTAAGGGACATTGTCATTTAAATCGACTTATTTTTGACTAAAGTAAGGGTGTAAATTATTTAGTACGGTGACTTACTTCAATTTTTTGAGAAGAAAAAATATTAATGACTGTTACATCACTTTTTTTTTCAGAAATCGCGTTTCGCGGTCAAAATTTTTGTACTGTAAGGGACATTTTTTTAAAGATAGAATTTTTTTAATAATACCAATCGATAGAGCGCGAAATTCTGAATCCAATGATATATATAACTCATTTTCGCCAAAATGTCCCTTACGTTAATTGATACTTCCGGTATCGATATTACATGTTACGAGAGCTTTAATTTAAGATTTCTTGGTTTTCCTTTCATTTGATTTATCATGTTTATTAGAGAGATTTCATCGTTATAATTGACCCTAACGACCGGTGCAATAAAAGTACAGGGTATAATTTTTTCAGATTTTAGTCGATTCGATTCCCGGGTGGGAGAAGAGAATTTTCGAAAATCTTTGAATGCAGTTTGCTTTCTAATCAAAAATAAAGGAATGTTTTCTTTGAGTAAAATTTTCTATCTGCAGTATTAAGAGTACTTTCCCTCCAGGTGGCATTACAAAATTCCACCCTGTATAACATTAACATTATATAACATTGCAACATAAAACAATACCGTACACATTAGTGTAACAATGTTATATAACAATATTGTCGTTTGTCGTTCTTCAGTGTTATCCACAATGTTATAAAACATTCTGTGTCCACATCATCTGAAACATTTTATATAGCAATGTTATATAACATTTTGTGTCCACATCATCTGAAACATGTTATATAACATGTTATGTTATATAGTCTGTGCGCACCTTAAGAGAGGCCCCGACAGTCTTTGACAGCGCGGGCCCCGTCCGATGAGCATTCGATCGATTCCCGCACGGAATATATATTTTATGATCAACAATCAAGTAGTTTTTTGTAATGTCAGTTCAAATGTACTTATGATACAGGCCCTGCAGTCTCGACAAACATAACGACAAAAATCGCTCGTTAAGTCTAATCGCTGTCAAATTTCTTTAATAGGTTTTCAACCTTATGCTTTGGAAATAAAGTTGAAAGTCTAATAACGGAATTTGACAACGATACGACTTAGCGACCGATTTTTGTCGCCGTCTAATGTCGAGACTGCAGGCCCAGGAGAAAGCATAGTAGAGATAAAACTGCCTTATGTGTTAATCCAGGTTATAAACTATCTGTGTACCGAATTTCAACCAAATCCTTTTTGTGGTTTTCGCCTGAAAGAGTAACAAATATCCATCTATACATCCAAACAAACTTTCAGGTTTAGAATATTAGTAGGATAGTAGGAATACTAATAGGATGCCTTATCTGTTGTGTGCAGGCGTTTTCAGTTGAATTCCGCAAACATGATTTTTAATAGGATTTTTTTTGTTGGATAGGGTACACTTCCGGAATGGTCCCATTAAAATTTTATCGAAATCGGACTAGCACTTTTTGAAAAATCAACAGTATCCTAAAAAGTTTTTCAACTTTGTCTACACCGATTACTCCGAGGTTTCTGGTCCGATATCGATGATTCTTTTTTTGATCGATACAGTATATCTGCCATTTGGTCCCATAAAATATTTATTTAGTTTGGTGCAGTAGTTTTTATTTTTAGGTCATTGTGTACATGCATACATGGGCGTTGTTATTACCGGTGCTACGGATTACAAAATTTTAGTGCACATGTAAGAAAATTATGTATTTGACAATCATTTTTGTTGAATAGTGAAACTAAAAAGAATAAAATAAAAAACTTTTACAAAAAAAAAAATGAAACCGACTTCAAAACAACCATAAAAAAGTTAAAATAACCTACAAAAAACTTTTCTTACGAAAGTCGGTGACAAAAAGTCAATGAAATAGAGTCACCGACTTTAGAAAGAAAAGTTTTTTGTAGGTTATTTTGAACTTTTTTATGGTTGGTTTTATATTTGCCATAGACAATAATAGCTGCAATAATAGACAATAATAGTTGCAGTAAGTCGGGTTCTACCACCTGTTACTTCGCGGATCCTAGAACTCGGTCTACGGAGAGAGACGGCTCTACTTTGAATGAATTATTATATTATATAATAATTGGACAATTTATTAATGTAGTGTACGGAATAGAAAAATAATGACACTATCTGTACTTCGTGGTTTCAACTGCGCTAATCCACATTTAAAACGAAGCTTCGGGCGTTCCCATGTTATTTAACAGGAACGCCCGAAGCTTCGTTTTAAATCGAGAGTCTAGCAAATGGCAGTTGTAAGCGACAGAAAGAGAAAGGGCGACGGAAAAAGGCGATTCCGTGCTGCCTGATGTGGTGTAACCCTAAAAGCCTATTGCCTTTCACGGTAAATGTACTATAATCTATTATATTTTTTCAATTCCAACCAGTAGTTCCTAAGATCAGCGCGTTCAAACAAACAATCTCTTCAATTTTATAATACATATTTATTTATTTATTAATAAAGGAACACAAAAGCTTCTGTGCATAAATTAACAAATAGTGTAAATACTCGTATTTACGAATAAAGGGCTTATACAGTTGCCAATAACAGGCGAACCAACATTCACGAACATATTCATAAATTGATATTAGTATAGATATATAAATACAAGAATAAATAATTAACTGCGATCCTCATTAAAAAATATTCCACTCGCGCGAAAAGAGCGCAATAAGTTACATGTTTTTTTTATCACAACAAAGTGCGACTTGTTGTTGCCGTACCATAAACTTGTGTATTGATGCATGTCTTTGAACTAAGTCTTATTGAAATGGTGTGTGGGTTTGTATGTGCCGTGGTGGGAGCGAGCTTATAATTGAGGTTCAATGATCTGAGAGAAAACACCGTGAAAAACCGGCCAAGTGCGAGTCGGACTCGCCCATGAAGGTTCCGTTGTAACTTTTGTTGTAAAGTTGGTTTTAACTTTGAAAGGTATGTGTATATCTGTATAAATGTGTATAGATGAAAAGGATCTTTGACAGGGCTATTTGTAAAACATTAACAAACCTTTCTGTAAGTTTATGGTTATAATATACATCTTTTACTATGAAAACATGTATATTTTTAACATACACCACCATCTATGAGTTTTTATAAATATGATTACATTCAGCCCCCGAAAGGTTGTTATTGGATTTCTAACCCTGTTTAAGTATTTTATATTCAGTAACGAATTTACGAGTAATACATTAATAAAATACATATGTACTTAAAATGTAATCTATGATGTTTTCGTAACTTTATCAAAAGGGGATGGCAACTCAAAGCTAATCATAGATGGCGCTGTGATAGTTGGTCCCCACGTCAGATTAATGTCAACCTTGTAAAAATAACAAACAAGATTTATTGAATTAAAAATTGTGTTTAAATACAAAAGAAATATGGATAATTACTCGTCAATGCAAGTGATTCAACCTAAAGAAGAACTAAGACGCCGCGGTGCATCTACAAGAGGAAAAAAAGTGATTTAATTGAGTGATAATACATTTGATTTTACCATAATAAATCCACAATTACTTGTAGATGAGGTTTAAATTTTTGAGTTTAGGTATGTTTTACCTGTCTTCTCCTATAACAAGAATATAATGCTGCTTCTGGCTTTCTATTTTGATAAAATAGCAAAATGTTTTAAGTCAGTAATTTTACCCCTTTTTTCTATTTAGATATGTTATGTATAGAAATTTGTATGTTCCATCATTATTACAGCTTATTACACAACATCTAATCATTTTACATGAATAAATCGTTTTTTTTTTAGAAAATTCCTTTGATTTGACAATTCTTTTGGGACTAAACTGTCGCTTGTCACTTTGACACTTGCCTTCCCCATTCTATACAAATAATTATGTACCTGTATTAAAACTGAAATTGTGTATGGAATTTATAAAAAAACAAAACAAAATAATGGCAAGAAATGTTTGTTTATTATAATATATGTATTATTGCGAGTATAATAAGCCATAATACAAACAGTTTGTTATGCGAGAGAAAAACTAAAATCCTCAAAAAATATATAATAACCCTCAGGATATCTTACAAAATTAAATGTTTGAAAGTACAGTCGGCATCAAAAGTTGCTGACCACATTCAGATTTTCAAAATCGTTGTACATCGTGAAAATCTGAATGTGGTCAGCAACTTTTGATGCTGACTGTACCTAGCCCAACGATATTCCCGGAAGATAATTATTAAAAGAATTTAATTTAAGTACGCTATGTAGGATTACGTAGGAAGTAATGCTCGTAAATTAGTCTTTTCTTCTATAAAAGAGTAAAAAGAACAGGTAATTTTCATTTCAACGCTTATAAATAAATTTCCTTTAATCACGGGAACATTAATAATTGATTTTTCAAAAATCGACCTTCAGCGGTTACGCACTGCGTTCGATCGGAATTCGTTAAAACACATGTCCCAGAACCAAGAATTCGACATCAATCTACCAACCCGTACTGGGCCCGCGTGGTGGATTACTCCCAACTCCCTCTTACAAAGAGTAAGCCCGTGTCCCAGCAGTGGGAACATTTCTCAGAGCTGGCTTACAGGTTTCCATCAAGCGTGGCCGGTGTGGGTTAGTATTGTTACGTGTATTCGATTTCTAGACATGTTGATTTCCTCACGATTTGTGTTCCGCCTGGCTGAATTCGGACTATTTTGGACCCCCTACGTACAACTCCGAGTCTGAACCATTACCACTGGACAACCACTGCTCCTACAAAATACGAAAACTGCTGCTACGAAACCGCTTCTACGAAGATTGGTGCTACGGTGCGACGAAACCGCTTCTACGAAGATTGGCGCTACGAAACCGCTTCTACGAAGATTGGCGCTACGAAGCCGCTTCTACGAAGATTGGCGCTACGAAACCGCTTCTACGAAGATTGGTGCTACGGTGCTACGAAACCGCTTCTACGAAGATTGGCGCTACGAAACCGATTCTACAAAGATTGGCGCTACGAAACCGCTTCTACGAAGATTGGTGCTACGGTGCTACGAAACCGCTTCTACGAAGATTGGCGCTACGAAACCGATTCTACGAAGATTGGCGCTACGAAACCGCTTCTACGAAGATTGGCGCTACGAAACCGCTTCTACGAAGATTGGCGCTACGAAGCCGCTTCTACGAAGATTGGCGCTACGAAACCGCTTCTACGAAGATTGGTGCTACGGTGCTACGAAACCGCTTCTACGAAGATTGGCGCTACGAAACCGATTCTACGAAGATTGGCGCTACGAAACCGCTTCTACGAAGATTGGTGCTACGGTGCTACGAAACCGCTTCTACGAAGATTGGCGCTACGAAACCGCTTCTACGAAGATTGGTGCTACGGTGCTACGAACCACTTCTTCGAAGATTGGCGCTACGAAACCGCTTCTACGAAGATTGGCGCTACGAAACCGCTTCTACGAAGATTGGTGCTACGGTGCTACGAAACCGCTTCTACGAAGATTGGCGCTACGAAACCGCTTCTACGAAGATTGGTGCTACGGTGCTACGAAACCGCTTCTACGAAGATTGGCGCTACGAAACCGCTTCTACGAAGATTGGCGTTACGAAACCGCTTCTACGAAGATTGGTGCTACGGTTCTACGAAACCGCTTCTACGAAGATTGGCGCTACGAAACCGATTCTACGAAGATTGGCGCTACGAAACCCCTTCTACGAAGATTGGTGCTACGGTGCTACGAAACAGCTTCTACGAAGATTGTCGCTACGAAACCGCTTCTACGAAGATTGGTGCTACGTTGCTACGAAATCACTGCTACGAAGATGAGTGCAACGAAACCGCTTCTACGAAGATTGGTGCTACGGTGCTACGAAAGCACTGCTACGAAGATGAGTGCAACGAAACCGCTTCTACGAAGATTGGCGCTACGAAACCGCTTCTATGAAGATTGGTGCTACGTTGCTACGAAATCACTGCTACGAAGATGAGTGCAACGAAACCACTTCTACGAAGATTGGCGCTACGAAACCGCTTCTACGAAGATTGGCGCTACGGTGCTACAAAATCATTGCTACAAAATGAAACGCGCAACACACAGCCCAGCAGTTAATCGCTCAACTACCGCGCCAACCGTGTCTCCCTCCCCCCTAAACACATCACGTAAATTGAACGGACTCAACTGAACAAAATCCTTTTCAAAACTTTTTAATACTACGAACCAAACACAGCCAATGGATGTCCTGCGCGAAATACCCATTAAATTTATTTAAAAACCACAAACAGTTGCGTCATCGGTTCGATTCCCGTGCCGCCGACGGGAATCGAACCGATGACGCAACTGTTTGCTGCCCTTAAACCACCGAATAATGAAGAGGAGACCTCATTTCCAAAATTTGGCCCCCAACTGTTTAATCTTGCCCGGAAACCGAACTCGCAACACGATTCTACTATGAATATTGATGTGGTGGAATAAATTTGTTATTTGGAAGGCACACAAAAAAGTACCTGCATAGTGGGTTCTTATTTATAGTCTTGCAGTTCGAATGTCCAAATTTTAGGTAAAACTGTAAGTACCTTCCGAACAAATCTACAAAACGTCTGCTATGTCAGTTACTATAAGTTCATAAAAATAAACAGCATCTTTTAAGTTTGCCAAAGAAAGTGAAGGTTCCTACTAATCGGAGAACACAGAAAAGCTGCTTCCGTCCCTTTCAGAAAGACGACCTTACTGGATAATTATGAAAGATATTGCAAATCCACTCCGTGGTATTTCATTTTTCTATAATGGTACCTGACCAACAATATTGATCAATAAATAAGTATTTACAGAATGGTAAAACTAATTGAAATGTTAAAACTAGAGATAGGTAAACAGACTAAGTTTACAAAATGTCGGTCAAAATAACCATTTTGTCAGTCGAGGTCCGGGACTAGCTCGCCTGTTGCATGTAAAGCTGTGTCGTTCGCATTGAGTATATTATAAAATACATTCCATCGCTTCCGCTTTCCTTTTAGATAAATTCGCCATTTTATTCAGCAAGTTATAACTCCATTATCAATCATTATAGCCGACTAGTTGCCAAGTATTAGCCGACCGACAATATGTCCGATTAGTCAGAATTAATAAAAATCTAATAATTATAACTGCCATGTTATAATTATTAGATTTTTATTTTAGGCTTTTGAAAGAAATGCAAATGATCTTTCGCATAGTCTTAAAGTACACCAAAGACTACACCAAAGAAGTATGTACTTAAGGATCGTAGCTGATCGCTTTATAAGTTTTCTGCGAACCCCCATGGGAATAGGGCGTGAGTCTATTGTATGTATGTACTTATGTTTTAGATACTCAATATCGATATAATTGTAAATTATGATATATTACACGAAGCAATTATTTAATATTAAACAATCATTGCCAAAATTTCCAATAATCAAAACATTTAAAACCGCAGGTAATCAATTACCTACAACTAATTACTAGTCTCTCATATTTAACGTAATTGTGAATTATATTTCAGCTCATATTAATCATTCATAAGGACCGAAATATTATTTACAATTTACGGGAAATAATTCAATTATGTATAGTTCAATTACGAAATTCCTGTTTAATTGACAGCCGACCGTAACTATTCAACACAATGTTATTTTTCATTAAAAAGTTGAAAAAAAGAATTAGAAAAAATATATTAAATTGAAGTTGAGAACTTACCATGTATCGCATTGTCACTTCTGTAACCACTTAGTCGAATGAAAGTCGCGCGAAAATTGAGTGCAGCGGAAACGTCCTGCCGCGTCAACAACTATGCTCGAATAAAGTCCACACAGGTAATGCAGGGCTGCGCGCTCTATCCACAGTTCACTCCACACCCCTCTTACCTTCAATATTACACGCGCTGCAATCTCTATTGAATGATTTTAAGCTGTCGTTTTATTACTCTAAGAATATTGATTATTTTGCAATATTTATTTTTGTTTTCCTTTTTAGGGTTCCGTAGCAGAAAACGGAACCCTTGTAGATTCGTCATGTCTGTCTGTCTGTCCGTCCGTATGTCACAGCCACTTTTTGACGAAAGTATATGAGCTATCCTGTTGAAACTTGATAAGTAGTATGTATTATGTGAACCGCATTAGGATTTGTACACAAAAATATACAAACCCAATTTTGTATTACCCCCCATACTTACAATTGAAACTCGAAATTTTTTTTCGCCTGATCCATACTTTTGGGGTATCTATGAATAAGGTCTTGAAAAATGGTATTGAGGTTACTAACATTATTTTATTCTTAACTGAACGGTTTGCGCGAGAGACACTTCAAAAGTGGTATATTGTGTAACTTCTAAAATAAGAGAATGATAAAGCTAAAAAAATATATGATGTATATTACCATGCAAACTTCAATTGAAAATTGGTTTGAGCGATATAAAGTATTTAATTTATTTTTAATACGTCATAAACCGTAAACCGCAATTTACCTCGCAAAGTTACAACCAACTAAAAGAACTTTTAAATATTATAGGAGTATTACTTGCCCTTTACAGGCGAGTTCGACTCGCACTTGGCCGGTTTTTTTTCTATTGTAACTTATGTAAAAAGTTTTGACTGGGATACCAAAGACTAGGTTTATTTACAAAACATATTTAAATATTATATTAATTAATATTTTTTAAAGATTAGGTTGCATATTAATATATTTGTTTTATAGTCGTTTTTTTTTAATCATTTTTTTAGTTAGTTTTATACGGTTTACTGAAAGTTGTTTGAAGTTGAGTTTGGATTTTATGAGATAAGCTTTAAATATTTCTTTATTTTTATTGGTTTATAGGAGAGAGGATGTTACGCTTCCAGTAACAGTTTTCCGTGTAGGTTGCGATTAGATTTACTTTCCGAGACTATTTCCGTTCGACAGAGGAAGTGACGCGGTCATCCATAATATTATGAACTGCATAGCATACCTTCACTTCAGGTGTTCATAACTGTTAATTTTAATATTATAATATACTTTTTAATACAATATGTTTATTTTTATTTTTCAACTTGAAGTGGCTTTCAAAATGATAAGAAATTAAAGATAAACATTAAATCAGTGTTTGTTTTTTAAGTATTTTCAAAATGCTTCGCTCTCTCTTACGGCTTCGCTGAAGCTTTTTTTTTTCATTTTACAATGCCTTGTGTGGTAAGCCTTTGATGTGTGTCACAAACAGCGCTTGGATGCTAATTGGTAGCCACAGTTTTAAACCGTTTGGAATTGAAACGCTCGGATGATAGGGGCTTATCGCCGACTTGGCAATAATTTGTGCTCAGAGGCAGGCTTAGGACTTTTATTTTTGGAGAGTGTGAATATCATCAAATGTGTCCACCGCTCTGGGTGGAGAGTGTCAGACTTGTACCAACTAAAATCCACGTTGTTTCTTCAATAGCTCTTTACGTTTCAGTTTCTCGGTTACCTGTTAAGATAGACCCGGAGGCTGACTGACCCTTAGCCTTTTAGGGTGTGAAAATTTTCGATATGCGCTTTCTCGCCGTAGGGTTTATCAGACTGACTAAACCAGCTTGTTCCTCCACATGTACCTTGCATTCAAGCTGCAAGTATCTTGTTTAGAGAGTCCCGCGACACAGGCAGCTGTTTGGTCCTACATCTTTAGTTTTCTGCCAGCCCCGCGAGGCGCGCGTGGCACACGATGCGCCGTCGAGCTATCCATTACTCGCCGGCCGCTAATACGCTCTTAGGCCGAGACTCCACCAAAGCTGTGCGAGTCGAGACGTGTTTTGAACAACCAATAGAATTGCGTTATTAACACATCTCGACTCGCACAGCTTTGGTGGAGTCTCGGCCTTATTATTGTCGGAATATGTGGAGGCCGAAGCCGAGAGTTAATTCTTTCTTTGAACTAAAGCAAATACTGAAAAAATCTCCTTAATTAGTCCGTCGGGCGAACATATCTAGTATACTATTTGACATGTATTTTGTATTTGGTTACGTAAACCAAAACTGACGAACACATAGGACACTTAAAATTGGCAAAATTTTACAAGTAAGTACAGTTTGAACATGCTTCTGACGTCACGAATTTCGAATATGTGAATAAGTACTAAAATATGCATTGGTTTGAAAGAAAAATACGTGTCAATTATTTTCATAACCCCGGAACATAAGGGGCTATTGTAGGAGACCGTGGATTTTAGTCAGTACGAGTCTGACAGTAGGGGGCGGGAAGACTCATTTGATGATTTTACCACGTAAAAAAAAACTCCAGCAAAGCTGCTGCCAGATTTTTTTTGTAATTTATTTATTCTGTCAAAATGCCTATAGCATTGCAAATTGAGACACTGCGAGAAGAGTCTGGAGCAGAGTATGGAGGAAACGACAGTCACAACCGAGATTCGGGCACGCCGCTGTTGTGGCAGTAAGACTCCTCTTTGAGCAGTGACTGGAGAGGCGCCACGGCGTCCTCGCCTTCCGCTTGATGCAGGTCCTCGCAGGTCCGAAATCGGATGTTTCGGGAAGTTCCTGTTTCTGATAGGAAAGAAAGTAATACCTAGGTGACACCACTGCATAAATCCCACCCAGGATACGGTGACCCATACGCTGCAAAAACGCAGTCGCTAAGCTACTGCGATAGCTGTGCCTAATGCCTACATTGGTAACTCAGCAACACCTCTGCCGCATCCTCGGAGATAACAAGTATTGTTATATTTGTGGTATCTTAGAGCGTATTTTTTTTTATTAAGTCTAGAAATTATTTTTTAATTCGATACGAAACTCAAAGAATAAATCCTCATTAAAAAAAAAAATGCAAACAGTCCAAGGAATGTTAATTCTATTGTTAAAATGTATTTTCAACATGACGAAAGCATTCGAATATCGCACTTAACAATGGGAAATAAAATTAAGTTTCCCTTAAATTATTAAGAAAATATAACAACCACCAGTTTTAAAATATCCCTTGTCATTTACAAAATGAATTTGGACGTGTATCATTTTATGTTGGGGATCGAAATCGGGGGTGGTCCCCTACGCAATCATAAGTTCTTCAAAACCCTTTTTGATTAAATGTGCATACGTGCAATTATAATTAGGAAGACTTGTACGAACTGTAAGTGGATTGCTATGGAAGGGTCTGACTAAGAATACATCAAGATTTTTAATAAATATTTTTTTATGTTCTAAAAATTGGTGCTTTGTACATTATAATTACAATATCTGGATGACCGAGCTTTGCTCGGTTTTTAAAAAGTCTTGGGAACCGAGCTTTTCTCGAACCTGGGACCTTGATAAATCGATTCCTTGAGCCGAAAAACCCCTAATCTGTAAGTTACAGATTAGGGGTTTTTCGGCTCATGAAAATCCTTGGAGCCGTTTCTGAGATCCTGATTATATATAAATAAATATACAAGAATTGCTCGTTTAAAGGTATTAGATAGATGATAGATTAGATGTAGTGTGCGTTGAACGTTGTGAAAAATGCAAAGGTTGATTGAAGTTTTCTGCACCTCTCAATATACAATTGTCTACTTGAAACAGTTAGTTTTTAACGCCGGGTCGGCTGTGATTTTTATTTCATTATCTTTTGCCACCGACTTCCGATAACTTATTTTGTAGGGTTTTACTCCTTTTTATGGTAATTTTTTATCTATTTCATAACTAGCGATCAATTAAATATCGATCAATTTGTTTTAAAGAGATTTTTTTTTATTTCTTTGTAGGAGACAAAGAAATTCACAAACTTACAAACTTTATAATAATTTATTAGAATCTAAATACCGCTACTGGGAATGACATTGATTAAGATGCAAGCCGATTACAGAATGCTCTTTGTGATCGCTGATAGGCGATGGACAACCACAATCAGAAATCTCATTAGAACAATTTAATAGGACTGGACAGGACTATAGGATCAAATTCTGTGCGTAATTAATTACTATGCTTGTCTAATATCTGAGAAAATGAAACAATTAATTCCGATAATTCAATTGAATATTCATTGAAGGTTCAACACAGAAAGCTTTTCATAAGCAGGTAGGTATTAGGTGTTTCGAGGTAGTACCTCTTCACTTTTCACTATTGATCGACTGCACCTCAGACTTAATTTAATATTGTGAATTTTCGTTCGAATAGTTCGACGCGGTTAATTAAAAAGAGTAATGTTATACAAAATAATAGTTGGATTAACAAATAGTTTTTAGTTAATAAATTCCTCGTTTTTGGTAGTTGATCATCACGGAAACGGATCGTGACCGTATCAACTCGAGTAGCATGCTATTCGTAATCGTAACGCAAACGACTCGCCTCGGGACAAGCGCGACCCGCGGTGCATGATCAACGAGCGATCCCTGCGCTTACGGCTCGTAATCCCCGCGAACGGAGCCGCGCTGGTGCCAGCGAGATCACTCAGCAGTCGTCCAGCTGTAAGCACAGCGTCGTCGCCTAGCTGTAGTCGAGTGGACGTAATGTAGCTGCTGATCTACTTTGGTTACAGCTTAGCCAGAACGTCTTGAAACGAAACTAATCTTTTTGTTTGCTGACGGTTTAAAATCTTTGACATTTGATGTTGTAAACAAAGAACGCAGGTTTGTTCGATTTATTATTGTGCCATAAAACTAACGTAATAAGTGAAAAAAAAACATTCAAAGTGCTGGTAGCGAGAGCACAGTGGCCACTTCCGGTTTTCTACTCTTATTTGCCAAGCTGCATACGTGCTTACGTTAGGTTGACTCCCGACGTCGAGGCGAAAGGCAATACGGTGCCGATACCTTTCCGAATTGACGAGTGTGTTACCTAATTACCTAAGTAATACGTCGAGTATTTTTGTTCAAATGGAATATTTATTTTAGAGGGATAACTGATAATATAGGTCATTGGAAACGTCAATGTAAAACGAACTCCAAAATCGGGACAATTAGGTGTATTTTTAAAGGGGGAGGATTTAAATGGATGTATCAATGGGGTGCATTGTTACGAGTATAACAGGGGTAAACGTATGAGTCACCTTCACCTGGGTGAATCATGCTCATTAGGTTGAACGACTTTTGTTCCCAGAAACTTTGTCCGTAATATTTTGACTATACTGGACGATGTTATTATCTACTAATTAAATTAATTTTGTGTTTTGTATTCCACTAATTAAATAATAAATGCGGCATGAGTCAATCGAAAGCTAAGCTATGTTTGTCGGTCGCGGTATTATGTCGGTCGCGGGATTATTTCATTACCGTGACCCCGGAACATAACAGGCTACTGAAGGACACCGTGGATTTTAGTCAGTACAAGTCTGACAGTCCCTCCCGCCCTGCCCGGGGTGGGAGGACTCTTTTGATCATTTAACCACGCTAAAAAAACAGTTATTTTTGTCGATTATGACGATTTCAGGATTGTGGGATTGTCTAAGAGCATCGTGACCCTGGAATGTAAATCATCATCATCTGCCTAGCCTTTTCCCAACTATATTGGGGTCGGCTTCCAGTCGAACCAGATTCAGCTGGATATCAGTATTTTACATGGAGCGACTGCCTGTCGGACCTCCACAACCCAGTAACTGGGTAATACGATACCCCATGGTAAGACTGGTTGTCAGACTTTTAGAGCTTCTGACTAACAGTAACGACTGTCAGAGATCTACAAATGACAGCCGGGACCAACGGCTTTACGTGCTTTCCGAGGCACGAAGGAAGCTCGCTATGACAGATGGTCACCCATCCACAGACCAACCTCGGCAAGCGCGGCTTAACCCGGAAGATCGGCCTGTGCGGCTATGATTATTTAGCCACAAGCTCCTCCACCCTGGAATGTAAATAGCTACTGTAATAGAGTGGAATTTTGTCAACAAGTGTTTGACAGTGCCTTCCGGTGTGTCCATCAAGATGGATGGTCACTAGGTTGGACGTCACGTATTAAAAAAAGTCCACTTAGGCCTCAGAACTCATCCTACTATTATTATAAATGCGAAAGCTTGTGAGCTTGTATGTGTATGCAGGTATGTTTGTTACTCTTTCACGCAAAAACCACAAAATGGATTTGCCTATTTGGTACACAGATAGTTTATAAGCTGGATGGATAACCTTATGTTCCCGTGGGACAATTTTCGAGTTGTAGCGGATGAAGCCGCTGGCAATAGCTATTATGAACTGTAAAAAACAAACGTCATACAGCGGGCACGGGTCAGCTGTTAACTTATTTTCCGAAATAATTAATATTTTCTTTTATTAGGTATGCAAAATGTTAAAAATTTAAAAACTTATACCCGTGGTTCAAAATCAAAACATTTTTATTTAACATGGGCCTCAGTGGGCACTTATAAAACGTCGAGTAGAGAAAAAAAATGGTACGGTTCGGGTTGGTCGTTTCCGTGGAGAAGAACCGACAGGAAACTCCATGGTTACTCTTTTAAAATATTTGATTTTACAATGCTGTTGTTACAGTTTCGTAGGTATACAGACACGAGAGAACATCGCAGGCACGATAAGAAGAGGGTACTTCTTACCAAATCTAAACAAAAAAAAATTGAAAGTATACAGTGTGTCCGGGCACGAGTTAGCGATATTTGAATAGGATATTCTAGGCTCATTTTCATCGACAAAAACGCTTTAAAAAAAATTCTTACTCCAATACTTCGCGAATGGCAGCCATTTAAATTTTTTGATCTGTCGAACTGGGGTGTGTACAATAAAATGCGAATATCTTTGAATTCAAGAGACCTACATTCATGCAAATGACTTTATTGCAAAGTTAAATGTTGAGGCTTATCAAAAACTTACGAAAGTTTTCTAAATAATATGTAAAAATAACCAAAAAACATGGGCAAACACGAAATTGTACACAAAAATGACTGAAAAATTTCACATTTTTAACTCTAGCTCGAAGAGTACCCCTGAATTTTGCTAGGGTTATTGCATTACATTAAAAGTGTTTGAGTCAGGCTATAAAATGATATCAAAATTATCACTCTACCTTAAGTATCTTTGGAGTTATTCTCATTTGAACATCACCCTTCCGTCTCGCCCCACAGCAATAAATCCTAGAAACTGTACTATTTCAGTTTAAGGATGGTTACTTGAGGATCATTTACATGGTGGTCAAAAATGCCAGCTCATAAATATTCGTTGGAACGATTTAGCTCACCCAAAGAATGCGACACCTGTAATATTGGGGTACAGGCGCTAAGGAAGGGTGCTGTTCAAGTGAGAATAACTCCTAAGATACTTAATGTAGAGTGATAATTTTGATATCATTTTATAGCCTGACTCAAATACTTTTAATTTAATGCAAAAACCCTAGCAAAATTCAGGGGTACTTATCGAGCTAGAGTTAAAAATGTGAAATTATTTAGTAATTTTTGTGTACAGTTTCGTGTTTGCCCATGTTTTTTGGTTATTTTTACATATTATTAAAAAAAAATTCGTAAGTTTTTGATAAGCCTCAACGTTTAACTTTGCAATAAAGTCATTTGCATGAATGTAGGTCTCTTGGATTCAAAGATATTTGTATTTCCCCAGTTCAACATATCAAAAAATTAAAATGGCTGCCATTCGCGAAGTTTTGGAGTAAGAATTTTTTTTAAAGCATTTTTGTCGATGAAAATGAGCCTAGCATATCCCCTTCAAATATCGCTAACTCGTGCCCGGACACACTGTATAATAATAATTATTTACCTACGTAATATAGACGATGAAAATAAAATGGGCATCAGGGAATTTACACAACCAACAATGTTCACGTATTTACAATTCTGGAGTATAAAGAAGCTACTTACATAAAAAATGCTACATTACTTTTGCCGGCTTTGTCCGCTAAAATTAGAAAATTGACCCACAGGAATATAAACTATCATAATATGTATAAATCCAGGTTATACCTATTTCATAAATTATTCCATCCGAACCCGTTCAATAGTTTTTAAAACAAAACACAAAATAATAAACATTCATTTATCCATCCATCCTCACAAACTTTCACTTACATTATATTAGTAGGATGTTTATAACAATAATAACAATGTTTTTAACTGCTGGTCAGAGCAGTTCACGCGATTTGAGGTCATTTACCCTATCATGAGCTATTGAATAGGGTAAACATGGAACACGGGGTACACGGGGTCACATCGAGACGATACTTATTGTCTAATTTTTTTAGCATACAACGTGTAACGTGAATAGCGCAAAACCTCTCGTGTGGTAACTCAGCCCACGTTACTGAACAATGTTTGTTCTAAAACTTTTGGAAAGGAAAAATATAAAAAAAATGATTTTTCATACTGATGGCCTCGATCAATTTCTCATTTTGTATGAAAAATCATTTAAAAAAAAAAACCACAAGTTTTAGAACAAACATTGATCAGTAACATAGGCTGAGTTACCCCACGAGAGGTTTTGTGCTATTAACGTTACACGTTGTATATCCTTCTTTGTCAACTGTACCTTGGTTAAACATACTTATATACATATTTCTAAATACATATTGTAGATAAATTACACTCAGACAAATGATCGTGCTCATTACACAAACATTTGTCCTGGGTGGGAATCGAACCCACGACCTCCGGCATAGCAGTCAGGGTCACTCACCACTAGAGCAACAGGCCAGCCAAATATGCCAGCGAAGTATATTGGTAGGGTTTCTTCTAACATAAAAAAACAAGCCTGAATAAACTCAAGCCGATTTTCCTAAAGGGCAGCAAAGACCACATATCGCCACCTACTAGGTACATCCTTATATACTCCTTTCACATCGTCCATTTAAAACATAAAACAAACGTATTGTAAAGTAAAACAATACGAGTACCTTATCTACCTGAACATAAAACAGATCATCCTTAGACAGGAAATAATCCAATTTAATTGCAGCGAAGGTATTTTCATAAGCTTATTGTTTTTCTCGATATTTTGTCTACCTACATGAAGAAGCAGAACTAAGCCCCATGTTTTTCAACGTTAAAGGATTAGTAGCCTGTTTTAATTTGACGAATAACGGATTTTCCATCGAAATAAAACATATTGCATATTTTTTTTTTAATCATTACCCCTAGTTCTACTAGGATTTTTTTCTGTGTCCTGGGTGCATTTACAATCATATCATATAAACTCACAAACTAAATTATTATTTGAGTTTTTCATTTATTTGATGAATAAGATAATAAGTAGCCCTAATAATGGTCGCATGTAATGTGTCATCTGTAAAAAGCAGCATATTACAGCTCGACATAAAAATGTAGAAAACCGGAAGTCTGTCTTCGCGCAACCAGCACTGTGAATGATTTTATTTTAATTTTTTTTACTTGCTACGTTAGTTTTATGGCACAATAATAAATCTAACAAACCTGCGGTCTTTGTTTACATCAAATATCAAAGATTTTAAAACGCTGTCAGAAATAAAAATTTTAGTTCCGTTTCAACCCGTTCTGGCCAAGCTGTAATTCCAACCTCAACTTGATGTTGAATTTGACTTTCACAAATGCTTAGCATATTATATAGTTCTTATTTCCATCATCGGATTACAAGACGTGACGTGAGCAGTGGTGGCCCAGTGGTATCGGCCCCGACTTACGAGTTGTAGGTCGTGGGTTCGAATCCCGGCAGGCGCATTACTTTGTGTAATTTATTTCATCACCACTGCTCTCAAAACGGTGAAGGAAAACATCGTGAGGAAACCGGCATGTCCTAGAACCAAAAATTCGAAGACATGTGTCATCCACCAATCCGCACTGGGCCCGCGTGGTGGATTATGGCCCACGCCCTCTCACAGAGAGGAGGCCTGTGTCCCAGCAGTGGGAACTTTAATAGGCTGATGATGATGATGATGATGATTACAAGACGTGCGGCAATGTGCCATGAAAATAAGTGTTACATTAAATATAAATTGGATGCCCCATCAATTTTCTAGGGGAACGCGTGGAAGACAACGTGCTTTCTACTCGAGCTTAGCCGGACGGCGAGCTACCTATTATTTGCCGTCCGCAAGCTGATGCCTAAGGTAGTCAGAATTTGCCCCGCGATGTCGGATGCCCTAGACGTCTTAGGCGGTGGAGCATATGTTACTTATCTCACGTGTTCCGACTGCTTCCCATTGAGAAACAACCGAGACCGGTGAGGACTTGCGGCAGGCGGAAGGTGAGGACACCCCGTGGCGCAACTCCTCAAATAGGGATCTTACCGCCGCTATTGTGATATCCCGCCCAGCCCATCCTTCCTTGATTTCCAACAAAATTTTTCAATTCCAACCAATAAGTGGTTCCTGAGATTAGAGCAAACAAACAAATAAACTCTTCTGGTTTATAAATATTAGTATGTATATAGATTAGTGACAGTGCCTACCGCTCCACTCAGGGCGGGACTCATTTCATGATTTTACTAATAAAAAAAACAAAGAATTCCGAAAAAGTGCTACTTATTGCATGATTTTCGTAAGAGTACTCTAGGTGTTCAAACATTGTTTACTAGAATACTTTGATAGATACGTCAAATTCAAATCTATGCAACATAACTACTTACATCATAAAATAATTTTATCGATTTACATTTTCCAAGGTAGGATGAGGACGGAGAGCTAATCAAGAGTCAATGTACTGTAACGCCAGATGTCGCCAGCGATGCCAGGCAAGCCTGCCAGCGCCAGCCAGCCAGCCAGCCAGTCCAGCTCGCCACGTCACTGCCCTACCACGTGAGCCATCCCCGCCAAATTCTGAGCGGAGCGGGTGAAATAGCCGCCAGCCGGCGAGCTATATAAAAGCGAGGAGCAGTGATTTTGGTGTGTCTGTTTATAACGATAATTGTAAGGGAAAGCTCTGCCCAAATAAAAAGCGTAAATTAAGTATTTTCTATTTATTTTCATCTTTGTCGTTTCAACTCAGAAGTGTGATAAAAAAACCTACATTAAAACGACGCTCTGCTACACATTAATCTCGACGGTCGTCTTATCTGGAGGACGAAGATTCTACTTTGGTAAGCCAGACTTCTGAAAATAAAAACGAAGAAAGGCGATGCAAACCACCCGCAAAGAAAATATTGAAGTCTCCTTGCACAAGAAGTTGAAAAATCATCAACAATGATCTGGATCACGAAGTGTCTACCCTCACGTCGGAAAGAACACCATGCCGCATCGTTTATTCCATTAATGATCGAGTTTCAAGAAGCATTCTTCTCGCTACCAGCAACGCTTCTCTGTGGAAATGAAAGCTACCCCAAAGTCGTCAATAGCGGATCCAAGGACATCGCAGGCAGGAGGGATTCGTCATACTTCGCGCCGAGAGCTGCCAGGAATCATGCTTAAACAACCAGGTCAGTCATGCCATGCCAATGTTTGCAAAATGCCATTAGCCAAATGTGTTTTATATTTGAGTGCCTCGTGTGTCGATAAATAATCATAAAATGCCATTGGTGACCTTGACAAAACTAGGGTAAGCCTGATAAGCAAATCTGATTGTAATCAATTTATTAGTTTACTAGCTGTTGCCCGCGACATTGCACGCGCATATCCCGTTTTATTCCCGTTACCGTATAGCCTATAGCCTCCCTCGATAAATGAGCTATCTAACACTGAAATAATTTTTCAAATCGGACCAGTAGGTCCTGAGATTAGTGCGTTCAAACAAACAAACTCTTCAGCTTTATAATGTACCTACTATAGTAAATAGTAATATGGTATATAGTATAGATATAATATAAGTATAGATTATCTCGGTATAAAACTGCTTTGCTAGCTATACTAGGGAGCTGGGAAGTTGGAAAATACAGATTTAGTCCAAATGCGCATTAAGTACACGTAGGCTTTAGGAATAGATAAACATTGGCACAGGAGATTGTTAGAGTCAAAATTAATGAGCCATTGAGCCAGCAGGTATTATAAAAAGAACCCGAATTGATGTATGCCTCTCCTATTGTTTAGTTATGAGAAAGAACGGAGATAGTTGCCTATGTGCCGATAACAGAGCCTTAAATGCATTAATTGTCCGCGATAGATAACCATTTTAATATAATATCGATAAGCAAACTAAATTATCTGGTAAGAAGTACCTACTTCACCAGTCTGAATGTAGTCCAAGGGTACCCATAAACTCAGCATCCATCCTAAAGATACATTTAGCGCTCCCTCAGTTTTTATGCGCTGAATTAACAAGTTCGTAGATAGTTTAGTAATTTCAAAGTAAATTATCAAATAAAAGTAACTCCAATAATGTCGTCAAATGGTCGGGGTCAAACGCAGAATTTTTATTTAATTATGTACATGTGGGTAAATGTTAATGTTTACAAAACAGGATTTCTTATTTAGCTGAGTTATTTAGTGATGAATTATTATGTTCATGGCATTGAACCGGGTGAATTTAAGTTTGCAGCTGTGTCTCAAAGTCCCGTTCTGAGTAACATACACAAAGTGCGTCAGATCATTGGACTATGTAGCTACTTTAGGAAGTTCATCCATAATTTTGCAATAATGGCTCGTTCACTAACGGAACTATAAAAAAAAAAAATGAGATGTGGGTATGGTATAAAATCTTAGTTTTGCCAATAGAAATTCACACGGATGCATGCAAGTTACCCATAGCAAGTATTCTTTTACTAATACGGATAGGCGGTAGTTTGAGTTCTGTCTTGTATTTTAGTTGCGTTACAAGTCAAAAAAAAAGTGTTTTTCACAGCGTTATTACGAAGTTTTAGAATCTGTGTTGTGTAAAAATGTCCGTGTAATTACGGATTGTAGTGCAGTTCGCGATACAATGACTAACGTGATCTTATTGCACGCATTGCCTACTGGTGACTTTCAATTCGAGACTTTAAAATTGCCGTTGACTATTTTATAGACCAGGTAAGCGCTTAGAGCATATCAACGCCTTGAGCAGGAATCCGATAGATGCCGTTAATGTGTTCCTTTTAAAAGTAAACTGTTGGTTTCGAAGAGTGCAACGTATATTGATCTATTAATTGTAAAGTGGGTGCACAGATAGTGATACTGTAAATAATTATGGGCTGTCTCGTAAAACGCTTTACGATAACCGATCAGTTGTGCCAAATTTCGCGCGTAGAAAATATTTCAAATGCATCAAAACGATGGCCATTACATATAGGAAATATGTGACGTCGTGTTTACATTGTGCGTACGATAAAAGAGAACACGGTTGAAAAGAAGGCAAATTACATCGAATCCCTAAACCTATTAAACCAATGAAAATGGTAGACATCGATAATTTGAGCCCTTTTGAGCAAAATTAAAAAGGGGTGCCAATAAGTGTTAGTTTTGACAAATTCTTTCTCTAAATTCGTTGTTTCTGAGCCTACACGTATTGTCAATTCTGTAAAGACAATTACCGTCTTATTACAAAATAAAAGCGCGTAAAAAAAAGGGTTTAACTAAAAACCCAGGATTGAATCTCGTAAAACGGTTTGCACAAACGTTATTACATGTCGTGGTTTTGTGATAAACCATGGTCTAACAGTAGTAGCTGTCAAATGTGTGTGAAAGTTTCTGATAGTAACTTTTTCATTGTGTTGTTGTTTTATGTTAATTTCAGCCAAAATGTATTTAAAAATTGTAGATTTAATTGTTTAGACAATGGTTCAAAAAAAACGGCACTAGGTCAGGTCAAGGTTTAATCTATGTTTTGTATACGGAGAAATTTAAACCGCGGTTCCGCAGATAAGCCTGAACTTGGTAGTCCAGGTTTAAACTAAGGTTTATTCAGTTTTTGTGATTATTAGAGTTTAAACGCATTTCTAGTTTACTTAGTTTCCCAGATCACGTAGTTTCTGTCCATGGTAAGGCCTTTACCAGTAGATACTTTAAGAAGTTCGCAACAGAAAAACAGTTAAAGATAAAGATATTTTATTTGTTCAAAACATGCGTTTACACACAAATTAAGCATGCAAGTTCTTATAATTTAGTTTGTCCGTACATGTTTTACCTGGTGAGGTTCACAAATTTTGCTTTTTTACAATTTACTAGATAAATTAAAGGTTTGTCTATTGTTGTACGTGTGTAGTTAAATACATGTTAACAGCTATTGCGTGGCCTAGGTGTAATGGGCAGGTAGAACGCTCTAATTGCACAATTCTCGATGCGTTGAGAGCCACGGAACCTAGCGAGGCCTCTCTTATTTGGGACAATAGTTTACCAAAGTCATATGGAGTATTAATAATACTATTAATGATTTAGTAGGCTATAATTTATACGAGTTAATGTTTGCTCGTGTAGGTAGATCTGAATGTGATGTTTCCATCCCTGGTTGGTTTATGAGACAGTGCGATCTAGACGCAATAGGGCTATATTATAATCGAATTTGAACAGCTAGCAAGAAAATGAAACGTAACTGCGATAAAAGGCGTAAAAATAGTACAATTTACAAAAAAAGCGATTAGGTACAGTTAGTAAGTACGTACTTTGTTGCCAGGCTCAAACTCCTTGCTGCAATAAGGTTAATTCCAGTCCGTGGTTAAAACTCGCGTCAGGGTCACGTGACCAAAACTCGCGTCAGGGTCACGTGACCCTGATCGAAAATGAGTAAGACGTCATTCAAATTAAAAATAAAACATAGTAACAAAAAAGTTTTCACTTCTACCGGCACTCCTGGAGTGCAACCTTTTTTTTTTTTTTCATCTTTGTCGTTTCAGTACCTACTTATTTTAAAAATAGCTGTTTAGTATACCTATTTCCTGGTAATATTTTTCTTTACCGTTCTGTGTATATAAGTACGAATACGGCTACCTGTTACATCATGACATCATCATTAGAGATCATTGGTATGAAATTACGTAGATATATAATCTTTATCTAGGTATACCTACACTTATATCATTATATTTGGTGTAATTACCTGCAATTCCTAGTCAATTCATATTTCGTACCTAGTCAATTTGAGCTGTACATGAAACACCACTGGCATTGAAGGTAGCCCCTGGACTCTGCAAACGGCCTTTTTGTAGCCGATTAGCCGGCCAGTCGGCTAGTCACAATCTGCCCATTTCGAGTTATCTTATGACATTGACAATAATTTAAGGAAACGTATATTGCAAGAAAGACGATAAACTACCTCATTGGTATCTATTGGTTGGTATTCGCAAGAGTGAATACTGACACGTGAAAAGTGCCTTCGAAATTAACTTAAAGTCGAAAATGGGTATGCAGGGTAACACTCAGCGACTAATCGCAGCGAATGCCAGTACTATTATATATTCGTAGTGCGTAATACTATTATATATTCTATGCGAATGCTTACTCGCCAAAGTATTCGATCTATGCGACAGGCTATACAATGCGAATATAGTCGCCGCGGTTTGAATTCAGAGCCGTGATCAATTTTACTTGCAGCGATTTTTCGCTGTGTTTGAACAAAAGTTATTTTGTAGATTATTTTAAACTTATTTGTGGTTGTTTTTGAAATCGGTTACAATTTTCTATATACATAAGATTGGGTTAGTCATGCGTCAGCTAGGTTCAGGGATTTCCTAATGCAAACTAGCAAAATAAGTATTAGTAATTTCCCAATGTCTCACTACTCGCCGAACCGGTTGATGACACACGTCAGTTCTGTCGAAAGGAGGTGTTAATTTGTTCCCTACATTTAAGGCCAAGCCGTGTACCTCAAGGACAAAAATACGAAATTATAGGAAAAAAATCGTAGATTTTGAAAACAAATATGTTGTATTTATTTGGGCATTTGTACCATATGAAATTGTCGATCCAAAATGTTAAAACTTGTAACCCAAGAATTGATTTTCAATCTAGCAATGTCATACGTCTCCGACATGATGCGTTTCGTTACTTCATTTATAAACGTGTGAAAACCCAAAAATGTACTTTACAGAATTTATTTATGTATTTCAAATAAGTTATAATTACTAGTACACATATTTTGTGAATAATCATGGGAATAAGAACTTTAAAAAATGCATTTATTTCACATTTCGTATTATTTTTTGCGTTTGGTTATCTGCCGGCCAAAAGCCAGGGTTCCCGACCTAGTTCGATAGTTTTTTTCTATTGTTGTTGATATTCATTACTGTCAAAAAGCTGTCAAATAATGAAACATCGATGTCATATTTTGACGTGATTTTGACAGATGAAACAGATTGAAGCTGTCATAAACGTTTCTTTGAACGCAGTTCCGTTGCGAAGTAGTGTTTTTTCATATACTTTTATTTCTTTTTCTATCTAGTATTGAAGGATTTTAAATACTGCTAAAAATACTAATTATTGGAAGGGATTTTAATAATAATTTGTACCTCGGTACATGGTTGGGCCGAAAAATTAACACCTCCTTTCTTTACTAGCTTCCTTTTTAGGGACAAACCTGTAATAATATCAAACCACTGCAAGTCCTGAAAGTCAGAATGAACAGTGGTGACCCCCTAAAAACGATGAGGCAATGAAACTCGACGAAGCACCTCTCATCGTTGTGAAATTTATCATAAAAAGTAATTCATTTACATATAATAACACAGTAAAAAAACTGTCTGGCATTGTACATTGAACAGAAAAAAAAATTAAGGAGGCTTTTCTATCCTGATAAAAACATCAAACAAGTCCTCCCACCCAGGGCATGGCGGAAGGGACTGTTAGACTCGTAGGTACTAAAATCCACAGGGTCCTTCAGCAGCCCTTTATGTTCCGGGGGTTCTTTCTCTCTCTAGAGGGTCAAACCTCTAGAGAGAGAAAGAAAGAAAGAAAATAAGTTTATTTGGCAAGCCATATGCACACAATGGGGATGGCAACTCAAAGCTAATCGTAGATGGCGCTGCGATAGTTGGTCCCCATGTCTACTTTGTACAAAAAAACAATCAAGATTATTTGTTATAAAAATTGAGTATAAATACAAAACAATTATGGAAAATTATTTGTCCATGCAAGTACATATACTAAAAGAAGAATTAAGACGCCGCGGTGCATCTACAAGAGGAAAAAAGTGATTTAATTGAGTGGTAATACATTTGATTTTACCGTAATAAATCCACAATTACTTGTAGTTGAGGTTTCAATTTTTGAGTTTAGGTATGTTTTACCTGTCCTCTCCTTTATCAAGAATATAATGCTGCTTCTGACTTTCTATTTTGATAAAATATCATAATGTTTTAGGTCAGTAATTTTAACCATTTTTTCTATTTAGATTCGAGAAATATCACAATATATTTAATTTCTTAACACCACAACTATTACAAAACTCGTTCCAGGTGATAATTCTTCCGCCAGACGAACCATTTCATGATTTATGGAGCGATGCAATACTGGTACTTAACCTCCAAAAGAAAAGTAGATATTATTTTGAAAAGTGTATTCGATTGTTTAGTTATGGTATAATCATAGAATTTAATTAATTAACTCAACTAACGACCTGTCTCGGCTTCGCAAGGGTGGATATTTGTTTATTAAATAGCTTTTTCTCAGTATTAATACAATTTTTGTTCTCACAGCAGTCACAGCAGCTACCCATTATTTCTTGATAGTGTGAATTGTTGGAAATTTGTAAGTTCCATCATTTTTACAGCTTATTCCACAATATCTAGTAATTTTACATTAATAAATCGTTTTTTTTCTGAAAATTCCTTTGATTTGACAGTTCTTTGGGGACCAAACTGTCACTTGTCACTTTGACACTTGCCTTCCCCATTACAATGTAGCTGTACAAGGGAGCCCCGTAATCATGCTGACACTCTTTGAGGCGCGCGTGGAACACAACCCGCCGTCGACCCGGGCATGGTCCATGGTCGGACAGCCAGTCCATTAAATTACGCCCATTAATCGCCGCCCGCATGCCTACGGCGGCCGGAGATCGTCTGCCGACGTCCAACATCGTGGGTGTCTGCTACTGCGGCTGGGGTGGAGCGAAGACTCCTCTTTCTCACAGCCTAAACTGGATCGCGATAAGAGCTCGTGGTTAGGCTCCTGATGCTGAACCGATGTGTAGGTATTCATAGTTCGTCGTGTTGAAACGTATTCGGAGTTTTGAAAATCGGAATATCGAAATTGTAATTGCTATGTAATATAATTATTATGTAATTACAACAAAAATGAATGAAGACATCGACGACATGATAAGCAATAGCTTATATCGAAGTAATTGTCAGCTGCCCAACTTGAATAAGTATTCCTGCAATTTCTTAGACTGCTGCCTCAGCATACTCTCTCGAACAGTTAGACCTGTTGTGGGGAAATCCTCACTCATGGAATGAAAACCCTAATTCCGGGATAACGGATAACTGGAGGGTTATGTCAGACTTTAAATACTCATTTTTTATCCCACCATTTCTACTATCGGAGGCCTAAGGATCTTTGTCTTTTACTCCACGTTTCTTTTCTTTCGAAAGGGTCATTTGTCTATTCTTGATGCACATCTGTGTTCGGTCCCTGGCTCTGGCAGTATTATGATCGCCCTCTTACACATGAAATTGGATTTATCTATATACATAGGTATAATAAAATGTTAGGAAAGTCTAAACTGTAGGCTACATATAATATTTTTTTATAGAACATAATATATGTTTAAGAACATACGTATGTAGGCATGTATCCGGGATAAACTCAAAAAATAGGTAGGTACTGCATGGATTTGCTTCAAATATGGCACGAATATTATAAAGAAGTCGAGTCCAACATATAGGCTACACATTATGGTGTATTCGCGTTCGTCCACTTGACTTCTTCCCCCGAGAGGGACGAACGGGAATTTACAAAAATAATATTTAATTTGTTCCCGATCGTCCCACTAAAAAGATTTGCGCTGAAATATGTTTGACAAGATTTAACGTTTTACTCGTACATTAAGTAAGTGTTAGAAAAGTTTACTCATTATTTTAACACATAAATAGGGTCAGTAAATTATCAACAACGAATAAACATATTTCAGCACAAATCTTTTTAGTGGGACGATCGGGAACAAATTAGATATTATTTTTGTAAATTCCCGATCGTCCCTCTCGGGGGACGAAGTCAAGTGGACGAACGGGAATACACGCACATTATCACGTTATCGCCTACGAGGAACGAGCAGTGAACCTTTATTTCTTGAACGCATTCATGCAGATGACGTCGCGGGCAGTAGCTAGCTAGTAATAAAATATCTTATTGAGCACGTAGGTACAAGTATCTGGAATGTTCGTAGAATATATGAAAATAATATTATTTATTATATTCTGTTTAACTGAACGAAGAATCAACTGCTAGTACACGTATCTAAGGGAAAAGTACAAAATAAAAAACAAAGTGTTACCACAAAACAATTTATTTCTCAAATTAAATAATATAAATAATTTAGACATGCGTGTCTGTCACGCGAGCTCCGTCGTCTTCTTACATTACTGTTCTGCGGAACCCTAAAAAGCTTTTACAAGGCAACCGAATTGCAATGCCTAGGATATAAAATTACAGGCAATTTATTGCCCATACCTAAATACAAATAAACTATATGCCGATACAGATTTTAGTTACTAGGACGCTAATAGCACAGATTACTAATAGATGAGATCGAAAACATGATTCTGGCCGATTTTTTTTTTTCACTTAATTGATCGAGTCTAAACGACGAACATACATAAAGCCAACTTTGACTGCTGAAATAAATTAACATTACTTATATCAAACTTCAGCTTTATGAAAATTAATAACAATTTGTGAATTTGCTTCTTGAAACAGTCGCTTTTACGAATGTTTACTCTCAATACCTTAATCCTGGTATCCACTATGTTCGCAAACCTCTTGCGCACCTCACTCCTGCGACTGTTCCACATAATGGACATGTTTATATTAAGCTGCTTTAGCGCCAGAGGTTCGTGAACGTAGTGGATACCTATAATATACTTTTTCCAACTCAAAATGACAAAAAAAAACTTAATGAGTTTGACAGCTTTTTTTGCTACTGCCGAGTCCTTGTTCGAAAATGAGAACACTCTTATCACGAATGTGATTCAAGAAAGCACATCGCAGTACATCTCACCTGATGTACTGCGATGATTTGAAAGATGATGACGCCAGTAAATCGTATAGTTCAAAAAACAACCTGCTTAACTCACTCATGTAGCCCTGAAACTGTGGCAATCGAATGACCGAGCGATTCCATACGCTCCGCCGCGGACACCCGCGCGGGCGTCCGTCGCGGGGACCACGCGGTTTTTGGCCATTTTGAGACTAGTTCTTTTGGGACTCTTTTGCCATTTTGAGAATTAGTGTTTTTGCGATTATATCATCGACACAGGACAAGTGCTTAACGCAGTTTCAGGCCTTAGTCTTGCTTATTGCCGCACGTGCAGTAAAAACAGCGTCAGTTAAAATAACCAATATATTGCGTTGTAAATAATAATGAAACTATATCATACTATTCAGCCTCCTAATAACACAATCTTCGGCCATTATCTAATTACCCACATATTTACACGAACCTCTTTGTATGTGTGTATGTATTTCACATTATCTACACAAGGCATAGTCTCCATCTATATAAACTCTTCAGTCTTTTCAGACACCAACTGCTTACCTAAAGAAATCGAGGATCATACTACATAATTATTATGTAGGTATGTTGAATGATTCGTTTTTTACATATTGTTGTTGGAAGTTAAACTTATTTCTATATTTTTACTTGTGTAGACCTATATATAATTCAATAAAAGTTATGTTCCTATATATAATTTACCTTTAAGTTTATTTACGGTTATATTTTTTGCAGGCACGGTATCACTATTTGAATATTTTTTGGACTTGACATATCCAATATAATATGATTGCAGCTCTACTTTGGCAACATCTGAGTTCTGTCGCGGAAGCCCTTCCCCTCCAGTGTGTGCTGGAGGTCGGATCGTAATACCTATTTCGCTAAACAATCTACGCACTTAAATAACTAGGTACATTTATGAGGTAATCGGCTCCCGTTTTCTTGGTTGCATCCAGGATACAGGAGGTGTGGAAGACCTATATGACGACAACGGGTCAAGGTTTCAATATACCTAAATTATGGAAGAGGAAAGTATTTCTGTTATAGAATAGGGCAACATGTTCAGCGTACAGAGTCATAACAATTAGGCTGACCGCAGACTTGAGTCAAAACAGTTTTAAGACAGACTATTGCTTTACAAAAACCATGGAGATGCGCACACTTAAAACAAAACGTCTTTTAGACAATATTGTCTAATAGACACAAGAACTGCACAGCGACAAGTCTGACACTGAACAGTTTTGTTTCAGGTGAGTGGCGTGTCGTAGACAAAACAGTTTTGTTTATGTTTTAAGACAGACTTGTCTGTGCGAGACAAAACTGTCTTAAAACAGTTTTGACTCAGGTCTGCGCTCAGCCTTACAAAAACCCACTGAAAAACATGTGCGTCAGAATGGCTGGTTGCCTGTGGCGTTGGTCAATGAGAGTTGATTCGAAAATTGCTACATAATTGCTTATATTTACTACATTTAATAAATCATTGCTACATATGATATATACTTAGATACAAAATATTTTTTTTGACCAGCCATCCTGACGTCAGGATGGCTGGTCACCTCCTCGTTTAAAGTCAAGCGTGTAGAGTTTCCCGAAATGTATTGCGTCAATAATTGCTTCATATTTACTTCATTCATCTCATTTATTTGTATCTTTAAAAATATGCTAAATAAAGAATGTAGCAGTAATTTAAATTATCCCAAGGAAAAGTTCCTGATAAAATAATAATGGCAAATAGTTGCAGTGCGTCTTCACTCAACGGTATTGCTACTTTAGGCGGCAGGCGTTCTAAATAAAATTGTTAAATGGCATGTTATGTATGAGTAGGTAAGTGGATAATAAGCACATTAAAAGGATATCGTAAATAAAAAAAAATACGAAGAGTAAAAAGAAGCTAATTCCATATTGCATAATATATGCGAAAAAATAATACGACAATAAGGTAAATTAATGCTGAGGTTATGGGACATTTCGCCCACGAAAAAAGGTGGCCCGCAAGCCAGATGTCCCCTTTTTAAAATTTGCATGGGTAGTTTCGCCCGAACCAATTTTTTAGCTTATTTTCATATTCATCATCATCTCAGCCATAGGACGTCCACTGCTGAACATAGGCCTCCCCTTTTAATCTCCACATATACCGGTTGGAAGCGACCTGCATCCAGCGTATTCCAGCGACTTTTATAAGGTTGACTGGCCACCTTGTTGGTGGACGTCCTACGCTGCGCTTGGGACGGGGACATCTGGCTTGCGGGCCACCTTTTTTCGTGGGCGAGATGTCCCATAACCTCAGCATTAATTTACCTTATTGTTGTATTATTTTTTCGCATATATTATGCAATATGGAATTAGCTTCTTTTTACTCTTCGTATTTTTTTTTATTTACGATATCCTTCTAATATGCTTATTGTCCACTTACCTACTCATACATAACATGCCATTAAACAATTTTATTTAGAACGCCTGCCGCCTAAAGTAGCAATACCGTTGAGTGAAGACGCACTGCAACTATTTGCCTTCATTATTTTATCAGGAACTTTTCCTTGGGATAATTTAAATTACTGCTACATCCTTTATTTAGCATATTTTTAAAGATACAAATAAATGAGATAAATGAAGTAAATATGAAGCAATTATTGACGCAATACATTTCGGGAAACTCTACACGCTTGACTTTAAACGAGGAGGTGACCAGCCATCCTGACGTCAGGATGGCTGGTCAAAAAAAATATTTCATATCTAAGTATATATCATATGTAGCAATGATTTATTAAATGTAGCAAATATAAGCAATTATGTAGCAATTTTCGAATCAACTCTCATTGACCAACGCCACAGGCAACCAGCCATTCTGACGCACACTGAAAAACGCGTAAGTACCTCAAAATAGGTACATTTCTGTCTCCATGTATGAAAATGTGACATACAAACACACAGTCCAAATACAATGTACAAAACATCCCAACGATTAAGACAAAGGATTACATAATTTTTTGAAAAAATTCAATTACTTTATGGATTTCATTAAAATCTCCTCACAAACTTACTAATTACTATTTCACCCCCAAGTTGTAGTTGATTAGTTGACTAAACATTTCGTTCGCACTAAAAAGGAGAATAGATTACCGAATCTTATTCGATTAGTGCGGAGGTTGGTGACTAAATAGTTGTTTTATCACAGATATCATACATGCAGTACGACACGACTGACTGGAGCAGCAGTATCGATACTAAATTATCGTATTTTGTACATTTCTCCGATTTAGGGGACTATTAATTTTAGTCAACAACGCCACGAACTTTGTCTTCACGATGCACGATGTCCACACGACTACCTCACAGGAAAATAAACACTTTATAAGCGATGACTTCCTCGGATGGCAATGAAGCGCTTCGTAAACACACACACACACACACATTAAACTGCTTTAAATTATGATCTATAAAAATACTACTTACTTATTTACTTTAGAAATCTTATTGCTTCAGTATTTGACTTGTAAATATTCGTGCAAAATGAAGACATTACATAATTAAGTTTAGGCATTCCGCATTACATGATATTTATATATAAGTTACAGACTATCGTTCGACCTTTTAATATATTTATATGGAAATGAATATTTATGCATTCTTAAACAAATGCAGCCATGCTTGATGCATCTATTACCGGGGCGTACCGTCGTACGGCCTCAGTAATACAGAGAGGGAATTTTACTTTTAACCACCGCCTCTATGAAACTTATAAATCTTTAAAAATATTGTGGCACCTAAGTACTACAACATAAGAAGGTTTATTGCTCACTGTAAGTTACGCTTTTCAAGCTACAAATTATTAAATATTACTACCTACTTCACGATTTTTTTACTAACCGGCTATACATCTAGGTACATGAAAAAAGGTCGTGGATGTTAAAGATAAATATTCCCTCACTTTCTTTTAAAATTACGACTGAAAGACTCAACCCCCCGCTGATCTGGGATCTCTCAAATCAAATCTATTTGGTCGCGACATGTGTCAAATGTTAGGTCATTTAAAAAATAAAACGGTACCAAACAATATGTAAGGAAAGGAACTAAGGACATTTAAAAAATATGTGTGAGTGTGCAGCTGATGGAGTGTCCGGAAAGGATGTTGTCTATAATTAAACCGTAGAAAGAAGAATCGGTGGACTTTGTAACGATACAAATGTACCTACGTAGTTGATAAGATGCATTTTTTTATTTTTTGAGCATGAATTGCTAATCAAAATATGTACACGCATATAATATAACTTGTTTATTTCTGATACCTAATTTTTTCATTATTATAGATAGGTTCGCGTTTGACCATTATCTCGTCTGATGGTAAGCGAAGATGTGGTGTTGATTTATTGTTTGTAACATGAAATCAATCAACGGTAGAAAAAAAAAAATTTTTTTTCGATCGATGCCTGCATTAACTTCCTTCAAATTGTCTACAACGCAGAGGCCTTATTTTTAGCTTGTACCACCAAGCTAAAGCAAAGCCAAGCAAATTTTTTCGGTTTAAAGTCTGAAACTACGTTTAGTAGACGCCCGTTGCGGGGTCCCGCGTATAACATGCCTGAGGTAACAAGTCCGGGATTATTCGACAATAATATTGGATATCAGTGATTTAACTAGTAAGTATACTTATAATAATTAATATGACCTGGTCTCCGAGACCTTACTACTACTCGCCCTACTCGCGAAGTTGCATTGACGATTACTCGTCGAATTTGAACGAAGTCCCGAAGTAAGTATGTGACTACACACTCGTGCAACTTCGCGAGGAGCTCATTGAGCCCTTTGGTCGCAAAAACCGACAAGTGGAAGTCGCCCGAAGCGAGTCGAAGTTGCACGAAGCGAAGCGAAGTGCCCGTCTACACATCGTATTCGGTCAACTTCGATCAACTTCGCGAGTAGTGTAGAGCAGGCTTTAGGCCTAAAGCCACTTCGGTGGGATGAGACGGAGCTACACAAGACGTTTAACTTCTCTCCCTCTCATAATGGTGAATGACGTAATGTTGCTGAGCCATAGGAGCCACAATTTCTATGCATAACATGTGAAATTAAAGGACTACTCGGCAGCTAAAGATCTCTGGCTTGTTTTAATTGTGGACGGACTGTGGCGCTTGAACAAGCTATTGCTAAACTAGCACGGAAACTAATCAAAGAGACTTGACTACAACCAACAAGAAGTCGATTTCAGCTTTGCGACGTCGCGTCGCCGTCGGTCGCGGCGATGTTATGTAGTCAATCAATGCGCGGGTGTACCTACTTAGAAGCAGATCAGCAGTGTAAAAGCGCACTTATTCTCTGTGTGATAAGAAGGGAAGTGTCGTGACATGTCGTGCGTTGTGTTACACACAAAGGTGTCGTGTAAAAACGAAAAAAAAACTCAACAAAAAGGTTAGTATTTATTTTATTTAACTAGGCAAAAAGGTGATTCTTTTTTATACAAAAAAATATATTCGCTAAATCGCACTGTGTGCGCAAGTCCTATTACAAGTCTTTAAACAGACCATTTTATTTATAAATAATGACTTTTCCTAGGAAAAAAAAATACACCAAAATATGGTATTCACCTTTATACAAACATTAGTTACAAGCGAACCATATAAAGTAAATGCAAAGAGATCGTGTAATTGTTATCGATAGATCTCCTTTGCTGTGCTTGTGTTGCGGGCCAACTGTACAATCGACAAATTCGAAGTATGACCCCCCTAAGCTTATTTTCTCATAGACATTCAAATACAAGTCGACATTCCTGTAATCATACATTTGGTAACGACCTTAGTCTTTTTTTTATTTTGACGATTTCAAACGATATAATTATTGTCATAGTGGGTCAGGATTCAAATTTGCCGATTGTACCTATCACATCATCCTTAAAATGGAGTACTTATACAGGGTGTTTTGGGATGCAGCAGTAATGGCCGTTAAATTGTATTGAATTAAAATTAATTACCTAAATATAGGTAAACATAATTTATCGATTTGATTTTTAACTAAGAGTAAAATGTATTTATGTTGCTTTGTAATACAGGAAATAAATAAATATGAATAGTAAAGAACATTCTTCGTTATATATACACGTTGTACATCATACACATAAATAGGAACAAATGAATAAATAGGGCATTGACTTAAAATATTACTTAACTTCAATAGCAAGGGAAGACCGTTATAAGGAACCCGGTCCTATTAGCCTCAATAATAATTTTATACATTTTTAAAATTTTATTTTTATATTTTTTTTATAAGAAAAATATATGTCCTAACCTTTACTGTCCCAGCTCAAATGTCACCCAGTATATAATTTTACAAGCATGCAAACTAGTGTATGGACGAATACTCTTCGAACTAAAAACGTCGAAGAATCTAGCCGGTCCGCATCACTAACACGTATTGCACGCAATTTCATAATTGCACTAAGTGTAATTGTAACTAATTAGCGAACCACAAAGGAATCACTAGGACATAATAGTCTTAATATTCAGATAAAGTTGTATAGGAAACCTATGAATAAATCTCGGACGAGTCCATAGTTTTCCATCTACAACTCTAACTGTCAATGTTTTATAAATTACAAAAGAAAAATAAAAACAAACAAAAAAAACACTATGATAGGGCGTTGAGTTGTTTCTCTCAGCTATATCTATATTACAGCCTTACATATTTTGTTTTAACTTTTTTCTTCTAAAGTATAAATAGATGTATCACCAGCCTTAGATATCAAAAGGTATTGTTTATTTAAAACTATAATAATTAGTTGTATGAAGCGAGCTTTGCTAGTTGGTTACAATTTTTTGGGGAGCACAGCGCCCTCATCGGATAACACACACATAACTAAGAGTCTCACTTGTCAAGTAGCCACTGCTAAAGTTCCCGTCACGAAAAGCTATAAATTATGTAAACACACCTTTAGTTTTTTAGTTTTACCTTTACTTTTTACATGGTTCTATCCTCCAATGAGTCCTCCCACCCTGTATCGAGCGGTAGGGTCTGTCAGACTGATTAAAATCCAGGGTCACGTTTACTTGATAAGACAGTAACGCGACCCCTACTTTAGGGGTCCGTAATTTTTGGATGATTTGAATAAATATAAAATTTGATGAATTCTAAACTTGATTGACAGTATTGTCGAAGCTTCAGCAAGATTACTGCAAAATGGCGGCCAAAATGTTTACGTTCCAAGAGTCAAACCACAAAACATTAGATGAAATAGAAGATAGATAGACACTAATAGATAGAATCTTGTTTATGCCTGATATATGGTATTTCACAGATTTTATAAAACATAAACAATAGCTCTTCGTATTCCAAAATATGACCCGACCCAGTGAAATTTTGTTAGTTTCGTATACGCATGTTGAAAGGAGTACATTGAATTTTGATTTGTTTTTTATTGAATTGTCGCTACGTAACTTAGTAGAAATTCTTTAATTACAAAATTTATACCATCTCCTGACGGGGACTATAGACGTACTGACATGCCACCACGTATTTGAATCACACGGTAATCAAACACGTGGTACACAAAGAAGGCGCTGAGCTCGCCGGCTTACGAGCCGTGTTTGGACATGACGTGCACGACAGACGCTTGGCTAATGCGATGGCATCGTGTTCTACGACAGGTAACCATTTCCAGATTCCGCATACGACCAACCCAAGCACACTACACCTCAGTTAATTTCCTTTACTTAAGTTTGACCTCAGTGTCAACCACAGCCTACAGCCGTGGTGACGCTGATAAGTAAGACTTGAGAACAAATACTTATTTGACAGAAGACGTTACATGTAGACAGCATAAAAAGAACTTATGTAAAAAAGAAAGCACTAAAGCGTGGCGCGCATGGGTTAACCTTGTATGCGAAATCTAGAGGAGGTTATCTGTGTGTACAACTAAAGGAGGACACTAAATTACACACAGCTGTCCGTACGAGACTAAATACGTAGAGAATGGACTGAGCAGTACCTGTATGTCAATAGAAAGAAAGAGAGCAATTATGCAGCCAATAGTATTCAAACGAACTACTGGTCTCAATCACTTTTTCTCTCTCAAATTCATCTGTCTATATTTACTTTGCAGCTGGAATGGCAAAGCTCCGGTCCATTCTCTAGGTCTATGTACGACACGGAACAGCGGTCACCTATCTCTCTCTGGCCCACAGGAGACTCGGCTCCACCTCTCTGTTCAATCCGAATACAAAATAGGGACCTATCAACAATGCTATTTATATCCTAATTTGTTTTTATTTATAGCTAATACATATCACGTTTTCTGATGATTATAAATATGGGATATATATTATTTAATAATTGCGATTAATTTAAATTTCAAGTTGTCACTTGATACAATCGCTGCTGTGTTTCTCTTGGACTATTTTGTTTATTATCTATGTTTACTTTAATTGGTGTTTCGGTACCTCTTAACTACCAATGGTATTATGTTATTACCGGTTTAACTTCAGGGAAGACGTCTACCTCAAACGAATCGTCAAAGTTTGCGTATCGTAACAGACTAGCAAAGCGGATAAACATAATCGTAGAAACAAATAACATTTTTAACGCTAACTCATCTAAACTAATAACCACGCTATATATTTATTTCAGAAAATATTGAGGTTTAGACGTGGACACGTAATCAACTATAGCGTACTAGAGGAAGAGGTTTGGGAAGTCCTAATTATATTATAATAGTCTATCTATAACTAGTCGGCACTTTACCTAATTTATAGTCGAATAATATTATAATCGAAACAATTTGTACGAGTTTCATTTTCAGACTGTCTATGTACCGTACCAGCCAGTTAGCTGGCGGATACACCTCAAAGTGGTTCAAACTAGGTCATGTAAAACCTCACTTATACGATGCAAGAAAATGCATTCGAGTTGCATTCAAGTTTGACTACATTGCGGATTATTAATGGACCAGGAATTCAGTTGATCAAATAAGTATATATAGCGATCTAGTTAGACTTGATTGAATATGAATGGTCTTGAATCCAAGTTCCCGCGTTAGACGTAAATTACGCAAGATCGTATTTTGTAGTTTTTTGTTGTGTTACCGCCAGCTTTCGGGCTATGTATGTGTCCACGTCAAAATTACGGTTTCTATCCAATTGACTTCTTGAAGTGTCAACTAATTGCGTCAGAATGACAGCACAGCATAAACGTGTGTCTGCGCCATTTGACGTCCAGACGGCAAAAGACGTCTCACCTCAATAAAGGCTCGATGTGCATCCTGTCGGATCGCCGAAATTCTAAAAAGAATCCGAGCATACAAAAACAGATTCGAGTATGTCATGTGATAATGAAAAGGTATCATCAATAAGCTGCGTACGTACGATGCGCTTTAATAATTATATACAAATAATAACGAATGATATTTATTTCCTATATACAGCAGTATTTACTGAGGATTTATATAAACTATCTGGAGAACCCGCGCGATACCGAATTTCAAACAAGGGCCGAAATGACGAACTGTTTTGCTCAGCGGGTACACGCGAGTTCTATAGAATCAACATTCAGGCTACATAAACATCCGATTTGTCTTAAATATACTTCTAATTTTCCTCTCAACTAATCCGTATCTTATTAATAAATTTATTAAGCTTTTTCGTCATAAGTTTATTTATTTTTATTTTTTATTTAGCCGTGTTTTGTCCTCGAAAATTTCCTTTAATTGCATATTTGGCTGAAAGTAGAGGAACGATGTGAATTTGACTGATTAATTATTTTTATGAGAAACAAATAAAATTGTTATACGAGTAGAGGTCGATGGAATGAATATAGTACGTAATTATGAGTCCGACCAATACTTCGAACTGACGTCATTCCCGTATTGATAAAAGATCAAAAGCCCTAGCCAAGTGGCAAATGATAAACCAAAATGCTCTGTAGTCTTTATTAGAAACTTAAGTTTGCCTGCCGTTAACAGATTTTCAACTTCTAAGAACAACATTGAAAACCTTCTCAAGACTACAGACGTTTTCGTTTATCGTTCGCCGTAAGTCCGAAGAGCCTAGCTCTTAGAAAGAGTTATCGATTCGGTGTGTCTACGTCTATCTTTTTTATGCAAGAAAGCGAGCGAGTTAGAGATATAGGGAGCATTTGCAAATACGGGAGCAGTTTTTTTTTTATGTGAGATGAGTTTACTCTTGACCTTAGTGTAGGTCAGGAATGACTAAGACAAGGTCGACGATGGAGCGAGCTTACCCAGAAGAAGCCTGTTCGCTCTAACATTGAAGAGATTAGGGTTGTATGCGTTCGGAAACACAGACGCAGGCAGAGAGTTCCAATCCTTGGCAGTTCAGACTTTCACTAGTCTTTTCAGTCACTTTCTCCAAATAATAATTTCTAGACAGTATTGCCTTCTGCCATCTTCCTCAATCGCACACTTTGTCCTACATTAAAATGTCATTGGGGTGTGACTAGCCCAGTAATTTAAATATGCAATAATAAAGACAATTTTTCAAGGATTAAACACTGTGTTTAGATAAAATCGTTGCAAACTTTGATCAGAAACGGAACCTGAATAAAAAAAGCTTTGAAATTATATTACACTGCTTTTTGTACTTACACGGTGCTACGAAGGGATAACGTAGCAGAAGCTTATAAGACTCAATTTTGTTTTTCTTGAAAAATCAGTTAAAATACAGAGAAAATGATTTGCACTTGACATGATAGTGAGCAACACAACTAAAGTGATACCCAAAATTGTACGATGTGAAAGGGAAAACATTGGTAAGGCTAACCATATCTAAATTAGGATGGAAGAAAAAGTAAATTGAAAGAACGCAGCGGTTCTGTACAAAACTGCAATAACTTTTACAGCTATCCAAACGTAATGTATGTAATTTTTTTTTACCTGTACAATAAATGTTGCGAATCCGAAGTTAGTGCCACGACGTCGTAACACCGTTTATGTTTAAAAAAAACAATGTAAAATAATTATTGAAAACAATTTCCTAATAAGTAGTAATCAAAGTTTTCGGCGATTGTACCTTACGAACGCTCATTTATTTAAATATTCAATAACACTATTGGAGTTGCTAGCGCTTTTAATGAAATCTACGAAAATGGTTTCCGTATAAAATCATTTAAATTTATATTGTCAGTCAGTTTTGTTGTTGGTTTCAGTTTTTGAGGAAAGCAAAAGAGTTCGGTGACTATGAGGGCACATTTTTGGAAGAGAGGATGCTAGATGGAACACGATCTTGACAAGAAATAAAGGACGTCTTGCAACAAGATGGCGACGTCAAAAGACGTCCTGTCTTTAAAGGCATTGCCAAACAACGACCTCGTCGTCACACAAAAGAAGCCAAGCTAGGGTCTACGTTTTGTGTGACGACTTACATATATTTTAAGTAAGCACGTCAAGGACACGTCACGATAGCGTCACGCCAAGCCGAGCTCGTTGTTTTGTAAAGCCTTAACAGTTGTCACAACTAAGCAGATGGATCGGCCGTCAACATGCTATGAGTCACAGTTGCATTGTGAAGATTATTTCAGATTCATAAACATCACTCAATCAGGGACATAACACAGAGACAAATCTCTGCACAAAACCGAATTGTAAACAATAAATAGAAACGATAATGTAAAAATAAAATTAAAAAAAATAGTACACAACTTATGTACCTACTTGTAAACAAAAATCTGTACTTGACTGACGCAAGGAACGAAAACAAAACACAGACCGTATGAAAATACAAAACCCACCACCGTATAATAAATAATAGGATAATTTCAATGACTTGGGCAACGACCAAATGTATAAATAAATAAATATTTCGTACGAAGGTGTACGAGGTAGCCTGTCTCACCACTAACTGATACACTATATACATATTATCTATTTATTAAACATATATACATCAATTTATCTTCATGATTGATTCAATTGGCAGTAAATGTATGAAAAATTTCATTTATTCGTAGGCACATTAGTATTAAAACATCATAATTAGTGGTGAAACTGACCGTACCAGGTGGCGGCACTGTATGACCAAATATATCTTTTACATTTTTTTGGTAGATGTACTACGGCAGTCAATGGCGTTTGACTACTTTTGACTCTTATGTAATGAGTTATAAGGTTGAAAAATAGTCACCCGCTATTACACAAACTTATCAAAATGTAACTCTTTTTATATAAACTGATCATAGTATATGTGGTTGCGCGTCACCTAGTATGTATATCGCAGCGGTGTTTTGATTTAACTCGAACCGCGGTTACATTTCGCTAAGCTGTTAAGCGATTAAACATAACGATAGTCCAGAATTACCTCAGGGTCAATTAACTCTGAAGACATTCGATTTTTTAAATTCGAACACTTTCACAGTCACTTGCACCTGAGGTTTTTGATTATTTAACACTAAATTTATATATATACAAACACTATAAAAATTTATATTAATCTGAGGTGTGTCAATTTTCTGACCTGGAGGACTTGGTTTTTGACGCCTGTAGCCTTCAGAGTACACGGTGAGTTTTTAAAAGAGGCTGCAATGACAGCTATGCTAACCATTACAGATCGAAAGATGTCTTGAGTATAATCCAATTAGATTATTGTGAAACGAATTATAATCATAATAATATGATGGTGTAACACATGACGTATTTGTCAAATAATTTACTATTACTATACTTTAAGATAAAATAAACTATATTGCGATGTCAATAAAGTTTACTTTGATATAAAGCAAATCTTCCACAAATACACCAAGTGTAACCAGCTATAAAAGTGAATGAAAAGCTCATCGTGTAGGAACAAGCTTGACAAACAGGCGTCGGTTTAAAAAAAATCACGGCGATTACAAGCTGATTAAAATTCGAAATATTTCACGCACTCCGTTACAGTTTTAATTCTATGAAAATACTTTTGGCTGATCTTGACTGAGTCCCGGCACGACGAACCAAATAGATTAAGCAACCTAGTTAGTCCGCCATCTCGAACTCGGTGTCGATACGTCGTTCTAGCGCTTGTAAGCCAGCCTCTAATTCTTGCTGTAATGGAAAAGGAGAAATATGTAGCTACCAAACATGTAAAAACAAAACATTTTGATACAGTAGTTGTGTGACATGCTAGAAATAGAAAGAATAGAAAAAACAATGGGGAAGGCAGGTTAAAGCTAATTGTAGATGGCGCGACCATAGCTAAGTCCTAATCCGACCAATGAGGTAGTACTATTTTGAAGTACCTATAAGATTTGAACCAATGACAATGCTTGGAACTAACTATGCTAGCGCCATTCGTTTCGTAGTTGCCATCCCCAATACACAGGTTAAATTTTCTATGTGGGCGTAGATGGCCTAATTTGAAATAGGCTAGTTTAAAAATCTGTTTTGTCCGTCAGTTACGAGTATTAATAATGAACTTGGACTGTATCTTTAGTCTTTATAAATTAATGAATATTTACAAAGATAAAACACATCAACATTCAGGAGTGGGAAGCTCGTGACGTCATAACGCCCTGAAAAAGTACTGGCATCAACGTCTTCAAATCAAAATACGACAAATTGACGAACCTATGTATTTTCATTAATAAAACGTTGTACCTTTGTCAATTTTTTTCGCGTGCCAAAAAGAAAAATACGGGGCAAGTATTTTTTGATAATGTTATTGATGAGCTAATTCAATTTTTTCAGCAAATTGGCTATTTTTATGAGAAAGAAACTATTCGCTTTTCCTCATAGTTTCGGAATTCGCCATTTATACCCACTTGAAAAATCTTTATATTTAGGCTGTATATTTAGTAAAAATAAGGAACACATTGAAAGGATAGAAGGGTCTTGTGTTCAGATGTCACGTACCAGGATTGACAGTATAAACTTAGTTTTCACAGCAACTCGGTTTTTTCACTTGAAAATTTTGTGATTTGGCCGCTAGTTACTTTTTTATTTTGATTCATAGTTTTGCTTTATATTTTATGACCTTCTCGGATTTGTGTATTCAACAGATTAGATTTTTCATAAATACTGTATACTTTTATAATTATACAGGGTGAATTTTTTACCACCGTCCAAAATTTTTCTATGCATTATTTCCACATAGTTTTGGCGGATTTAAAAAGGGTAGAGTACATCATAATGAATTCATCAGTGGCTATTCAACATTTTTAGGTCGTAAAATGAGTTTTAGCTCATTTCCTTGTACGATCTTAGTTGCGGTTTCACCATTAAGCGTATTATTCTGCAAAAGACTTTATGAAATCAATAATGTAATAATACATATATTAATTACAAAAAAAACCACAAACATCCTTTTTTAGCATATTGTTTTTGTCCTAATGTACAATGGCATAACTGTTTCGGCGTAACAATTTTTGTCATAATTATAATACTTTGCTGTATTTTTTGTGGCATACAGCGCCGCCTGTCGCACAGCTCACTGCTAAGGCCAAAGTCGTTGCTTGTCTAATAGCCAAAGATTAGAAATAAATGGTGAGTTCAAGTCGACCGGTCCAGAACGGTAGAGTATTTGAATGTAATTTTTTAGCATGTCCTGCCTGTCCAGCTATGTACACATAAACACAGCTGACGGACGAAATTGAAAGTGTTAAACACACCGCCAGGATCAATTCTTTAGGCCGATTAAAATTCCCATCGGCAGAATGAGAAGAAGAAGTAATACAGTTCATCGTTTGAAGAAAGAAGTGTACTCACATCGTCGGCGCCGGCCGCTTCGTAAGCGTGCGCGGCGGCAGCGAGGCGCTCGGCGACCGACGGCCTCTCTCTGGCCAGTCGGTCGGCCCCGACTGCCAGTCTGCTGGGCACCGGAGCCGTCGGCGGCCCGTTGGCGCTCACCGTGGGGATCTCAGCGGCCCCGGGGCCGGACACGGGGCCGCCAACCACGAGGGCCCCCACGCCCTCCACAGGAGAAGAATGTTTCGAGCGAACTAAAGGTATGCGCACGAAACCAACAGGTGGGAATACCTGTCGAAAATTGGAGCGTCAGAACATCATGCTAGCTTCAGATAGAGAGTGACTGTGTGGACAGGCCACGATGAGATCACAATATTACGAACAAGAGTAGAAGAAGCGCATAGATTCTGTTATGGCATCGGGAGATGAAAATACCTTTTAGAATAGGTTTTCTTTTTCAGCGAAAATGAATTTTGAAAGGGGAGTATATACCTGGCTATAATTTTGAAAGGGTAGTAAATACCTGGCTATAATTATGAAAGAGGAGTATATACCTGGCTATAATTATGAAAGCGGAGTATATACCTGGCTATAATTGGAGATTAAACAGAAGGTATTAACCAACAACATGCGGTTAAATGATCTATGAATTTTGGATTATTTTTTTCTCTACAAACCAGGAAGGATGGCTTTTAATAGATTTGGGTGATCGAAAACTTATTTGTTCGAAACTGATGGACAACTGATCGAATAGTATTTTGGCGCAAGCAAATATTAATATATTTTGTTATACTGAAAATGATTAAAATTCTAAGTTGCACAGGAAAACGATGATTTGCTTACATATACATTACATTGTTATAACAATGTCAAATAGGTGTAAAAAGAAAAATCAACAGAAACGGTAGTTATTATCAAATACGAAAATTAAATCATCCGTTTGTTAGACTTATGAGTGTGTGGTGATAATGTAAACGCTCGATTACTTAAAAGAGTGTGTGATATGAAAGTTTAAAATAATATATTACCTCGGCAGCTAGTGGCGGCGCCTGTGGCAATGCACTGCGCATATCCCCAAAGGTGAACATCTGGAAACGATTACGATTTATTTTTCTAGATTTAGTAAGCTATACTTACACATGAAGTCACTAACTATTCAATTCAATTACTATTTTTATTCAAATAGCTTTTCAATAATTGACGAGAAGAGATATGACACTCATGTGACCAAGCATCCATCAACTTTCATGGGTAAGGAAGGCCAAAAAAAAGATGGATGGATTGTGTTAGAAGAGGAAATAAATGATGCTTTTGATGTATTAATAAGTAAGAAAACGTGATGCACCAGCTCCAAGTAAAACGGAATAAAGGTGAGAAGAGGATGAAGTCATCATTGATTTTGAAATCATCATCATCAACCTATTAATGCTCCCACTGCTGGGACACAGGCCTCCTCTCTGTGAGAGGGGGTGGGCCATAATCCACCACGCGGGCCCAGTGCGGATTGGAGGATGTCGTTGAAAAACTAAAAAGAAAGAAAAAAGCCCAGTAGTTAAGAATTCACTCATTCACACTCACAGTCGGGGCCCATTCAAATTATACCAATCAAATCTTCCCAACGGGCCCCGACTGTGAGTGTGAATGAGTGAATTCTTAACTACTGGGCTTGTTTCTTTCTTTTTAGTTTTTTTAACGCAGTCGGGTTTTTTGTTTTTCGTTAAATATTTTTTTTTATTTCATACTTTTTAGTTACTATTCAGAGAATTATTATTTTGCTAAACAACTTTAAATCGTTATATATCCTAAAATATTATTTAAAATGAAAAATTATATAGAGAACCTAGAGATGATTTTAAAATACCTATTCAACGATACCCCACATGACATAGTTCATCGACATTTTTTTTTTCATTTTGACAATATGGCGTCTGGTTGTCGCTGTGGTGAATTTTGATTACTGTCATGTCTTTAGTGACACTCGCAAGGTTAAGACGAATCGATTGACGTAAAAATTATCAAAATCGGCCTACGCATTTGGTCTCTAGAACGCCACATAGAAACAAACATACATACATACATACATACATAGACTGATAAACACATTACCCTCCTTTGCGTCGCGCAGTCGGGTAAAAAAATAGCCTACCAGAAGTTTGATAATGTACTCACCTCGCCTGGGTTGGGCGCCCACACGGTGTCGGGCCGCGGGCCGTATGTGTTGGCGTTCACACGATAGTCCGGATGCAACTCCGATTGAATCGCTGTAACATTACAATGCGTGCTGCTATAACAGCTCTTAATACGCGACCACGATAACAACAAAACTTTGATAGCACCATATTGTGACGTCATGCATTTATTATAACTCTTGCATGCTCTTAAAAAGCAATAGTAATAAGTATAAATTAATTTTCATGAGACATTTAATAGATAATAATATGTTATTGACTTTTTTGTTTCTATCGTGGCTGTATCAAACATAACAGGGCAGCATATCTACGCGGAGAAAGCGGTCGACAGATTTAGCAGTTATTACTAATTTGAAATACTCATGGCACTTTGAAATAATACTGGACGTTAGCCAGGATTTTTATATGACATAGGCTACAATTTCTACCTTAAAATAACTTGTAGAAGTGGGTTTACTGAAAGATACTACCTTACCCGCTTATTAATAAAACGAGAAGTAAAATTACGCCAAGGTTAATCCTTAAAAGTGTATGGTTAGTCCGAAGATTATCCTGGTTGTAACTTTAGTCTACGTTTATTAATAAGAGGGTAAGTGTCGGTAACGGACAGGATCAGATAGAAGTGGAGCAATAAGGGATGGATCTGCCTATCTCTTTTCCACCTATTCGTTACGCTCTGCGAAACCGTGTTCATCATTTTTAAAGTACTTACGTGTGAAGAGATCATCTCTGGGCGCCGTGGCCTCCTGCCCGGTGTATATGGGCACATTGTTCTGTGTCGGTACGAAGGCTCGGAACGGAACCGGTCCGTGTTCCTCCGGCATACGAGCCGGGTAGTAGTAGCGGTTACCGCTGCCCGGAATCGGGTTTATAACCACAGGATGTGGTGGATAGCTCCTGTAAAAAATAAATAAGTTGACGCTTTGTCTTTGGTGTAATAATAATAATATTCTACAACTATCACACAACGCCATCTAGTCCAGATATTTGAAATTCGGGAGTGAGGGCTTGTGACGTCATAACGCTTGTAAAATTAAACCGATCGTGTCGGTATTGTGGTTTTTAAGAAGCGTTGTATCTTCGTCAAAAAATGTGACATTAGTCCATTGGCAAGATCATCATCATCATCATCTTCATCATCAGCCGGAGGACGTCCACTGCTGAACATAGGCCTCCTCCTTAGACCGCCACGCCGAACGACAATTCGCCACTTGCATCCATCGGCGGCCCGCGACCCTCACGATGTCGTCGGCCCACCTAGTGGGAGGCCTGCCTAAGCTGTGTTTTCCGGTCCGTGGTCGCCATGAAAGAACTTTTCTTCCCCATTGGTTGTCAGTTCTACGAGCGATGTGGCCTGCCCATTGCCACTTCAACTTGCACCAGTACTTCGCCGAATATCCATGCACGGTAACCCGCACCTCTACTTGCGCGGGTTACATGCGCCGTGTACAAGCACCCTTAGTGACTATATAAAAGGATGGAGTTTGATACTCTTCCACACAAAAATTACGGATTTGTATGACAATTGATACACAGAAGTTTTGTCTTGGATTTAAAGGAAGGATACTTTTATTCGTGGGCAATCACTTGGCAACATGGTCGGTCATAAACTACTACTGTCGAGTTCGAAAATTCCTATATTCATAGAATCCCTATTTTGACTAAGGTTCAAAAGTGTAAACATATTTAAGTACTCGACTGTACCTTTTTTATAGTGGTAAAATAATCAAATGAGTTCTCCCACTCATACTGTCAGACTCGTACTGACTAAAATCAACGGTATTCTTCAATAGCCCTTTATGTTCCGGGGTCACGGTAATGAGATCAAGTTCCGACTGTAGCTAATAGAAAATGTAACTTCATATAGCAAAATACTAGCACGGACAATTATTGCGTTGTGTTCACTAAGATCCTACTACTATTAAAAAGGCGAAAGTTTGTAAGTATGGATGTATGGATGTTTGTTACTCTTTCACGCAAACACCACTGAACGGATTTGGCAAAAATTTGGTACACAGATAGTTTATAACCTGGATTAACACATAGGATAGCTTTTATACCGATTTTATGTTCCCGTGGGATAATTTTCGAGTTGTAGCGGCTGAAGCCGCTGGCAACAGCTAGTTTAAAATAAACTTACATTGCATGGTGGCCGTTCGTCACGTGTTCGATACCTTCGGGGATGTTTACAGGGGGTGGCATGGCTGTAAATAAATAAATGTATGTGTAAAAACCGTCAAATTTGGTCCAAAGGCAAAGGATCAGTTACAGTTCCATAGAAGTAAATTAAAAGCCTTGATGGGAACCAGTTCCATATAAGGAAAAGAAAAGTCTCGTATACAACCAGTTACGAAACTCTGGTTCCATATGCGGCTGAAGCGCCATAACATAATAATATAAAGGTTTATTTCACTTTGTTCACCTTGCTGAAACAAAAGTGGACAACTTTGGTGTCCTCAATTCACCTCGGAAAAATAAATCAATTGAGGATACCAAAGTTGTCCACTTTGTTCATCTCGGAAAAATATCACCTGGGTGAACAAAGGAGACTTTTCTTCTACGATCTTGTGGACTTTTATCACCCACGTTAAGCATAACAAAATAAAAAACAGGCATTTTAATAGGTAGGTATTTATTGAACTTAGAAATTAAATAAAAAACTATTCTATTCAAGACAGCGCGGGACAAGAACATCTTCTTCATGATCCTGTTCTCCTAGTACTTTTATTCAAAAGGTGCCCACTTTGTTTTACCGTGGCTAAACCAACATAAAATGCTATAATAGATGGGTTTTTGAGAACGAGATGGCGCTAGACGACATGTATAGTTCTGTCACTTTCACTCGCCGGAACAAGCCTGGTTTTAAGACGTTGTAATACCCCCCAGGGCGGGTTTATTGTGCTGATTTACCATAAAAAAAAATGTTTTAGTTAATAATAAGCTTATCTTACCAGCTACATTGTAGTTGTGTCCCTCCAGGTGTGGTTGCTGCATTGGATATGGGTATGGAACCCCAGGGGCCGGAAATGGCGCGCCAGGGGCCGGTATTGGCTGGTTCGGGTGGGGCCCGTGGTTGTACGGATACGACGAACCGTTCATCCTAAACCTGAAACAATGTGGCATGCGTAAGTGATAGCGATGGGTAGGGTAGTGATAGCCATAACTAGCCAAATACTGGCTAGCTATCGGCTACTGGTTGGCTAGATAGCTGACAGTTTCTGACATACACGGTTGCCGCCACAGAATATAGCCAACTGCTACGTTTTGTAGCCGTCCCGGTATTCTGTAGCCGGGTAGCGAGAGTAGCCAGAATAGTCAATAGCTGTGTCCGCGCTCCTGCGCTACGCTAGTGCAATCTCCATTCCCATCATACATCTCTTTCTCACAATTTGACAAAATAGATTAGACAAAGAGAGAGCATTATACTTAGTAATTTCGTTCGTTTAATAAACGAACTTATGAAATGCGATTAAAATAGGTAGTTAGTTACAGCCAGGTTTTAAATACTTAAATAAACATTTGATAGTAGTTTGGTTATTGTGACCTCATAGAGGAAATCAGTGATAATTGTTCTATTTTGGAGTCTAGAGTTGTGCCAGTTGATGGCAATAAGCTCAGCCTCTGTTACCCTATTATTAATTGACCCTGACTAGCGAAACCTGCCCTTTCTTTCTCCATCCTTTTTTATATGTTTATTTCATCTACTGTCCTTATATTATACCCGAACAATAAACAAAAAATGTCCTTCACGCTTCTTAACTTCCCAAAATAGCTGGAACGATTTTGATGAAATTGATACAGAGAAAGATTGTATCCTGGAGACGGTTCCAGAATTATTCTTGTATAAATAATAAAGAGGTATAAAATGGGGCTTTTTAAAGACGTAGACTAGTTAGTTCTATATTAAAAAAAAAACTTTTGAAAAGGATTAGACATGATTACATTATTATTATTCCTTTCCTGTTACAAAGGTCCAGGGTCAAGCTATTGTATAATGGGGTTAGCGTAACCGTTTATAAATACCGTTACAAAGAATAACAGTACCCATACCATGATTTGTCATTACGATACTCGATCATCGATATCGACCACGTTTGGCGCTCTCATTGGCCCGCTCCAAGGTTGTATGAACTCTCAACCAATGAGAGCGCCAAACGCGGTCGATATCGATGATCGAGTATCGTAATGACAACTCATGGTACGGGTACAGACGATTGGATATGCGCAAACTACGTAGGTACAAGTTGTTTTAAAAAAGTATGAGAACCCTTCAGAAAATTGAGGAGTAACTCGAACTAGTTGCAAAATTATGAAGTGCCTACCGAGAACGCTTCAATTAGTATTTTTTTTTTTTTTTTATAAACTAGCGGTTTCGCTAATATTCTTATACTTATCTCTTAATTATAGCTTTCAATTCATTTATTAAGAGATATACAATTTTTAAGAGAAAAAGGGAAATTAAATTCGACAATGTGCCCACTGCTAGCACTTGTGCTCACCTTAAATTTATTTTTGTGTTTGCGTGTATAGTACATACACGCAAACACAAAAATAAATTTATCTAATTTAGATTTAAAACATTTTCACATAAATACAACAATCGCACTCGTAGTACATAATTGCTTTTAAACGGTTATAACAAAATACGATAAAGTATTTAATTCGCAGTAATTATAAAGTTAAATAGGATAAAGAGTATTATTTTTCACATAGATCGTTTTATCACAGTTAGAAACGTTTTCTTTGATGTATAGGTTGAAATTTTGTATTACAGGAATGTTAAATATGTTAAGACTACTGAGTACGGGCACGCTGCAATCGCGGCGGTAAGTTCCCTCTTTGAGGAGTGGCTGGATAGGCGTCACGGCGTCCTGTCATACCATTAGTTGTCATTACGATACTCGATCATACACATCGACCGCTTTTGGCGGTCTCATTCGTTGAGAGTTCATACAACCTTCAATCATTCGTTGAGAGCGCCAAACGCGGTCGATATCGATGATCGAGTATCGTAATGGAGACAGTGGAGCATACGGTGTAGGACTGCCCCGCTTAGGCAGAACACCGCCGTGTCAAGGCAAAGGTCGAGGTCATGCTGCGGGGCGGGACGGAGTGGGAAAGGGACGCCTCCTTCTGCGAAGCAGTCATGAAAGCAAACGGGGGAGCAAGACGCATGAGGGAGAGGACAGCGTCCACCTCACGACACAGCCGCAGTGATAGATACCCACGGCGAAGGACGACGCAAGGCGATCTCCGGCGATCGTAGGCGCGCATGCGGACGGCGAGAAATGGGCGACTCGCTGTCCGGCCATGGACCATGCCCGGGTCGTCGGCGCGTTGTGTTCCACGCGCGCCTCGAAGAGTGTCAACATTATGACGGGGCCCTCTATAGAGGACCAAATCCTGCCGGGGTCCCGTGACTAACGAACTACCGTGACCCCGGAATGTAAAGGGCTATTACAGGACACCCCGGATTTTAGTCAGTACAAGTCTGACTGTCTCTTCCGCTCTGCACTGGGTGGAAGGACTCATTTGAAGTTTTACCACACTAAAAAAAAAACTATCTTCAGACAAAAAAAACACTTCAAGGAATATTAAATAGAAAATAAAAGATTTAAGTGTTTACACATAATATTTCTTGTCTACCGCCAAATGCAACCATAAACACAAGTATAAACACAAACTTCAACTAATTAAATAGTCCCTAGGCGATGTAGGTTAAAATAAGGAACTATTATAATTACCATATTGTTTAGTTAACGCACACAACCTAATATACAGACCTTATATTTATACTTTTTAATTAATAACACATTTAATAAGATAAAAATACGGACCCACGGAGCGTCAAATAGGAAGGCGGAGGAAAACTATGATTTTTCCGATCAGAATTCATGCTTAAACAAAAGCAAACGTCTACAAACACCAAAAACACTTTCAAAAAGAATCTGTCAACTTTTCCACAAATCGCAAATAATTCACCAACTGTCAAATTCACATTAAGTTATCACCCACTTTCAATTAGGAAACATATTTACATCACGTCACTGTGTTATACTGTTTAAAGAATAATATTTTATAACAATCACTGTCTATGGTCTAGCGATACTTACAAAGCTATAGTAGCAGGAAGCCACTCGTCACACAACTGTGCGCTAGCTCGTTGCGAGTCAAACTGTCGTACACGTACACTACTAAATATTTTAAGTGCTAAATTGCTGGCGTATTGCACTCAAATACTATGGTTAAGAAAATCGCACACTGCATCTTTGAATTGGTCTGAATTTCGAATGTTAATTGCTTTGTTAGTGCCCTTTTCATTAATTCTGAACGCTGTTTCTCAGTCGCTTTTTATTTTTATTTGGAAATTATTTAAAAAAAAAAAACCTTTTTTGCTGTTTTTTTGTAATTTAAGTTACATTATGAAACGAGCTTATTTCATTTTAAATGTCAATAGTAAAATCTATTTAGTCGTAAAATAATCTTTATTTTTTAGAAAAGACTTTTCTAAATATCAATGATTTCTAAAAATACCAAGTACTAACAATTTATGAAACAAAAAATACTTGATTGGTATCGGTCGAATAGCGACGGAACGCTTCTTGGGGGAGGTTCAGACAAAATAGAAAAGTACTTTTGCTGCAGTGACAATGTCACTAACAAGGTGTCGATAATGTCACCTGTCACTTGGTTGGTATTTAGTGACGCTCCGGTGACAGCCATGGATGGTTAGGTACCCTCGGATGCAGTAAGCAACGCAAGCCCAAGTGTCAGAACGATTGATGGTAATAACATACTGCAAACATTAAACTGATTTTATGGAGAACAATCTATGTTTAATTCCATGTTGTTTTGGTTTCGTAGAAATTACCCGCTACACAGAAAAAAAATGTATTGGTGATAAAAAATATTTTTGTCAAACATAATTATCATTTATCGTTTCTTCGAGTTATAATACAGTTCTAATAAAATAGACAGTTCAAAGACGATAGACTCTTATTTTTTTGTGCAAAGACGATCGAGAATATTTTTCTAATGAAGTGTCAAGTCTGCCCCCTTCTTATAAATTCGAACGCAGATATTGATCGATTAGTTCAAACGAGTGAAAAGATAGTTAATTTAGTTGAAATTTGCTTAGAAATCGCAGTTGGTACTGCGAAGACATTTACAGGTATTAAAGTTGTTGTTGATCATTCAACCTTTTAACTAAAGTCAAAAGGCTTAAAAACAGTCGACCACTAAGTTTATGGTCTTTTAAAGTTACCGTTATTTTTATTCAGGTCTAGTAGCCGCACGTGCGTATTCAATAAATGTCCCTGAGACAAGTAGGGGAGCATTTAAAAAGGGTTGAGCACAAAAGACAGCGACTCGTGCGCGCTAATTCTGTGACCTTCTTTTTGCAAGAAATGGAGTAAGTTTATAAATAACGTAAGCTAAAAGGGAGAGATCCCGTGCCATTCAAACTTTCTTACGTTCGAGTTGTATGAAGAAATATATATGGCGGTTACCAACTTGTTTTGGCGGTAGTTTATTTCTTTAGAATTTTTAATAATGCAAATGGGCTTTGTTAAAAGTCGATACTTAAATAAATCCATGATAACAGACAACAACAGACCAACATTAACCGAACATTACTAATAGTATCCAATTAGAATTAAGCAGGAGTTTAACACAAATTAAAATATGTATAACAAGTAAAATGAGTATAATAATAAACTGTACAAAAATGTCATTGACTAAAACGTTTTGTTTAAAACTTATGGTCTATAGACTCTATAGTCTATTACAAGCACATTATTTCAAAGCTGTGGCAACACATCTAATTTAGTTGTCAAAGTCAAGTGACAAGGGAAAATAAAAAGAGAACTAAAATAAAATTCGCTATGCTTGAGACGTTCGCAATCGCCGTAATGCTTCGCTAACAATTTAAAATGCTCTTCGCAGAAAAAAATCGCAATGAATTGCTAAGTATCATTTTTTATAATATTTACTTAAAAAGTAACCTTAATTTTAATGAGGATCGTTTTTACATTGATATCAATTTCATAGTAAAAATGAACTTTATTGCAGAAAATAATAATGAAAAAGTTCCCAAAAAGGTTAAGTTATAAACATACTGAGTAACACCAAGAAATTAATATTCCTTCTAGATCTATATTTTTTTTCGACGCCTGTGTATGATTGGACATCTTTAAGGCCCGTATTACACAACGTCAGAACTCAATACACAAGTATTACTTAAAACTAGATACAAGGCATTTGGTTGGTTGAAATCTAGATTTAAATAGAGATCAGTGCATGAGTCGTTCTGTAATACGGGCCTAAGACTCGGATAGGTAAATTAGGACCTCGTTTCGATTGATACAGATAATTTACCTCCAGAGTAAGTGCCTAATGAAATTGATGTAAAAAAGCGCTGAGAGGTTTTAAATTACACAACAGATTTAAATGCAGTTATCAACGTCATTTAGTTTCTTCCGCATTAATATTCATCTAAGCCATAACACATAAACCCCTGTTTTAGTTGCCTTTCCAGTCACAAAAAGTGATCATTTTTCAAGTTTCACAAAATCTTTGAAATTTCATTTCAGCTATGACAAATGTCTTGAAATCCGAAATATGACCTTCTGCAGATAGAAAGAGCCAAACTCGGATTAGGACATTTGTATATTTTCCTTTACGTAACATAAAATGCTCATAAAATGAAACTACTGTACCAAACTGAAACAAATTTATGGGACCAAATGGCAAGTATACTGTATCAAACGAAAAACAAATTACACTAAACGGACCAAAAACCTCGGAGTACAAAAAAAAATACGAACCGAATTGACAACTGCCTCCTTTTTGAAGTCAGTTAAAAACGAAGTCGCATAAGTCTACTTGTACGTGTCTAACTTCCGAAAGACATTTATTTTTTGTTGTATTCGTCAATGTTATGTTAGGTTTGAAACTAAGAAAGTTTCGGAAATTTCAACTAGTAGGTACCTATAAAGAAACCGTGTGAAGCCGCAGCGGGCCGATACTAACAAATAATTGCCATCTCAATTTTTAGGATTGCAAAATTGCCAGCCGGCGTACGGCAAGTTGCATCCAGGATCGGCCGATTAAGCCTTTGTGTCGTTTCCACAGAGGGCTATTATGAAGTTCTGGTCGCTTGTTACACTAAGTGACACTTGTATGCAATCCTTTATGTTATCATAGACGCTTGCTGCACCACTTGTCGTGATAATGGCTCTGTAGCTGAACTTGAATTGTGGTCTTAGAAATATTGTTTTCTTTCCTATCTTGGTAAATGGCGAGGTCAGTGTAGTAGTAGGCATAATGACTGACAGTTCGAGTATTAAAAAATATGTACAAGCAATTTTTAGTACCTATAGACCACCATTACCATCCAGAGGTATCTTTTTCCGTGGTTTCACTCGCTGCTCGATTCCTGATGATTGCAGCGAGAAGTTCCTCTAGAATTATGTTATACAGAAGAAGAACCAGGGAAGGAGGACAAGAGAAGGAGGAGGAGCAGAGGAGGCGTGTGTCCCAGTAATGACAGCTAAGTGACATACCTTTCCAGTTCCTCTTCGGAGTGCGCAAAGGTGCAGGAGTTGCCTCTGGGGCAGAAGGAGCGGGTAGCGGCATCGCGACACATCGAAATCTTGTATTTGGTGTGGGTGGGCGTCGACGCTGCCGTTTGAGGGGACCCTTGGCCTGCAGGGGGGAAGATTATATTAATAACTTTAAATTATAATGAAATAATGGATTATTTAAAATAAAATGGATGACGTAGCTGCTTCAACCCAACTATTCTATTATCAGTTCAGTTCCCTCGATTTATCCATAATATTAAATAAATATATACAATCAAAGCTACTAAGGTACACTCGTCGTGCTGTAAGATGGTGCCAGTTACACATGGCGACATTGGATGAACCATTCCTTTGCACTCGTGAACGTTGCCTAGGTTACGTTCGGGGTCTAGCTGTTTGTGTATGTGATTTTAATATCATAATTCAGAAACAGCTAGGCACCTCCCTCCACCTGCATAGTAAAGCGTAATTTAAATAAAATAATTCGACTTATACGATAGCGCTGTTGTCATTATAATAATATCGTTTTTTCACACTTTCACTCCACCCATGCGAATCAGGGGCGGGTTAGCCAGTTACCATATAAATTTTCACTTTCCAATCGCATTCAACCCTAATCCCTTCAAAGTTAGAGTAAACTTCTGGGTGAGCTCGCTCCATCGTCGACCTTGTCTTAGTCACTCTCTGACCTAGAATAAGGTCAAGAGGAAACCTTTCTATTCATAAAAAAAAAAACAAAACCGAGCGTCAAATAAGCCATTTCATTAAACTCTCATCGAATGACAGTTGCGATTTGATTACACACATTTAAATGCTAGCAAATTGTTGTGAAACAGCATTTTTTGTTTTTGCTTTCTGACCGCCGACGGCTGGATATAATGACACGGTATACGACTATGTATTACACGGTGGACTACTCTGTGATTTTTCAAGGTGGTAACATCCGCAAATGAGTCCTCCCGCCCTGGGTGGAGCGAAAGAGACTGTCATGCCACTACTAAAATCCATAATACTGACTAAAGTCCACTGTGTTCCTTCAACAGCCATATAAGTTGAAGTGTCACGGGTTTTCGACTGTTCCGCGACGCCGGCAGGCATTTGGCCTTTTACGACTCAGATTGCTGTCATCTCTGAGACGCGCGTGCGACGATCCGGGTATGGTCCATGATTGGATGGCGATTCACCCGTCAAGGTGTGCGTCCACAGGTCGGCATCCCACGTATCGGACGTATCGTACGTTACGGATTTTAGTTTGCGTTGTATGAAAACTCATACAACTGCGTCCACTGATCCACATCGTACGGACGGCTCGTCGGCAATGCCTTAATGCGATGCGTACCGATGACGTCATATGGAATGCCGATCAGTGGAAGCGATGAAGGTGGTATCGGCAATCCGATTGCTGATACTCGCGTCGGCAATTCGATCGATGCCGACACAGAAATCCGTTTGATGCGATGTGTCCGATACATACGATGCGGACCTGTGGACGCTTACCATTACTTGCCGCAGTACTGTCCGCATAACCGCGCCTACGGTGTTTCCAAATTACTGGAAATAGCGACGTCTGTTGACGTGGCAGTCTCGGCGACATGAGGGATAATACTACTCACTGGTATTGTTGTCCATACACCGGTCGGGCATGACGTGCTTCTGGTTGTGGTTCGAGTCCCGGCCGGTCGCTTGTTGCTGCAGATAGTGTATGAGGCCCGCTACCACCTCCTTCAGTGACGTCATCACCTCCGCCAGTTGCTGCCATGATGGATTCTTGGCGTCTGAAATTTTTATTAACGATTTATTGTCAAATGGGTCATGAGTTAAGTTTGTACAATCTATAATCTGTCCTAATATTATAAATCTGAAGATTATGTTCGATTTAACGGAATAATCTCGGAAGGTACTGGATCGAATTGTTTTTTTTTTGTGTTAGATAGCCCTTTTATCGAGAAAGGCTATAGGCTATACACCACGTTACGATTAACAGAAGCCGAGAAACGGTTGAAATCGCGGGGTACAGCTAGGTTATTAATTCTATCTTTTTTTTTTTTTGATTGGGACAAACCCACCACACTAGTCCCAAACCACTGCAACTCCTGACTCAGAATCAACAGTGGAAAAGAGCCGAAACAATGAAGCTCGACGTGTCCCGGAGAATGAATTTACCTGTCTTGGATCCAGCGACGAAATTAATCAAAAAAGAATAATGGCGGAGTACGAACAATATGTTTCCACTTCCCTCTATGCAAGCTAGAAGCAGAATATATTCTATCTATTTAAAACAAACATACCAGGACTGGCATCGATATTAGCCAGCCGATCCAGATGTAAACTCATGACGATCAGCTGCGCCGGATCACCGGTCCTCTGCAGCGCGATGAACAGCTCCTGGACCGACTGCGCGAACGACTGGGGCGTCTGCAACTTGTCTGGAAGAATAATCACTGGTTAACTTAATCGTTATATTGGAACGAAGTTCCTTATCGCGCGTTGCGAAACGCGCACGATCATTTGTTCTGTGTCTGGGTGTAATTTATCTATAATATGTATGTATTTGGAAATATATAAGTAGTTTATCAGTTGTCTAGTACCCATAACACAAGCTCTGCTTAGCTTGGGACTAGATGGCGTTGTGTGATAGTTGTGGTATATTATTTATTTTATTTATTTATATGTCGTAGAGGTAAGGTGGATTTTCACATATAGTTGGAACCGGTCGAATTGCAATCGCGTCCCTAAGTCGATCATTCGAGAAACTCCTGCGACTAAAATGAGGGTGATCTTTTCGCTCACCTATGATGCTTTGCATGTGACTCTTGTGGGCGGTGTCTCCGTACAGCAAGGCGCTCCATTGGTCGGGCGCTATCCTAAGCCCCGCCTCCGTGGCGATCTGCACTATCTGCGCGTCGTGTTCCCGTCGCAAGGACTCGTACGTGCGGAACTCTTCCTTTAGTTGCATTAGAGATGAGTCGCATTCGCGTTTTGATACCTAGAAAGAGATGGAAGTATGCAGATTAGTTCTATCCCGTATCATTTTTGTTTAATATTTCCATTGCTATTAATTGTTAATGAAATTCATATCACAATATAGAGTTAAATTCATTGTAACACGACTGAACTGACAAGTTACAGGCATCAGAACCGAAGTCGAAGTTGTGTTGCATTTTACACATTACTGTAATCATTTGGCTTTTATAAAAAACCCACAAGGCTCATCAAGGATAAAAATACGACGAAGCCTACTTATCGCAATCAGTGCGGGACAGCGCTGGCAGGACCTAACATGCTGCTACGTCCTGCATTACCGACAACGCAGCTGTACGTGTCCCGTTTACACTACTCTACGAAGACGCAGGACATCGTGGAGTACATACGGGTGAAGACCAACTGGGACTTGAGGGTGGAGAAGTTGGAGGCACGCCACAACACCAATTTTAATTCGTTTGTGGTGCGCGTTTCGACCCATGATTTGGCGACCTTTCTCAAGGAAGAGTTTTGGCCGAAAGGTGTGCTGTATCGGCGATTCCGAGGCCGGCTACGCGACACCTCGCAGCGAAACACGACGCCGCCATGACTTCGTGTACAGTAGTTTTAAGTATAGAATAATATTATATGTATTAGTTTATAGTTATTGTTTTATATCTATATGTGTATTGTATTTTATGGGCCTTTAGATGCCTGAAATAAAGGATAAAATAAATAAAAATAAATAATTTTATATGCTTACCTTAAAACAAGAAGCTCTGTATAGGAGCTGGACGACATGGCCTATGCTAGTTTTCGAAGCCTGCGGAAAATGAGGCTCCAGTCTTTGGACTACGAACATTACCAAAACCTGCAACAGAACCAATACAATCATTGTTAGTAAAGTGATGAAACAAAGCCGAAAGTACGTTAGCACATCAAAATACCGCTACCAGTCATATTTATTTGTTTATTAAATTTCAAAGAAGAAAATTCAAATTCGGTTGAGAAAATTTTAAACTTTGGTGTAAGTCAATTCGACATGTCTTGAGATTGGTCTTGAGTATGTTTTTCTTCTTTTTGATATTCCCTCACAATACGAAATTCTCCTGTATTTTATGCGTTTACAAATATTCAAACTCACATACAGAAAGAAATGGACTTGGAACAATAACCTGTAGACCATAAAAATATTTCTTCAGTACGAGAATCAAACCCTGGAGTGTCGCACTCCCAACAGGGTAAGAAGATACCGCTTGGTAAGATTGGTAGTCAGACTTTAAAGCATCTAACAAACAGTGACGACTGTCAAAGATCTACAAACGACAGCCGGGCCCACCGGCTTTATGTTTTCCGAGACTCGATGAAATCTGGCTATGATAGATGGTCACCCATCCACAGACGCTCTTCGTCAAGCGCGGCTGTATAAGAGTGCTTTTCCACCTTAGATATGCTATGCTATGCAAAGCTATGTAACTGTGATCCGCCGCCTCAAAGTGGCTCTGCTATGAAGATGCACAGCTCAAGCTATATGATGTATTAAAAAGCCTAAATAGGTACAGGGGGGGTATTACAACGTCTTAAAACCAGGCTTCTTTCGGCGAGTGAAAGTGACAGAGCTATACAAGACGTCGCGCCGTCTCGTTCACTCACAGGAACAAGCCTGGTTTTATAACGTTGTAGTTCCCACCCAGGAACCTATTGAGCACACATCCACAGGACTCAGTCATAGCTTGCATCCATAGCTCGCCGCTAAAGTATGCACGTTCCATATAAAAACGGTGGAAATAAACGCATCAACAGCAACGTAGCATAGCATATCTTAGATGGAAAAGCACCTTTAACTAGGTACTATCGTAAAATGCTTGGGTATCACCTTTCTAGAGAGTGCAGAGCCGTCCTCTAGCGCTAGCAGCACTAGTTTGAGGACCTCCTCCTGCATGGCGGGGCCGAGGAACTGGCAGCCGCGCGCGCGCACCGCCGCCCACAGGTTCGCGCTGAGCTGCTGAGGGTTCTGAAACACAGATACAAATATTTAGAAGACTAGCTGACCCGGCTAATTCTGAACGACTTTTTAAATTAACTCTTTTCTGAACGAAGAGACGAACATCAAATATTTGACAGATAGGAATTGTTTGTAAGGGAAAACCAAAATTTTTGCTTTTACTCAAACTAAACAGATATGTTATGAGCGCGCAAAAAGTGAAGACCAGAAAATGTCCTGCGTGGGACAATTGCCTATGATGCCGGACGTTCGGGGGGATTGATGACGCGTGTCGCTGTTTATCTGTTTATCTCGCTGTCACTTTTTTCTTATTGCATTTAATCAAGCTATCCTTTTCACTTGTACTGGAATGTAATGTGTGAATAAAAAGTGTGTATGTGTGCTGCCGCTCGGCGCGGAACAGTTTTTTCTTTTGTTTTGTAAGCGTATAACATATCTGTATATTAGAATATCATTGCTTTTACTGTTACTTATTTGAAGAAGAATAAAGAATACGACCCGTAAGAGCGTAGCAGCGGGAAAAATGGGCTTTACCTGATGTTGTAATATAAGCTCGGTGACAGTTCTCTCGCCGAGGGACCGGGCCGCGCGCGCCGCCCTGCCGCGCCCCTCCTCATCTGTGATGGCGCACTGCAGCAGCATGACCAACTTCCTCTGCATGGGCCGCGAGAGCCGGCTGCCGGCCATACTTTGGTTCACTGGAAAATATTTATTTAAGAGCTGATGTTTCAATAGTCAGATTTTATCTGTGGAATAAAAATGGCGGTTTGACAGCTTATTTAAGGAAAATATGTCAAAACGTTATTTTAATTCCGCATTTATAAGATATCTGACTATTGAAAAATTTGCCCCTAACTGATTCCCCTAGTACTTGTCATTAGAATTTAAAACGGATTATAAGGCTGAGTTTGTTTGGTAGAATAATGGGCTCAGATTCTTTCTGCCTGATAGTCTGTAGGCTATGCAGCAGGAGTAAAACCATCGAGAGAGTTAGATAAATGTGTATCCCGTTTTATGTTCTAATAATAACATTAAACATTCTAGTTCTAGTACTCTACCCAAGAGATTATAAGCCCTTTTAGGATTTTAGCGCGATGTAATGTTACAATGAACATACAATATACTTCAAGCAAATTAACGTCTATAGGTACACAACATTCTAATCGAAAACTCGTATATCAAATGAACCAAAATCTCAAATTAAAAACGTTTTGACGTCATCGACACTCATAATATCTGTAAAGTTTCGCTTCAAAGAAATTTCTTCCATACCAGCTGACGTGGCGTCACTGTTTCCAGAATTTTCCCTTGACAAAAAGAATTCGTTTGGCTTCGAAGTATTTTGGTTCTTACTTGTAACTAAATAAAATTCTGAAAAAACTTCGAATGGCGTGTGTAATACTTTTTAACTTTGCCCCACCATGTATTTTGAAAACAAAAGAATCTCGCAACTTATTTTGTTGGGTTTCGAAATCAAGAAGCCTCTAAAACTCTGTTGTTTACCGTGTAAAATGTAAACGACATTCAAAACAACCATAAACAAGAAGTGTAAAACAACTTAAAACATTTTCTTACGGAAGTCGGTGGCTTTGTTTTTTATTTCAACGATTTTTTTCCCACTGACTGTCTTCCGAAAGGAATTTTTAAGTAATTTTACAGTATTTGGTAGTGGTTTCAGAAGTTGCTTTTTAAGTCTTTTTATTTTACTCTTTTTAGTTGAAATGTAAAACCCAAATTCTTGTCATTTTACTCCAATTTTGTAACTCCTTGATAACATCGTCCATGTACACAATAAGTGAAAAATTAAATAAAAACTACTGAGTCAAACCGAATGAAATTTTTATGGGAGTAGGAAGGAAAATGGTTACGTAAAATAATAAATACTGAACCGTATATCGAGCTAAAATGAATTACAGCCGTTACTGATGTCATTATTTAGGGAATTTTCCCTTCGACCAACAATTTTATTGGCTTCGAAAGTATATTTGAACTTGTTGAAAAATCTCGGAGGTATTATGTCATAAGGAACAAGGAGGTAACAGGACTTGCGGTGCAGGAAAGAAGGTGAGCCATTGTCTGTGGGGACACGACGCTTATACATCTAAGTTCTCAGCAATGCATAATGGTCTATCCAAGGGTTCGTGATTCAAAACTTCGCCAGCTCAGAATCTCGGCTGGATACGTGAGGATAAACCTTTAAGTGACCATAAAGTTTTTATTTTTTACCTACCATTGCCACAATACTTGAGGTAGACGGCGAGATTTTCCATGCACTTGATGATACAGTCGTACGCCTGTTTGTCATGATCCGGTAGCGCCTGGATGGAAGGTGGGTGGTAGGGCTGCGCGGGTGGCGTGTACCCCGCGAGCTGGAGCAGTGCCGTGTTCACCACCAGCTCCTCGGGGTCCACCTGGATGACTGCCTGCAAGGATTAGACAATATATTGAGTTAACTTGGCACGGTTAGGACTGTAACAGAGAGGTATTTCACCTCTTCTGTTGTCTCAACCTATTTTCTTTTTGTTTTGTAAATTTTAAAAATTTCAAAATAATATTTTATGTTGTGTCATTGCGTCACCTTCAATTTTTCTGGTAATTGCCTTCTGGACTACAGCATGCACTGGTTCTTCGTCTCCGTTTCTTAAAATGCTGTTTTAATTTTTAATACAACTTTGTATGTAAAAGCAAATAAAGACTCTTTTCAGTTTTGTTTTATAATTGCTTCAATAAGTGAGCCCTACCTGAAGGTGGCGCAAAGCCACAGGTCAGTGGCTGAACGATCAATTGCTGCGTGTCGAGGGTTCGCTCCCCGCACAGAACTTTGTATTGTAATAGCAGTTTTATAATATTAGTATTATATAGAATTATACTCTTTCGCTAGTGAAAACTATTTGTCCAGACTGACAAGATATAATTATGTTCAAGGGTTCGAACCGCAGACGACTAAAAATGAAAATTTTCATTTCTATTTCTATATTTTTTTAAAACCGTAATGTAAAATTTTACGAAATAGTTGACGCAATAGCTTAGCGATCCAGAACAGCCACAGGATCGATCAGAGCGGCGCACAATGATTGTTGACATAACCGTCCCGCATGAGGAGAACCTCGTGAAAGCTGAAAAAGATAAGCAAATCAAGTATATTGATTTGGCTCGCGAGGTTGTGGATATGTGGGATGTGGATTCAGCAGTCATTGTGCCAATAGTCGTGTCGGTCCATAGCTTAATTGCCAAGAGCCTCGACCAACATCTCAGGAGGCTCTCTATAGGTAGCTGGATCACGGGCCAGATTCAGAGAGCAGTTCTTCGGGACACGGCGCGCATTGTTAGGCTAGGTTCCTTATGCTGGAGCCCTGCCTGCCGGTAGCTTAGACCCTGTTCCCGATACCGATGGACCACTATAACTTATGTTTTTAAACTTTTTTTTTTTGTTTTTGTAAAAATATTTAAAAATATGTATACTAAGGAGAAAAGATGAATAAAGAATTAATGTAATGAGCTGTTTATGCTTTCAATCTATCTTTATCAATCTTTTCTTAAATTGAAAATTAGGTAAAGTTCTTTCGGCACAATCGGTACGCTGGATTATTTAGCGGTGCGGTGTCTGACCGATTGACTGTGTGTCGCAGGTTCGATTCACCCATGGTCACTTTCTGTAATGAGTCTAAATGTTTGTAAACGTACTCCCGATACAGAAAAATCCTAGAGGCAAGACTTAAAAGATAAGTGATATAAGCTGAAACAGTATAGATATTATTTGGTGTTACTTCGGAATGGTCCCTACCCAAATAAATCCGTTTGACTAATAATTATATTATTAGTTACCTATTTATTAAAGGAGTTAATTAAATCAACAAAATACACGTTACATTTCATACATAACGCGGTTACCCTAATATTGGACTCACACATACGACAACCGTTTAACATGACGCGCAGCCAGAACTTCACGTCACTTTGTAGGCTTTCGCTCCGCATAGCAACACGTGTTTGGCGAATAATATATTAGCTTATGAGATATTCATTAGCAAACAATTCGCAGGTCATGTGCCTTATAAAACAGAATACTTTTTAAGGGATGAAAGGGAAGATGCACCTAATTAATTACGCATAAAGTACTGGCTTAACTCGAAAACGCAAACAACATTAAGACACTTAGTACATACTTCAAAACATAGGAGTGAATCAAGCGTATCTTCACGCTCGAACCAGTCACGCCGGCGTGCACTTCTCGCGTTTAGTACCATTGATACGACGGTAGAGAGAACAAGCAGAGCACATGAGAGCACGGTCGCTCATACTTCTGCTTGCTGAGATCTCACTCGATGGCTTGGCCAAGGTAGGACAAAAGGTCACAAAGGATTTAACTATCAAAGTTAGTCGTCAGCAACGAACGTGCTAAAGAACTAAACTGCACAAAACGCTGACGGACACGTTACCGAGTCTAGAGCCGCTGCGCTGACCCCATTCCTCACTGGTCTCAATAGATCCTCCGCTCCGATGCCAATTATGGAGCATTGTCATAATATAAAAATGAAAGAACTGACAATTTCTTATCTCGGAAAGGATTTACTATAATTAGGTTTTCTTTTTCTACCGTTGATTATAATTAGGTTTTTGCTGCCACTCTTCATAATAAGTCTATCAAGGAAATTCAATCGAATAAAGCCCAGCGAGCCCGCACTGATAGAAATAGAATTACTTTTAAATGTGCTGGAAGTTTTCAACGTTGCATGAATTTTATAGAGCCATGCATTTTTGATGTCATTCTTTTTAAAACTATAGATAGCAGTTCATTAGAGACAGAGATGTCATGCTATATTAACAGTAATTGGATTTAGTCCATTGCGAGGTCGAACCAAACTGTTCGGGGGTAGTTTTAGGTTTGAGCGTAGGTAATAGACGCGTGGGAAGCCGTTGGCGGCACCTCAGTTAGTCAACATAATCTATACCTACGTAATGCCACACTCCACGGGCGTGGGTTCGGCTCCATACATTAAGCTGAAATTAGTATTTCGTTGTGTTTTACATTCGACAGCGTTCAGAAATGTTATTAAAATGATCTAGTAGCTAGTAATCATTTGTCACCGTCTAGATTAAGCTGAATTAGTGAATTTCAACATCAAATTGATCACCGGTTATACTGATATTATATGAAATTTGGTATGGATAGACTCGTTTAGGTAACTTAGAAGTCTGATTAGCTCTCATATAAAAGGTTTTTCTTAGACTGGGATAATCGTATAAAAAACAGCAGCTTGAAATCGTGAGGTGTGATTTTTTGTACTTACTACTATTATTTCGTTCAGAATATATCTGCTGTTAAATGTAAGCAGCCAAGTCTTAATGAAGGCCCAAATAAACAGATATTATTGTGGCAGCGGGTGATAGTTGAACTCCTTCGCGTCCATCACCAAGCGGTGCGTGACAAAGGACGACTTCAAAATCGATTTCTTTTTAAACTGGCCTTGACGCTTAAAATCACAATACATTTACTGATTTCAATGATAACAATCCTCAAACACACGAAGAAATAATTACACGATAGAAAAGTAAAATACCGAACACGGGAGATGAAAACTTTGCAACGAGTTTACTGTTTGAAGTTTGAAAAAATACTGATATTTTAAGACCAGCCCCCCTAAACAAGTCGCAAACGATAAGCGTTAACGCTCGGTTCTCCCCAATAGATTTTCAACCTTATTCCTTAGAGTCTTTAGTTGAAAATCTATTTAGGATTTCTAAGCGTTAGCGACTGGAACGAACGACAACGCCATGAAATCTTCAATAGATTTTCAACTAAAGACTCGAAGGAATAAGGTTGAAAATCTATTGGGGAGAACCGAGCGTTAACGATTATCGTTTGCGACTTGTCTAGGGGGGCAGGTTTCATCTGATTGCTCGCCATTGGTGTAGCTAAGGTACCCTGTTTGCCCACACCCATTTCAATACCTTGTTATGGCACATGCATCTTAGTAGGAGTAGAAGATCTAAGTAGGTAATAAATAATTATGTAGGTATAGGAAAACATCCAAAACATAATTATAATTTCCCGGCTGTTGTGAAAAACTCCTTAAGCGTTGTGCTGAAAGACTACATTCAGAAACATTACGTCTTACGACTACCACCTTTATCTAATTTTAAACTGTGTAACGAATTCTGAGAAGCAAGCTCAGAATTTCTTTAAAGCGTCCGATTAAGAAAATGTATGCTGAAGTAAGCTTGGGGTATGGATAACGAAAAACAACACATCCCGAGGTTAAAAACATGAGTATAGTCTGTGTGACTGATTTTAAAACAGTTTGCATCTAAAGAAGGTTATTCAAATTTTACATAAATACAGCAGAGATGCCCCTATAAATAAGCAAAACAACAGTCATGGACATTATATAAAAGTAGATTTTATAACCATACGATCAGCTTATAAAGTTCTTACATCTCTTCAGGAATACTTATTGTATCGTACGTAAATATATTTACAAACATTTTAACTCACACAAACAGCTACACCCGTAAAACTACTTGTAACTATTTGGTATTTTCGTTTATCGTGCAGTAATCGAAAACGGAACACGCAGCGTAGCAGAACATCGCTTAGCCACTGAGTCAACTGAGCTGCGGAACAACCCCCCGTATCACGTCTTAAAACCAGGCTTGTTCCAGCGAGTGAAAGTGACAAAGCTATAGAAGTTGTCTAGCGCCATCTTGTTCACTCACTGTGTCAAGCCACAGCAACAGTTGTAAATTTATCAAGTGAGTCCTCTCACCCTGGGTGGAGCGGAAGGGACTGTCATTCTCTGTTGACTAAAGGAACAGGGTGGACTTTTGGACCTTGTTCGTATGGTTGCTCATCGCGTTCCACGACCGCGGTATTCAGTTTGACCCTGAAAGGTGAATGCTTTCCCAGACAAAATCTATGTTACTATAATATTATTAAGCTCAATAGTTTCGTTGCGGGACTTATTTCCTTACCGTAACCCCGGAACATAAAGGGCTATTGAAGGACACCGTGAATTTTAGTCAGTACAAGTCTGACAGGCCCGCCCTGCCCGGGGTGGGAGGACTTATTTGATGATTTTACAAAGCTAAAAAAAAAGCTCAAGAGTTCTGTATCGTACTGATATCAGGGAAGGCTATTTAACATCACTCTACGACCAAAAGAAGCTGAGCAGCGAAGGTGAAATATAGAAGTACTTACTTGGTCGAATGGACATTGTTTCCTGTGTAAGTGATTGAGGCAGTGTCTACATAGTGTATGGCCACATCCGAGGCTAATGGGGCTGCGGGGCGGCGCTCCGAATTCGCGGCAGCACACAGGACAGTTCAAATAATCCGTCCATTGAGGCGCCTGTATTGGCATTCTGAAACAATGAATACAGTATGAAAAGTTAACATGGATAATAATATTATAGAATATAGCAGTTATTGTGCCGATAGTCGTATCTGCCAACGGCTTAATTGCCAAGCGCCTTGACCAACACCTGAGGAGGCTCTCGCTGGATCACGCGCTTGATTCAGAACGCAGTACTCCTGGGCACGACGCGTATTGTTAGGAGGTTCCTCTCTCAAGAGCCCTGACCACCGGTCCACCCAGACCCTGTTCCCGATGCTGGTGGACTGCTATTTTTATTTTTATTTTAAATGTTTTTTTTTTTGTAGAAATATTATAATAAGTAACAAATAAGTGCCAAGATGAGTAAAGAAAATTAAAATTATATAGATAAGAGAAACACGAGAGACAGTGGTGACATGACCCAGTGGTAAAAGCGCCAGCAGTGGTAAGTGCGTTACTTCGTGTAATTCATTTCATCACCATTGCTCTCAAAACAGTGAAGGAACCCGGCTTGTCTTAATTAAAGCCAAAATTCGAAGACACATGTGTTGTGAGAGCTACCGACCTGCAATGGGCCACTGCTTCTCATAGAGAGGCCTGTCCCAGAAGAGGGAACCTAAATATGCTGCGCTTAACAACATATTAACTAAAAAAATATGCATCCCAGTTATACACAGGACACGTTAAGTTTCCTGCTTGACTTTGCATGAAGAGGTTTTCGATACGAAGGCGCATACTAAAAATTCTGGTACGATTTCAAGATTTCCAGATCTTTATAACTAACTGCGTAATTAAAGCTGCATAAAAAACTTGCTCAAAACACTGAGATGCATATACATGGACATTTGTAAGTCGCCATAGTCACATTTTGCCATGCTTGGTTACTCTGAAACATTTTTATAAGTCATTCGCTTTGCGTGAATCTTCCATAAGACCCTTCGTTCACAACGCGACCCAAGTCTCCGATACCTAATGAGTTTGGTATTCAGGCGACTATAGCAATACAAATTCATAAAGCTACACAGGCCTGCGTCAATGGATACGAATGTCGGGAGATATCGGAGGCTTGGCCTAATAGTTGCCTAGGTCATAGTAATCCTATTGCCAGTGGCAGTGTTGCCACGGGGTTTCCACTTTTCAGTAACAATCTGGTTGTGACCAATCCATTACATCCCAATAAACAATTAAAGGCACAGGTATGGTGTACCGCTCAGCATAGCATTAATAATCATATACCTTTCAAATAGCTAGCTAGCAGAGAATTATCTCACGGGAACATAAAATCGGCATTAAAATTATCCTAAGTGGTAATGCAGGCTTTATTTGAATTATAAAGTAGAAATTATAAGTATGAGTTAGTCTATAAAATTATATTTAAATAAATCAGTCTGCGTCATGTATTTTAGGAATTAGTTTAATTAGTTAGGAAAATCCTAACAGTTTTGGCTGTTGGAGTTCCACATCAGGTGTTCCAGATCTCAATTTTCATACTTCAACAGAGAGTGCTCATTAAGCTGAACAACTCTTGTTAAGACGTCATTCATATATGTTATAGTGTAGCTGGGCTCTTGGAGTTCCACATCAGGTGTTCCAGATCTTCAATATTTATACGACAACAGAGAGTGCTGATCAGGCTGAACAACTCTTGCTAAAACGTCATTACCGTATATGTTATAGTGTAGGTGGGCTCTTAGAGGTCACATCAGGTGTTCCATATCTTCAAATTTATTCTCTCAGCAGAAAATTCTCATCACGTAGAACATTTTTTATACTATGACGCTATTTTTGTATCTCGTATAGTTTTGCTGGTCTATTGCAGTTTTGCATCCGGTGTTCAAGTTTCCAAGTTATAGCCTATCTAATGCCGGGACTTAATACCTATACAACAAAAAAAAATCAATCAAATCCGTCCAGTAGATCCGAAGATTAGCGTGCACAAACACACAGACAAAAAAATATTTACAGTTTCAGATTTGGCATCGATATAATAACAACCCTTGCTACTTTTTATGTATATTTGCAATGTACATTGTACAGACACCACTTTTCTTTTCTACAATTTTATTATATGTATGTATATAGATGTTCGATATCAATTGAATAGGCAGTAAATATTCACGCATCAATTTAGCTTGCCAAGTATGATATTGCTTGTTGACTGCATCCTGTCGTCACAAATGCAGGGCATCTATTTTGTCACTTTAATGTGACACTTCAGCCCGTGAAGTTCAGTATGCATCTTTCCAATGGTTAGACACAGTTCAATATTGTTTTCCATAATTATGTGTAGAATAGATCCTATTCCATTTCTTTTAATTTTAATATTCGACGTTCAAAAGTGCCTCTTCGATGGCCTAATTGAAATAAACCATTTGACTTTTTATTTAACATGGTATTATCATCGAATGAGGCCTCCACCCAGGGCAGGACGGGAGGGACTGTCAGACTTGTACTGAGTTACTGACTAAAATCCACGGTGTCCTTCATTAGCCCTTTACTTTCCTTTCTGGGGTCATGGTAATGGAATATAAGTCCCGCGACCAAAGTTTTGGCATTATGACTTTTGTAAAGATGTGGGATTTTAGTTTTACACTAAATCTTTTTAACAGGAAAGCTGGCTCAGGGCTCGCACACACAGTATTTAAAGGATCGTTTTTAACGGATGATCACACTGCGTATACAATAAACCAAAATGCTTTATCGGACTAGTGTATATTTTGTCGGACATGGCAGTATTATGGATTCAGTAAAAGGTACTGGCCTTTTACTGAATCCGTAATACCTACTACAATGTGTGTGAACTTGCTACAACAGCACACATCATCACCAAATTAAAATGTACCTCTGTGTGATCGAGCACTTATATGTACAGACGCCAGCATACCAACCTACCTCAATCTGACAAATTTCTTTAGATTCTAATTTAATTCTAATCTATAGATTTTCAACCTTATCACAATAGTGGAATATTAATGTTCAATGGGGAAGGCAAGTCAAAGCTAATTGTAGATGACGCCACCATAGCTTAGCCCCAATCCGACCAATGACGTAGTACTATTTTGAAGTACCTTAAGCTTTGGACTGAAGAAGATTAGAACCAATGACGATGCTTGGAACAAGCTATACTAGCGCCATTAGTTCCCCAGTTGCTATCCCCATTGGTAAAATTATACAAATTGGGGTAGGTTGACCTGCTGGCGTCTGTACTTCAGATTATTTTATCCTTCCATAGGGATGGCGCAAGGCCTCGGATGCGAGCCAGGCAAGGGTAGGCACATATACAAGTAGACTGATACTGCGTATTGGGTGTACTACTTTATAACTCTTCTGCCTAAGATTACAGGCGTAATTTAAGCATAAGTATTTATTATGCTATTATCTTTTTCCTTTTGTTCAAATCAATACATTTTAGAGTGCTTATTATTGTTCTAATCTCATTACACCGAATGTATTGATAAAAAAATAATAGGTACAGCATTGATATATAAATAATTATATCAATGAGGTACAGTAATAAAATCCGTTATCACTATTCTTATGAAGACTAAAGAAGTGGTTTACTAAAGTATCTGCAGATTTTTCCGTAATAAAAATGCTTTGTGGCTCTTGTAAAGAAAGAAAATCTAACTCCGTTAAAGTAAAAAAACTCTTCTATTACTCTTCTCCCTTCTTGGCATGCAGGGGTGTATGCCAAGAATAGTATTATGGAGTTCTTTTGAAATATGATTGACAGAAATTAAAGTAAAGAATGGGTGTTCATAGAGAGGTTATAAGTTATTGAATACCCAACAAATTAACCACTTATTGGTAGTGGGGGTGTTACTGACCTCGGCTCATCTTTGAAGAATTAGAACTTTTAATATTCAGAATCTCACGCCGTTACGCTCCCGTTACGTTCACAAAAATGTCTTTCTTTCGTAATCAAATACGATCGCGTGTAAGCGTGATTTAATAGTTAGATTTATTAAAAAACTTAGATTTTATACTTTATCACAAAACGAAAGGTTCATGTTCCAATAGTTATGTTACCTAACCTTACTATCCCGTCTAAAAAATAAAACCTGTATTCTGAACAAAATTAATCAATTTCATTAATGTCAGTATCAGTAGGGTCTCTAATAACACGACGTCTTTTAAAAGTAAAACGCAAATATTACAGTCGCGTTACAGGTTACAGCCGACCGAGGTGGCCGAGACAAAAGATATAAAGTAGATCAAAGTGAAATTGTGACTAAACTGCTAAAGCACCGTCCTTCCGCAAGCGAGAAGCGGGCAACGAGCGGTGAGTGTGCGACGGTGATGCGGTGTGGCAGTAGACATCTTTACGAATAATTCCAAAAAAAACAACTTATTTACAAAAAAAACTTGTTTGCCTCAATACCCGAAGTTTTGTGAAATTCGATGTTTTAAAGCTTTGAAATCAATAAATATATGATTCGACTAATTAGTGACGTCATACAAAGTCTATACGGGAATCGCGTTTTGACTCGTCATAAATTTTTGTCCACTCCCGTATTCCATGGTGGTTGTATCTACTTTATGTACAAAAACTGAGTAGACAGTCCACAGTAAAAAACGTAGGTATGAATAGTCGGCGATCAACTATACGTATACGTGCACGAGCAATGAAATATAAACATTCAACAAAATTCAGAAGCTAATTTCGCCTGCTCTTACGATTGGAATATTTTGGATGATATAATATTACGAAATCGGTCTCATCTCGTAAGGCCGTTATTTGACGAGAAAACTCTTCTCAAATTTGACTTTCACTGTCCTACAATCATTTGCGCGTTTCTTGAGTGAGAAAATCTTTGATAATCATTTTCTCGTAGATATTGGGACCATAGCCTATCTATAAAGGCAGTACCATCCGGATATTATGAACGGAAACGAAGCGAAACCGATTTCTGTTCAGAAAGTTGTCATTCTTTACCATCACCACAAGCAGTACTTATACACCTAAGTAAATAATTGTATTTTTCAAAATAGACTACATGTAGCAAAATTTAGTCAGTAAGAAAAAAACTTTAAAAAAAAGTACAGAATTCAAAAAAAAATTTTAAAAAAGTTTAAAATAACTTTTCATTCGGAAGTCGATAGCTTTGTTTTTTATTCCATTAACTATTGCCACCGACTTCCGAAAGAAAAGTTATTTTTAAACTTTTTTGTTTTTGAAGTCGGTACTTTATTTTTAAGTTTTAATTTTACCCTTTTTAGTTCAGATATTTAACAAAACTCCGTATAATTGGCGTCTTTTGGAATCTATATCCAAGCGAGCAGCAAATAAGGATCTTTATGGGCAATGTCACAAGATATCCATTATTGTTATATACTAAAACCTTCTTTGCACCGGCGCGTATAAAAAACGTGATGTGCATAGGGTCTAATCTAAGTTGTATGACTTCTGATTGGTGAGTGCTACAATGAGATGCCAGCTACTTGCTTACTTTTATGCAAGTTAGAAAGCCTACCCATGACGCGATTTGCAATTTGTAGGTGCTCACTAAAAATTAAAACCGTCCTTTCTACTACGATATAATGATGGTATTCGATTGACCTGACGTCGTCGTGTCTACGGGAGGCAACAGAGAGTTTTATGTTCGTAGTGTTATGGATGGTTTTCACTAGTAGTTGGAATCAGTCTAATCGCGTCGCATCGCGTCATTAGGACGCTTCCTTACTAGTAGGTATGGGTATTGTATGCTATATGACGTATAATAGGATTTACGTCAAATTCACACAATTTCCTTCACATATTTCCTTATAACACAAAAGCCGAAACGTAACAATGAAATGGAATAGCAGTGATTCACAACACTTATAGTTTGATCTATCTTTTTTAATGTTGAGACTTTGTTGTGGCACTGTTCAGTATTTGCGTACTGGTAGACACTCCCTTAAAGACAGTAAGACACCCCTTTAAGCTGTCCATTAACAGTGTAGTGAACACTCAGAACTCATTTAAATTAGGAATAAGCTGTTGAGTTTCCATATAAAATAAAATAAATTGCATGGTTGCTTTCTATTAAGACGTGGGCTAAAGCTGATACACACTTACTAGAGCTACAACATAAATCCTAGAATACAGAATGCCTATCTGATGTATTGTCTGCATGAATTTGCAGTATTTTTTTTAATTGATAAGCAATGCAAAGACTAAGTATTGTTGACATTATAAAATATTACATCTTATGACAAAGATTAAATGTTTTTCATACTAGCATCATGATTCACCACATGAAACAAAACAAGAATTTCTAAGTTGCTTACTATAATGTATGTGATGATATCTTGTGTCAAATAATACATTATGACATTCATATTGAGGTGGAACTAGTGGTCATGGTTGACCTTTAACTTATCTCAATCAAACTTGAACCATTTTATTCGATTTTAAGATTGAGGTAGGTTAATAGTCTGGTGTCTGTATTATTTGACAGTAAAGAATAGATAGAGATAGTTTCACTATTGTCAAGTATCAGACTCTGTTAACACATAAAAACTAAACATTCATAAGAATAAGCATGGGCAAAAATCAAAAATCATAATAAAAAGAACACTTATTAACAAATTATTGAAGATCTGATAAAAGCGCAAAAATACATGAAGAAAGGAAATACATAAAAACAAAAGGCAATAGATAAGTCAGAAATATAGTGTACATGATAATTTTGATTTCAATTATGAATCAACCCCTTCGCATTTGCTTAATCTTACATTATGAACATATAAATAAATAACATTAGAAAAGGGCAGCAGGATGACGATGATAAATATAAAAATGACTCAACAGAAAATTAGAGTATTGTTTATCGCTAATAATTTCCTATGTTATCATTGTGTTATAAGCATAGGTCGGAATTAGGTAGAGTTATTCATGTACTTACACTGGTTTCATACAGTGAAAGAATAAAACACCAAATCCCGAAATTACTTTTAAAGAGCAGAGAAATCCCATCATTCTAAAATTATTTTCTTTCACACAATTTATTTCTCTGATGTTACGTCTCTGGTGTTTTTATTATTATATATATCCCGGCAAGATCCATATTAATATCAACATTTCGATGTAAGTACCAAAATAACTGTACCTAATTCTGACCTATGGTTATAAAACATGAAGATTGCTGGTCATAGAAGTCCTCAAATATAACCCCTTACTTATTTTTCAAACATTCATGGTTCTGAAAAGACATCCCAAATTTTAGAAAGTAAATGTAGATTTTATCATCAGATAACAATTCATGAGTTCATTATTGGCAGTTTGTCAGATTTGTGATGAATTTGTCAAAATTATTATTCAGATATAATTTATCTGAATAATATTAGAACCTCTATTATCCAGAGAATTAATTGGCTTCTATCACTTAGTTCAACCAAATAATTCAGGTACAACAGAGTTATATTTTTTATGTTTCATAGAATTTTACCTTGTAGAGATTATGGGTAACTAATGTAAATTATATTATTATGAAGGTTGTCAGTTATTTCAATAAGAATGGTTTAAGCATAGTGTCTTGTGATTTGCACAGTATATGCCCCTACAAACTGTAACTTATGTAAATATTAAAAACCAGTTTTGACAGCCAGCCAACCCTTGTTACAATATCTAGGTTTCGATTGACATTGAACTTACGTGTTTCATGTTTCACCTCATCACTATTTAAAATATCTGGATGAAATATCTTGTAGATAGATCTTTTTGATGGCCAATAAAATATTCATTGCAAATTTTTGTATAATAAAATTACAACAACTAGAAATAAATGATATCTTTAAGCAAAGGTATCAATAGATGTTATATTGTTATGATGTTAGTAATATATTAATAACTCATGGAGAATATTTAGATTTGATTGTAATCATTCCTATTTATCAAAACTGAAATGTCAAGTAAATTAACAAAGGCATTATGAAGTGCACTTATAAGTGATATAGCATACATGGCTTTTACATAGTAATAATTATACACTGCTTAATGTATGTTTTTTGCAAAAGTAATCCTGGCTTTAGCCAGCTGCTACATGGTTTTATAAAATTATTATCTTTAAATGAATGCTAAACGATAACACAAGCAAGCCGAGAGGTCATACATTACATATAAAGGCCAATAAAACCATGAATATGTTAAAATATTCACCATGATATTGAAAAATTAAGCATTTGAGAATCATGACGACATTCTTTCAATTTACATTTCAGCGCCTAGCAAAGCTTTTTTTCATAGACTGTGTAAATTCGGTAACATTTTATTGACTTATTATATTTTACAAACACCTGATTTTTGGCTTAGTTCATAAAAGTAGGCACTGTACAAAAATTATGACATCTGAAAATTGCCACCTAGGCAGTCGTCTGGTAGTCTGAACACGCCATGATTCTCACTTTATTATTTGTGTATGATATATGAGGGTACAATAATGTTGTGAAAACATTATTTTTTTGTAATTACCTTACAAATAACTCGTACAGTCATCACAAAAGTAACACATTTATCTTCTACCCACTTCAAAACATGATCGGTCAGCAGCCGTGAAACATAGACTAGATAGAATTTTGCAATTTATTTATGAAGTGGAAAAATTGTCTGACAGCTCCATAAAGGTGGCTATACACGTTTAATAGTTTTGGATCACATCGTGTCACCCTTTATAAAAATATTTTGTTCAAAGCATTCTTTCATGGCTTAGAAATAAGAGAAACAATAGTATATTAATTTAAATGAGCTCCAAAATATCAAGAGAGACACAATGACATGATAATACCTTTCTTCATCTTCTAGATAGTTTGTGCTAATTTGCTAATGCTAATATTATTAGCAAATATAAAGATAATAATATTGCTTTAGGCAAACAGAAGAATTGACTCTTTGTCATTTAAAAATCAATGCAACTTCATCATCATCATCTCAGCCGTAGGACGTCCACTGCTAAACATAGGCCTCCCCTTTTGAATGGAACTTATAAAACCTTATTCACCATCATCAAATCGTTAATTATAAAAATCTTTTAATCATTTCTTCATTATTTTAAATGTAGGAAAACTTGTACGACTTTGAAAAAGACAGTTTCAAAGTTGTTATCATGGACCTAAAAAAAAAGGCGGACGGAACTTCACTAAGAAAGAATTGAAGCACCCATAGTAAGTCAGTGCGCTAATATGGACAAGCCAGAACGCACACATTCACACCATAGTAAGTCAGCCGTCGGCCATTACGCTCCGAACGACGCTCGCGTATTATTCGGCGTTATTTTGTCTAATAAAAATCAAAGTATGCAGTCATGTGTTGCAAAAAGTTGTCTAAACCATAGTAGTTCAATTAAAAAAGCCAGGGGATCACTTTTCATAGTTAAGCATGTCAATTTGAAGCTTATTTTTCGATTTTACGTCAATAAATTTAAAGCCTCCTCTTCACAATCGGCCATGATGGCCGTGTTTGCCGAACAGAAGGAGACGGCGCTATACTAAGAATCGAGATAGAATTATTTGCATCTTGCTTTCTGATATAGCGCCGTCTCCTTTTGTTCGGCAAACACGGCCATCATGGCCGATTGTGAAGAGGAGGCTTTATAAACATCTCGAAATCAATCAGTGTTGCAACTATTTCATGGTTCAAATTATTTTAAAATTGGGAGATTTATATTTTATGTTACTATTTATCGTTATTGTATTTATTTATTTATTTTTATTTATTTATTTATTTATGTACACAAAAAACACATAGATACAAGCAATAACATTCAGAAAAAAAGAGCACAAAGGCACTGCTTATTTCAACAAGAAATTTCTTCCAGCAGACCAGCGACAGAAGAGAGATAGACATGAAAACGTAGACACAGTGTACAAATAATAAATAAAATATAAACATACATACTATTAAAATAAATATATAATCTATATGTATAAAATGTAGATGTTTTAAAATAAACCTAATATATAAATATAATATACTAAATAATAGAGGAGAGGTAATAATCTTTGACTTGTTTTTTAAAAACAGAGACAGTTTTTGAGTCAAGTATCTTAGGTGGAAGTGAGTTCCACAAACGTACTGCATGAACGGAGAAGGAGTAGGAAAAAAAGTCAGTTTTATGGGATGGAAAATTGAGGTGATGCTTAAGATGGGATCTGCACAGAGCATCAGGAGGACGAGTAAAAGAAAATCGCTCACGCAGGTAGGAAGGATAAGCAGGGTTATGGAGGATATTGAAGAGGAGACATAATATTCGAGTGTTCCTGCGAAGACGAATAGGAAGCCATTTGAGTTCCTTTCGGAATTGAGAAACATGGTCGTACTTTCTTAGCCCGAAAACAAAACGAATGCAAAGGTTTTGCAAGCGCTCAAGCTTGTTCAAGAGCTCCTCAGTGGCATCCAGATAGCAGGCATCAGCGTAATCAATGATTGGCTGAATCAGAGTCTGAGCTAGGTAAATTTTAGTTTTAAATGGCAAAAAAGTCTGTAAGGATTTAAGATTGTGAAAAGAAAAATGCACCTTACGACTAACCTCATTCACCTGAGCCTGCCAAGAAAGATTGCTGTCAATGATGACTCCAAGGTTCCGAGCTGCATCGGAATATGTAATGGCCGTGCCACCTAGGGATAGCGGTGTCAATGAAGAAATGTCAAGTGCTGTACGAAAGTATCTACTACCTATGATCATAGCCTGAGACTTAGAAGTGTTGATCAGTAAGCCATAAGACTTAGCCCATTCATTGATACTTTCCAGATCGCGATTCATGGCATTGACGGTTAAATCCGCATCAGCCAGTAGAAAATGTCGATAAAGCTGCAAATCGTCTGCGTAGAGATGGAAGTTAGAGTTAATAACCCTAGTAACAGTGTTAATGAAGATAGAGAAAAGGAGAGGACAGAGAACGCCACCCTGAGGGACACCAGCAGTGAGATCACACCAATCAGAAAAGAACTCTTCTTGGCGGATACACTGAGAGCGACCTCGAAGATATGTGTCCAACCAGGCTAACACAGGGGAAGAAAAGTTTAAAGACTGAAGGATCCCAAGAAGTATGTCGAAATCCACTGAGTTGAACGCACAACTAAAGTCAAGTAAAACCAACAAAGTAAGGGATTTGTTGTCCATAGCCCAGCGGATATCGTCAGTGACCTTCAGGAGAGCAGTGACCGTACTATGTCCAGCACGGAAACCGGATTGAAAAGGGGAAATAAGAGCGTTAGATGATAGAAATGCAGAAATTTGGCCATGGACAATGCGTTCAAGAACTTTAGATAGGAAAGGAAGAATGGAGATGGGTCTGAAGTGGGATAAGGAAGATGGATTGTTAATTTTAGGAAGTGGTATTATATGAGCCTGTTTCCAGGCTGTTGGAAATATGTTAGAATATAAGGAAAAGTTAAAAATGTGGGTAAGAATGGGGAGCAATTGATTAATAATAGGTATGATCATTCTTGAACACAAATTGTCATGACCCACAGCAGAGGATGAAATAGAGAGAAGAGATTTTTTGACAGTGTCTTCAGAGACTGGACTGAAATTGAAAAGAGGACAAGTTGGTAGAGGCAAGTTAGAAAGCTCAAGCAAGGTAGAAGCTTTGACATTAGGGTCCAATATCAAAGGTGGAAGAGAAAAATGTCTGTTAAGAGCGGACAAGTCTACATCTTTACAGGCATTCGTGGGGGATTTGCCAATACCAACAGATTTCAGGAATTTCCAGACATCTGTGGAATTACGATCAATGAGAGATTCATGGAAAAAGCGTCTCCTTGCATCACGACACAGACGATTGCAGCGATTTCGTAGTGCTTTGAAATGAGCGAGGTTATGTTCCGTAGGTCTACGTCTGTACCTACTCTTCGCCTTATGCTTATGAGCGATTGCATCCATGATGTCAGTCGTCATCCAAGGCGCAGGATTATGCTTGATTTTAATTCGCCGGCGAGGAGCATGTACATCGTATAGATTCAATACCTTGGCATTGAAGCAATTCACCTTATCATCAATAGTATCGCTTTCGAAAACAGGTGACCAATCGATATCACCAGCATCACGTTTCAAAGCCTCCAGATCCATGCTGTTAAAACTTCGTAGAACGCAGAAACGAGGTTTACGTTTAGGAGGTCGGATACGATAGGAAAGATAGACGAGATCGTGATACGAAAAGGTTGCAGTGAGCTGCCCAAACTCAGCAACATTGTGAGGCGAAGAAACAATCATTAGGTCAAGAAGAGAAGGCGTGCAATTTGGAAAGTTATGAGTCGCAGAGAGAGGTAAAATTTCAAGATTAAATGAGGATAAAAGTGAACGGAGTTTTAGGGAACGGGAATCATTTTTAATTAAACATGTATTGAAATCACCCATTATAATAACATGCTCGTACGATGGGCAGAGATTATTAAGTGAAGACTCTAAGGAATCAAAATAGTTTATGTGAAGGTTAGGAGAGTAGAAAACAGCAAGCAATACTTTGGAATGGTTTAAGGTGATTTCAAGAAACAATGATTCAGCCGATCCAGAATACAGCGATGGAGATGAATGTACAATTTTGTAGGGTATATCGGCGCGTAAATAAATCCCAACACCACCACCACCCTTGCCAATTCTGTCATTTCTGACAAGAACAAAGCCAGGAAGTGCGTAGTGCGTAGAAAGGAGGGAGGGCTTAAGAAATGTCTCTGAAATTAGGAGTGCATCGAGATGTACACTACTAAAGGATGCCAGAAGATCGGAATAATGGCCAGGAACACTCTGAGCATTAATATGGGCTATATGGAGATTTTTAGGATTATTGGAAAAAAGAGAGGAAATGTTGTCATGCAAAGTATGAATGGGAAGCTCACTGTCCGCACTAAGAAAGCTGCAAGTTGAAGAAGAGCAAGAGAAAAAACTATCGTCTAAGTCAATTGGGATGTTCATACTTAAATAATTAAAATATATAACCAAAATAAAATACAGTCCTAACAATAACTACAATTAAAATACGGTTGATTGCTGCAAAATACAACCACCCTAACTTCTATACACTTCTAAACTTCTATATTTTTACAGATTTCCCCACGGCAAATGATGCATGGAAAAATGATTGTATAAAAATAATAAGGGAGTGTAGACATGGAATAGGAATGTAGACGTGTAGGAATGGAACATAAAATAGCTTTAATTAAATATTTATAGCCGAAAAATACTTAAACATTCGTTTTCACCACTTAAGTAAATTAGAAGGGATTTCTAGATTTGTGTCGATAGCCAAAGACAAGTCTACAAAATTTGAATCACCAAAAGGGATTGCAATACTTTATTAACATTAAACGAGTTGTAAATATTTTAATAACCAATGTGCTTAAATTATTTTACCTTTATTTTAAAAATAGGTATCCGTCACAAATAAAATGTAATTAAACTTAAGTTCAAGGGAGATCTTAATTAAATATTGTTTAATAATGGGTAATTTTTTCCTTCATCTGGCATCCCTATACAAACTCACACATATAAAGGCCGCCGCCATTGTGGTGCTTCAATCGTTTCTTAGTGAAGTTCCGTCTGCCTTTTTTTTTAGGTCCATGGTTGTTATTGGCACAAACAATCCCTGCCCTTGTCTCTGTCTTGCCAGAAAAGTTACAAAAAAAAACTGTCATGGACAAGACGGACTGACGGCTGTCAATGTCAAGAATGTAATTTGAGTGTGATGATGTGACCTCTTGATGATTATTATTTTTGTTTCAATATTACTTTAGTACGTTAACCGGTTAACCGTGATCCACTGAATAGACCCTAACACTGTCTTCTGTATAAAGTGTAAAACATGACTAGAAAAGTCCCCAAAAGAAACTGTTTGATGTGTAGGTAGACGTGGACATGAGAGTTGAGAGTAAACAGTCAAACAGATGCTAAACTCATGTTGTATTTAAATTCAATTTATCTAAAACCGTTAAATACTACCTATAGTTAATCTTGCAGCCCTCTTCAGCTTTTTTATTGGCAGAGCAATTCTGAAACAAGGGGGAAGATACAATGCTTAAGTAGAATACATAATAGCTATCAAATACAATCTGTATTTAGATAAAGTAGTTGATTGTATTGATATCCTATGTCATTTTTTAGAAAACACAAAGTGTAGGTGCAGATGAAAGTGGACTCTAAAAGGCACTAAAATTCTGTGGAAGACTACATTCAGTTCTACAAAACAGGGTGAGCCAAATATTCTATCACATGAAATAATTGCTAATATAACCTGAAATCATTCCTGTTGCTTCATTACAAATCTTAAATATTTTTTTATCATAGATTTAGATGACTTCCCAGAATTTGATCTTTATTAGCAACACTATTAAATGGTGGAATAATGCAGGGTGTGTTTTTTTACGGCATAACCGGCTTTGAGACTCAAGGTTCATTGATATTTCTCAGTTTCTGTTGAAGGTTAGGTTTTATTAAGGAATTTTATAAGTTTATTACTGGCAATATAATCTATGGTTTCTTATTTTGATGTGTTCCGTTGATTTTGAATTTGAAAAAGAGAAGTGTTTTGTCACTGTGAGAAAAATATTCTTGAATGTGATCGAAGTAAATTGTACGAAATGGTTGAGTGATATTTTATTATGTATTTTATAAATGTGTCTTTATTTTTATAAAGAACTATTATGTATACGCAGTGAAAGTAAATATGAATAACAAATAATAATCAAGAAGTGTTTAATTCAACGAAGGATTCCCATAGTGATGAAAGATTAGTCATAATGTTAAAATAATAAAACCAACGGGTCATGGGCCCTCACGTTGCTACTTAGATAACGCGCTACGATATGATGAGTGAGTAGAAAAATAAATTACTAAAAGTCCGAATCTCAAAATGGCGGAAGAATTTGTAAAATTATCAAAATTGACCAACGAGTCTGAATATTCTGTTTGGAAGATTAAACTTATGCTCATATTTAAAGCAAAAGAAATTAACTCTATTTTGGATGAAGGTGAAAACCTTAAAAAGGATTTTGAAAAGAAAGATGCAAAAGGAAAATTACTGATTTTATGCTCGATCAGCGAAAAATACATGGTTTACGCAATAAACTGCGCAACAACAAAAGAAATTTTAGACAAATTCGATAATATTTTCCTTGGACATAAAGATACCCAAATTACACAACATTTAGAAGATTTTTACAATTATAAATTCAAAAACGAAGACATTTTATTAGACATTACAGAGATTGAAAATAAAGCAACCAAATTAAGAGGCTTAGGATTTAATATTGATGACAAACAAATAATAACAAAAATATTAACAAATCTGCCGGAGAAATTATATCACTTTAGAACAGCATGGGAGGCAACATCAATAAGTGATAAAACATTAACCAATTTAATATCACGGATTAGTCTTGAACTAAGGATGAGGACTAACAATCTTGTGGAGGAACCTGTAACAAGAACAAGTACATTGGATGAGAATGATAAAAACAGCCAAGAAGCGACAACAAGTTTCTTAGTAAGGACATGTTACAATTGTGGGAAAAAAGGACATATTGCTAGATTCTGCAGGACTTTAACATCGAGTGGTGACGGTAATACCATAAATAATATACAGTGCTTCAAATGCTTGAAAAATGGACACCGATATACCGTATGTAATGCCAAGTTTAACTGCCAGAATTGTAGTGATAATACTCACTATACAAAGTTTTGTCTAAATAAACACGTAAGTAACTGTTTTACTAGTAAAGAAATAGAAACTATTGAATTTATCATTGACTCCGGAACCAGCAGTCACATTGTTACTTCTGAGGATTATCTTATGGATAAAAGGAAGATAAACTATAAGATTATGACAGCTGATGGCAACATTCATCATGTAAACACCATGGGCAACATCTATACCAAGAATATTACATTGAGAGATGTTCTTTTTGTTCCAGAACTCAAGAAAAACTTAATATCTGTGTCTAGACTAACAGATGATAATTACTCCTTAAAATTTTTCAGAAACACATGCGACATTCGTAGATCAGAGGATGACTGTGCGGTTATTGGTGAGCTGAAACAAGATAACTTGTATTATATCAATGTTAACCCAGGGCCAGTCGTGCTTTCAAGGTCAGTAAAATCCTTTTACTTAGATTCGAACTTTTGGCACCGGGCATTAGGTCATGTACCTATAACCAAAACCAAGGATCTTGTTCGAGGAATAGAGGGAGGCCTAGTGAAGGAAACGGACATCTGCGAAGTCTGCACAAAAGCAAAATTATGTAGGAAACCTTTTAAAACAATTCGACAAAGAGCATTTAATCCTTTAGAAATAATTCATAGTGATATTTGTGGTCCTATTGAAACTGAAACATGGGATGGTTACAAATATTTTATAACTTTTTTGGATGACTATACACATTTTATTAAAGTATTTTTAATTAAAAATAAGAGCGAAGCTTTCTCAAAAATAATAAATTACATTAATTTGGCAGAAAATCATTTTCAAACAAAAGTTAAGACATTTAGATGTGATAATGGTGGTGAATACAATAGTAAACAATTTAAAACTTATTGCAATAGTAAAGGAATTAATATTGACTATACAATTCCTTACACTCCACAGTTAAATGGTAAAGCTGAACGATTAAATAGATCATTAATGGAAAGAACTAGAGCGTTACTGTTTGATATGCAGCTACCACGTGTTTTATGGGGTGAAGCTGTTTTAACCTCTGCCTATTTAATTAACAGAAGTGCTAATACAATAAATAATAAAACACCAGCCGAAATGTGGTTTAATAGAATACCGAATTTAAAACATTTAAATATTTTTGGATCTTTAGCATATTATAAAAATAATTATCAATTAAAGAAACTTGACTCCAGGAGTAGCAAAGGACTTTTAGTAGGATTTACAAATAATGGTTATAAGATATGGGATCCTTCTGATTTTAGAATTGTTTATTCGAGAGATGTAGTGTTTAACAATAATAAGAGTGATGTTGCGGATTATCTAAAATGTTGTAATCGTAGAGTGAAACAGTGTGAGTTAGACAATTTATTTAAAGAGGTGAGTGTTGATATTGGTGATAATGGTTTTAGTAGTGAAGGTAATGGTGATATTTGTGGTGATATTAATAATGAAGTTAATGATGACGTAGTTGTTGGTGATGTCTTTCGTAGTGAAAGTGGTGATGGAGCTGTTGGTGATGAAGGAAATATTGAAGATAATGAGGTGTTTGAAGATAGTTTTGATAATGTTGAAGTTGAAGTTAGAGGTGAAGATGTTGGAGATAATTTTGAAGATAGTGTTGAAGATGTTGGAGTTAGTGTTGAAGACACTGGAGTTGGAGTTGATGTTGAAGATAATAATATTTTGAGAGGGGAAGGTAGAAATGACACAGGAGTTGAGACTAGTGATGAGTTTGAAGATGCAGTTGAAGCAGTTAACGTGGAACGGAGAATTTTACCAAATCGAGAGAGAAGATTGCCAGCATGGCTGAAAGATTATGATTTAGAGACTTCATTTTTAACGTATACAGATGTTTTTAATAGTTTTGATAAAGATTTATGGTGTAAAGCAATGAAGGAGGAGAAAGATTCATTGGAGAAAAACAAGACCTGGGAAATTGTAAACAGGAGTGAAGCAAAGAATAGAAAGATAATCTCAAATAAATGGATATTTACAATAAAGCCTGGTGGAAGATATAAGGCGAGATTAGTGGCAAGAGGTTTTCTTCAAAAGCATAATGTTGATTATAAAGAGACATATAGTCCAGTGGTTAATACTACTAGTGTTAGATTGTTGTTGGCTATTGCAGCACAAAAAGGTTTGAAAATAAAACAATTTGATGTGAAGACAGCATTTTTATATGGAGAGTTAGATGAAGAAATTTTTATGGAAATACCTTTAGGATATGATATTAAAGATAAAGAAAATAAAGTTTGTAGATTAAAGAAAAGTCTTTATGGATTAAAACAAGCACCACTTATGTGGAATAAAAGATTGACGGAGTTTTTGAAGAAATTAGGTTTCTTTCAATTGAAATCTGATCCATGTGTGTTTGTAAATAAAGATAAAGGAATTTATTTGGCTATTTATGTTGATGATGGAATTTTAATTGGTGAAAACGAAATTGAATTAAATAAAATTATTAATAAATTAGAAACTGAATTTGACATGCGTAAATTTGATAAAACTGAAAAGTTTATAGGGTTTGATGTTAAAGTAGAGCAAAACTATATTAAGATTTATCAAGAAAGTTATATTAAACAAATTTTAGAAAAGTTTAAATTTGAAAACTTAAAGGACAGTTGTCATCCTGATATTTTAGTCGATGTACATCAAGAGGGGAAAGGTGGAGTTGATGATGTACATAAATATCGTCAGTTAATTGGTTCTTTATTATATTTAGTTAATAAAACAAGATTGGATTTATCGTTTCATGTAGGTTATTGCAGTAGACATCAAGAAAATCCGAATTTGAATGATTTTGGAAATATTAAGAATATTTTTAGGTACATTAAAAACTCAATTAGTAGTGGTATACAGTATGTTCGTGGGAACGATATGAGTCTAAAAGCATACTGTGATGCAGACTTCGCAGGTGATCCTGACACTAGAAAAAGTACGACTGGCTTTGTAATATTTTATGGTGGTGGCCCTATACATTGGTGCTCACGCAAGCAGTCAGTCACTGCTCTTTCGAGTACTGAGGCTGAATACATTTCTGCAGCCGAATGTATAAAAGACCTGCTGTACATTCAGACTCTGATCTACGAATTGACTAATAAATTGCCGAAAACACAGTTGTTTGTTGATAATCAATCTGCTATAGTATTGATTAAGAATGGAATTTTAAATAGAAGGAGCAAACATATTGATGTTAAATATCATTTTATTAAGGAGAAGATAGATAAAAATTTGTTAGAAATTAAATACTGTTCTACTAAAAATAATTTGGCTGATATTTTAACTAAACCACTGGACAGAACAAAGTTCTTGAGATTAAGACAATGCTTAGTGAGTGATAAGTAAAGGACATTCTTTAATGTGAAGAGTTATGTGTTGTGTTTGAAGATTTATTAGGAGATAAGGTTGTTTGGGAGTTAATTTGAAATTTTGTTGTAAGTTAGTGATGTAAGGTTTTTAGATTAATTAATTCAAAAGTTTGTTTGTAGTTTTTAATTAAGTTGGGTGGGTTTAATTAAGTTGGGTTTTTAAATGAGTTGATGGGAGTTAGTTATAAGTTTGTTTTCTGTATGTTGTCCTAATTGTTTTAAATATAAAATTCAGAGGGGATGTTGAAGGTTAGGTTTTATTAAGGAATTTTATAAGTTTATTACTGGCAATATAATCTATGGTTTCTTATTTTGATGTGTTCCGTTGATTTTGAATTTGAAAAAGAGAAGTGTTTTGTCACTGTGAGAAAAATATTCTTGAATGTGATCGAAGTAAATTGTACGAAATGGTTGAGTGATATTTTATTATGTATTTTATAAATGTGTCTTTATTTTTATAAAGAACTATTATGTATACGCAGTGAAAGTAAATATGAATAACAAATAATAATCAAGAAGTGTTTAATTCAACGAAGGATTCCCATAGTGACGAAAGATTAGTCATAATGTTAAAATAATAAACCAACGGTTTCAATATAGTCATCCACGGCCTAGTGAAAATTCACCCTGTATATTCAAACATGCTGTTTTTTATCCAAGCAGCAGCTTATTCACTTTCATAACGAATAACTTTGCCTATGCTATGTCTACAGATTAAACATAACTAATATAATATGTATCAACTGGGCACTTCATTAATTTTTGATGGCAACCGGAGTTTGCGTAGCTTGTTATCATTCAAAATATTTTACTTCACATAGGCCACACACTTATAGGTTTACTCAAGAACAGGAACAGGTTTTTGAAACATTTATATTTATGGGGTTTTAGTGTAACTTTTTCTCAATTTGTTTCTTATTGGCAAGCATTGTCTGAGTGACCTTTTTGGAAACTAACTAATGAAATTTTTAACTGCTTTTGCCTCCATCAAGACAAAAGATAATTTAAGTTAAAGTTTTAATTTTCAATAATATTGATAGTATTAAAATAAATAAATATGTGTTCAGTATGTGTGTTGAACTTAGGAAATAGTATAGATATATTATATACTATAGATATATTCGGAAATAGTAAAAAAGTTCCGCCAGGCTTGGCCAGGTGCAAGTAACATAACATAAAAGTTCTTGTAGTTGGTTGTTTTGAAAGGTAATTTGCAGTTTATGATTTATGACAGATTAAAAAAAAAATACTTGATCTTATTCAAAACAATTGTTGCTGGGAATTTGCATGGTAATATACATCATGGGCTGGTTGTTTTTCGCCGGGCTTGGGTTCCATAGCAGCAAGTAACAGAATATAAAAAGTTCCTGTAGTTGGTTTTAACTTTGAAAGGTAAATTGCGTTATAAGATTTATGACATATTAAAAAAAAAACAAATTACTTGATATTGTTCAAACCAATTTTCGCTGGAAGTTTGGACTGTAATGTACTACATCATATAATTTTTTTTTGTTTTATCATTCTCTTATTTTAGAAGTTCAAGGGGGACACATATTTTATCACTTGGGAAGTGTCTCTTGCGCAAACCATTCAGTTTAGAAAAAAAAAAAATTAGTAACCTCAAATCACTTAAAAAGGCCCATAGTCCGCTGAAAAAAGAAAATTTGAGTTTCATTTCTAAGTAGAAACCCCCAACAAAAGTTTTATTTTTTATTTTTGTGTGAAAGTCCTAATTCGATTTACAGCAACAATACTATGTAGTTTCCCTTTTTTCATGAAATATTTAAGTAAAATCAAAAACACTTGTGTTTTGGGTGCGTTTACAAACATAATTATTACAAACTCACAAACGCCCAGAACAACTACTTGTAGATCATACAAATATTTGCTTCGTGTGGGGATTGAACCCTCGACACGCAGCGCAACAGTCCGATCGCTCAGCCACTGTGCTAACCCTGCCGTCAATAAATCATTCAGTGCTGCATTCGATAACCGGTCATGCGCTATGCATTTTGCCAGCGTAAGCTGCGGCAACAGCGACAACAGAGCAACAAGTTGGATCCAAAGTACAATCTATTATGTTCTGTTATGAATATGGCTATTTAAATTTTATTGATGCTTTATTTGGGCCTACTTTAGTTAAATGAGTAACCATACGACCAATCTCTGGTCGGGTAGAAAATGGTAAAAACTATTTTTCCCAGATTTAAAGGGCTTCACACACAACAGCTATCAATGTAAAGATGTACACTATAGCTCGATACTACATCTCATTACATCTTTCCATAGAAATCGTCAGGAGACCACACACGACAGCTATAATGTATATTTTTACATCTTCGAATCTCTATGGAAAGATGTAATGAGATGTATCGTGCTATAATGTAAATCTTTACATTATAGCTGCTGTGTGTGAATCCCTTTATACAGATCGATTTTTCGCTTTCGTAAATTCTTTAAAATTAATTCTTCTCGAATGATCAAATGCGATTGTAAGAGAAAAAGGATCAAATGATTGTGTCTCTGATAGTCGCATTTGGCAATAGGTTCGCACCCTTTTCCATCTATATACGATACACCTCTTGCCCCTGTGGTATCACAGACATGATATTTTTGTCTTTCCTACATTGTCAGACAGAGTCGACTTGAAGATCTTGATTTGACTATTTTTAGTGTCTTTTCATTTACGGGCATAATAAAGTTTAATTTCTTATTCTTCCAAACGAGGAAGTCAAAACTCATCGTCATCACCATTTTTCTTGGGGTTACCGCAACATTTTCCACCTTCGTTCTCCCCTGTCAGACGTCATACCATACCAAGTATCATTTACTACTATATACTACACCTGCTTGGAAAGTACCTTGATACTTTATCAAAACGGTAGAAAGTACATCATTGCATATCGAACAAGTATGCGGGGAGAAACCGCGTCTGAGCGGGAGAGAAAAGTTTTTGAAAATCCATTTCATTACGTGGTTTTTCTTTTTTAATTTTGGGTAAGACTATGCGCCGGTAACCTAAATATCTAAAGACAAAAAGGTTTTACAGTGAGTTTTTATCACCAAGTTCGCAAAATGACACTGGCCACTAGCTGTATGTTGGATGGTGTCGGGCTGGCAGTGCGACCCTGCGCCGCAGGATACACAATTTGAAAAAAGAACATGTGAAAATCGCAGACGCCATTGGCGCCATTTTCAATTTGTGTGTTGTTTGAGGATTCGATACGAAAACTCGTAGAAAGTAAAATAAAACTATCAAAATGATAAGTAGTGAAAGTGATGATGAAGATTTTTTTAACTCCGCCGCAGTTGAAGGAAACATCAAAAATACTGATTGAAAACCTTTTACCACAGAAATCAATTAAAAAATATAGTAAAACTTATGACGATTTTTTAAAACTTTAAATAATTTTAAACTTTTTTTTATATCCCTCGTAGGTGTGACAGCAGTATAAAGCACTATGTATCACTCGAGAGTATAAAGCACTATGTATCACTCGAGAGAAAGTGCGATTCCCGAAACGACACCCTCGACGGTAATCGGTCACTTTCTCCTCTCGGTAAACAATGTACTATTTTCTTTTCCACAATCCTTCCAACTTTTCTTTGGCCTTCCTCTCCGTCCACGACCAAAACTGACTTATATACATACGTGTTAGAGTTTATATTCAATTTTTATTATTATTTTTGGAAGATTGTTTTCGAATAGACAAGCTTGGATATTCAGTGATTTAAGAGAGTTAATCTAGTTATTTTATTTGCTAATTTTCAGGTCCAACTATGATGGACTGTGTTGCAGCTGTACCTGCAGGTAAAGCGGCTGTGTTGCTACTTAATTCGAGCCAAACACTATAGAGACGTACTAGGTCATCAGCGGCAAATTAAAGGTAATGCCTTACTTTTGCTGCAAGTGATTTATGACTATCTATAATTTGCAGCTAAAGTAGGGCCTAACCTCCACTCGAGGAAAAATTTCATTGCTCAGCTTCACTCAGCAAAATTTCACTAGCCCTCCCCGGTTTAGGGTAGACTTTAATAAATTGTCTTACATACAAACCTCGCCTTGACAATAAAGAACTCAATAAAATAAGAATGTATCTAATTTAGTGCAGCCATTAGGAATTTACAGCAATAAGCATAAACACGGCAATATATAAAATTAAATTCTACTGTAGTACATTTAATAAAAGGTAAACCTTATGTACCTTTATGAATAGGTGTTTATATAAATCCAAAATGTACCATCAAATATGTACATCGTGCTAGGCACTAATGCTGGACAAGTGGACATAATATCTACCTAGCTACTTTGATTTTACATAACTCTCATGTAGCTGAAAAGTAACCAGTCGTAATATCGTTATTCTACCTAGCCTAAGGGTGCACACACAAACTCTTGAGTGATAGCCGGCACGTAGGTTTCAAAAACTTACCAACAGTTAATAAGTAGTTCAGGGTACTAAAATAAATTTATCGCCTATTTGTTTTGCAATTCACCGAAATATCTATACCTACACCTGTAATCGAATTTATCACTAAAAGATTTATGTCGTTTATTATTTTTTACAAGATTACCGATTATAATCTCCGCCGATCCAAAAGGAAAAGAATGATACCATCTTTAGGCCCGACGCTGCGTTAAACGGGTCCCCGCGACGGGCAACCGTCGCGGGTCCACGTCCGTGGTCCCGCGCGTGGCCCCGTGCGTGGCTCCGCGCGTGGCCCCGCGCGTGGCCCCGCGCGTGGTCCCGTCCGGGTTGCCGCGCGGAGACACGCGCGTGGACCCGCGCGGGGCCCCGCACGTGGCCACGCGCGTGGACACTCGACCGATTTACGCAGTGTCGCTAGTTCATTTGAACGGAGTGCTTGTATAGTCTTTGTTGACTGATTTGACATCAAATAATGTTGTATAAAAAGGAAAAAGTTTCTGATTACGTAACAAACCTATGTGTTTAAGGAAAAGAAATCACATAAAAAAAAAATCGGCAGAGCAATTTTTCACTAGATTCTCACTAGAAGATAAAGCGCGATATGTAAAAAGTTGATTTGGAGTGACACTGAAGTCGAGTTGGATGTTTATAATTTCCTATTCTAACTTTTTTCTTCCTATTATTTCATTTAAACCTACAAAACCTTTAACTACAAAAAAAATTGAGACTGAGGGATTTTTCGCAGAGAGTTAAATAAATAAGCAATTTTCATGTTTTGGTAAAAAAACCGAACTTCTCGGCTAAAAAAAAATTGCATTATTGTGCATGTATAATCTGTATCACCTACTCTCACCATATTCCAAATTTCAGCACCGGAGGAATTTTTCGAAAGTCTTCATAAAAAATTTGCTCTCTGTTTGCTCCAGTTACATGCACCGTGTATAAGCACCCTTATTGACTGAACCGCGCGTAGCCCCGCGCGTGGCTCCGCACGGGGCCCCGCGCGTGGTCCCGCGCGTGGCGCCGCGCGTGGCCCCGTGCGTGGCACCGCGCGTGCCCCCGCGACGGACGTCCGCGCGGGTCTCCGCACGTGGCTCCGCGCGGGTCCCCGCACGGGTCCCCGCGACGGAGCACTTTTGTATAGAACCGCGCGTGCATCCGCGTAACGCAGCGTCGGGCCTTAGGACAATTCCTTGACAATATTTTTTAGTTTGAGAACCCAGCAGAATATGCTATTTAAAAAAAATAAGTTTCAGACACATTCATCATGTATGTACTCTCGCTCACACAGTTTCAAGATTCAATCAATTTTGAACACTATCGTGTAGATACTAAAGTTGTTTGTCCATATTGTATAACTGACGTTAGTGATTTGTACCTTTCAGATTGCACAGAACACGATTAATATTTGAAGAGATTCCTTGCAAATGCCAATTTCCGGATCCCGGGGGTGTTAAAACAATGAATCTTATTGTTGCGTTAATGCTGTTGTCTTCAGGATGTGTCCAGGTGAGTTTATTTTTTTTATAAATCATTTACTTTGCATCGGGTAAATATAGAAATCAAGGGTCCTGTAAAAAAGTGAGATGGATGTTGTTGCTGTTATCGATCAGCGCGCTGCTGCAACGCAACGCCCGCCCTGACCCGCCCATCGCCCATAACCTTTACGCGCCGCTCCGCGACTGGTAAGTTTTCCGAATTAATTATTTAGTAGGCAATTTATCCAATTCCAGTGTTAATTGACTAAATAATGTACTAAATATGTGTTTAAAATGATTCTAACTAAAAAACCGATAAAATTTATACATATAAATGAAGTATCGGAATTTTAGTTTTCAATGTGGCTCGATTTGATTGATACATATTTATTTTTCTCTATTGTCAAGATGTACAATCGACCAAGTGGAATTATGACCCACCATAAGCTTATTTTCCCACAGACATTCAAATACAATTAGGTCCACATTCGCGTAAACATACATATCCATAGTAACGACTTTGATCTTTGTCAATTTGACAGATTCAAACGATTTATTGTCAAAATGGGTCATGATTCCACTTTGTCGATTGTACATTATAGCACGATACATCTCATTACATCTTTCCACAGAAATCGTCAGGAGACCACACACGACAGTTATAATGTATATTTTTACATCTTCCAATCTCTATGGAAAGATGTAATGAGATGTATCGTGCTTTATTACTGTACATCTTTACATTATAGAAAAAAATAATATGTATCAATCAAATCGAGCCCAAAGGGCTTCACACACAGCAGCTATAATGTCTCCGCCGTCAGTCCGGGAACATCACATTACTCTTTGTTATTATTCGCAAAATATTTCAATTTCTTCCATTGTCCGTCAAACGAACACGATATCTAAACGGTTGCAGGGGCCCCTACAATTATTATGTTAATCACCAGAATGAGAAAGGGCTTCGACTTGATGTCCCAACACTTGCCGTTTGTGAATTATTCTTAGACCGAATAAGAGCAAACGAGGTCAAAAACATCCAGTAAATCCAACGAGTCCAGTAAATAGGCACACCTGGTGTGCTGAAAACCTATAATCTTTGCTGGCTACTACCTAGCTCTGCTAATAGAAAGAAATGACCCAGACGAAGGACTCCTTTACAAACACCTTTATAAAGCGCAAAAAATAAAAGGAACTCTGCACCATTCTTGAAGTTTCCCTGCCTGTATGGAGGGTGCATTCACAAACATTTAAACTCACTTACACAAATACCCAGACCCGAAACAACTACACTAATTGTAGGTTATACAAATGTTGGGGCCGTGGGGGAATGAACCCACGATACGCTGTAAAGCAGTTGATCGCTCAGCCGCTGTGCCAACTGTGCCGTCGCTATACCCAGTAAAATACAAGCGAATAACATTAGAAAAAAAAAACACTAACAAACAGTAGAAAATAAATGTTGTAACATCTCGAACACGAAACATGATTTTGCCAAATGACCATAAATCATTCGCAGGGGTGGTGTGCCCAGACGTAGTAAGGCCAGGGTGTATATGTATAACATATGGGTAATATGGCGCCCCTTCTTTTTATGGTATATAAGGGGGCGGTTGCCAGGCACACGGTCTAGGGCCAAAAGCACATATTACCAAAAGGGCAAGAGCGGGGGGAGAGCGCCTCCGCCAGACATCAAGAGAGAGAGAGGGGTCACGACGGGTTTGGGGTGATTGCCGGGTGAGCGGAGAATTAGTGTTCCCGTCGGCGTCCCTATCTCCTCAGTAGCCACCTCGGCGTGCACCCCTGCGGTTGGGTGCACGCTGGTCCAAGTGATTCACATTTTTCGGTAATTTATACCCTTTTCGCCCCATCAAATCCCTAGCATCCGAGCATTAGTAAACGTAAAAAAATGTGCTGTTTGCGATTTAATTTTGGCCCCTTTAAAATTTGCTCCCGGATTCGGCAAGAATTGCGCGATGCGGCTTACAGCGCAGCAAAGGTGCGCAGTCCCCTTTAATCGCAAAAACTGCACTTTTATTACCAAAAACGGCCAGAATAATAAAAAATAACTAGAAGCGGAATCAGCTAGTGTTTAGGTATCTCTTTCTTTGAGTGCTCGACTATCTATTTATAAACGAAAAATCGATACACCGGATAATTGGCGATGAATAAGGTTGTTTTCTTTTTCTGTAGAGTCAGTTCTTCGAGGACCGACGGTGCAGGTGCGTCTGTCCCAGCCCTGCTTCAGTGCTCAACACCACCAACACGAGGCAGATATACACGGGGAACGTACCACCAAGTCAGTGGTATGTGCTTATTTTTTTAATTACCTAAAATATTTTACAGACGCAATATTATTATTCTGTACACTGGCGAACGCTTTTTTCTTTATCTGTATCAAAAAGAACTTCCTTCTTTGCTACTAAAATTATGAGATGAATTGGGGTATGTTTTTTTATGGTTTGGGGTTGATATTCTAATTATTGAAGGACCTGTAGTTGAAATTCTGTTCAAAGTCTTTACATTTTCGTCTCAATAAGCCCCGTTGACAAAACCGAGACATAGTGTAGCAATTGCGAAATTAGCTGTCAGCTTTTTGGTTAAAAATGACATCTTATTTGCTGCAGTCTTGAACCACACTTCATGCTTGCTAATATTTCTACAATGTGTCGAAATGCGAATGATTCTAATACCTCTTCTTTTCCTTTTCTTTGAAGACAAGATCGTGAGCTAAACTACAGTCATGGTATGATATAGTCGGTAGAGTCTATAATTATGAAGTAAAAGCCTCCTTTAAAGCTTTGATTCTTGCCTTGTTGTAAGTGCATGTGCATTATTACGCCAGAAACTTAACGTCTATCTGTAGTCTGCATCATATTTTTATTAGAGCGTAGGTAATGCCGATGAATAACCTCCTTAGTGGTTTCTAAGCCCACAAACTTATACAATGAATAATAATAATTATATCTTCCATCTTATTCAAAATACTTAATTGTGTTTCGGTTCAGTTTTATAGCTTGTTTCCCACAGTATAACAACGTTTTACAATTATATTAAAAGTGTTGGCAGGCATTTGTAAAATTTTCTTCCAAATGATATTTGAGTAAAATCATAAAACCATTTTAAATATTAAAAAAAAAAACTTTTTTTTATGTTTATAAAACTAATTGATATAATACACTTCTCATCAAAAAAATCGAAACACTTTCGTTTTTATTGTTTTTGTCCTAATTTTTTACAAAAGAGAATTAATTCCATGAAAAAAAAACATTACTGTGTAGCTGGCAGTTTGGTCATTACAGTAAGAAGAAAAAAATCAAAATTCGAAATAATTTCATTTGTATATCCTATAAATGAAATTAATCACTGTTTTGAGACAAATGTGTATTTAGGGTTGGAGTACGTTTCTCGTTTAAAAACTAAAAATTAGCGCTTGTCTTTAAACTTTCTGTTTCTTATTTCATTTACTGTGACTTTGGGACGTCTGAAAAAACTTTTTTTTCTAAAACATATGGATACTTCGCCCGCAGAAGCCGCCCAAGTGGTGGCATTGCTGGATTCTGGACTTAGTCAGCGTGTTGTGGCTGCAAGATTGCATCTAAGCTTATCATCTGTTCATAGAGTCTACAAACGCTATCGGGAGACTGGTTCGTTCACGCGCCGTTCAGGATCTGGCAGGAATCGGGTCACTTCTGAGCGAGATGATCGATTTATTGTAACAACTTCTTTACGAAATCGACGCCTTAACGCTTTTCAACTGCAGCAGCAGCTTCGCGTTGTACGAAGAGTAGCTGTAAGTGACTCTACAATAAGAAGAAGGTTGAAGGAACGCGGATTGGCACCGCATAAGCCAGCGAATGGGCCGAAATTAACTGCAGACCATCGAAGAGCGCGCCTTAACTTTGCACGCGAGCACCTAACTTGGTCATACCTTCAGTGGAGCAAAGTACTGTTTTCTGATGAGTGTAAAATTATGCTGTATGGTAACGACGGAAGGAACAAGGTCTACAGAAGAGATGGAGAACGCTTTGCACAATGCTGCATTGAAGAAAAGGTCAGCTATGGTGGCGGTTCGTGGACGGTTTGGGGAGGAATCAGCGCCGACAGTAAGACAGAACTTGCCTTTGTGTCTGGGCCACGGCTGCCTGCACTAAACTCTCATCGGTACATCGAACAGTGTCTTGAACCTCATGTGATGCCCTATGCACATTTTATTGGCAACGACTTCATATTCATGCACGACAATGCTAGAGCTCACACCGCGGGCGTCGTACGAGATTATCTTACCGAAGTCGGTATCTCCATTATGGTATGGCCAGCAAGAAGCCCGGACATGAATCCCATTGAACATCTATGGGATGAATTAAAGAGACGAATTCGAGTAAGAGATCCAGCCCCAGAAACACTTAGCCAGCTGCAAAATGCAATCCAAGAGGAATGGGATAATATACCACAACATGTGATCGTGACTCTCATCCGATCGATGAAGAACCGTATGGAAGCAGTAATAAGAGCTCACGGAGGGAATACAAGTTATTAAATAAACGTTTCTTACATTTTTTTTTCATTTACGCGTGTTGTTTTACCCATTTCCTTCATATTCCATACAGGGTAAAAATTACTCATTATACAAAATACGAAACCTATGAAGACTTAATTTGAATTTAGAACATTAACATTAGGATTTAAAAACCTCATACTACTCACTATTAAATGACATTTTACATTTATTCCTAAATATACACATTTTTCTGATAATCCTTATCAAATCATAAACTGCGAGGTGTTTCGATTTTTTTGATGAGAAGTGTATAAAACTCTCAATACGTTTTTAAAATATTATTTACTAAAGGCAAATTACTTACTACTACAAATTATGAGTTCAAGAGTAAGGCAGAGATTTTAAAAAAACATAATTTTAAAATTCGTTGTTTTTACGAGCATGTCGCATGCTAATGTAAATTAGGTTTTATAAAAGTTAAAATTAATCCAAGGCAGTAATCAATATTTATACCCGGTATGTTATGAGTTAGGTTTGAAAAGTAGTGACGGCCATTTATGTAGAAAATTTTGTGATCTATATTTTTAGTCTGGGCTTGATCTTATAACATTTTTATCACACATGGAATCGACGGGAACTCTACCAAACCCAGCTGTGTTGGAGTTTTGTTATTTTAAATGTCTATTTTGACAGGACTAATACATTGTGTAGCATGCTGACCATCTATATATATATAAAAGCAAAAGGTCACTCACTCATAGGACACGAAAGCTCGGAAACTACCAGTGCTAAGGGTTCAAAATTTTGCACAGGGGTTCTTTTTAGGACGTAGGTACCCGCTAAGAACGGATTTTGCGATATTACGCCCCTAAGGGGTTGTTTTTGGGGTTGACAGTTTGTATGAAACTTTTTTGCTACAAGTACTAGGAGTTTCAAATTTTGCATGCGGGTTCTTTTTAAGACGTAGGTGCTACTTTAGAGAAGGGTTTTTCGAAATTCGACCCCTAAGGGGTTGTTTTTGGTGTTGAAAGTTTGTTTGTAACTTCGTTATTACACGTGCTAGGAGTCTCAAATTTTGCATGGGGGTTGTTTTTAACACGTACGCACTACCCTCAACGGGGTTTTTCGAAATTCAACCCCTAAAGGGTTGTTTTAGGTGTTGATAGATAGATGTCTCAAATTTTGCATGGGCCTTCTTTTAAGGACGTAGGTGCTCACTAAGACAGGATTTTGCGAAATTTCACATCTAAAGGGTTGTTTTTTGGGGTTGATAGGTTGTATGAAACTTTGTCATTAAAAGTACTAGAAGTTTAAAATTTTGCATGCGGGTTCTTTTTAGGAAGTAAGTGCTACTTACGACAGGGGTTGTTCGAAATTCGATCCCTAAGGGGTTGTTTTTGGTGATGGTAGTTTGTATGAAACTTTCGTTACTACATGTGCTAGGAATCTCAAATTTTGCATGGGGGTTGTTTTTAGAACGTAAGCACTACCTCAGACGGGGTGTTTCGAAATTCAACCCCTAAGGGGTTATTTAAGGTGTTGATAGATAGAGGTCTCAAATTTTGCATAGGGGTTCTTTGAATGACGTAGGTGCTTACTAGGACAGGATTTTGCGAAATATCACCCCTAAGGGGTTGTTTTTGGGAAGTTAGGTTATAAGTACTAGAAGTTACAAATATTGCATAAGCGTTATTTTTAGGTCGTACGCGCTACCTAAGACGGGGTTTTTCGAAATTTGTGTTTTGTTTTTGGTGTTGATAGTTTGTATTAAACTTTCGTTGCTAGAAGTCTCAAATTTTGCATGGTTTTTTTTTTAGACCTTAGATACTACTATCTATGACGGGGTGATTCGAAATTCAAATCCTAAGGGGTTGTTTCTGGTGTTGATAGTTTGTATGAAACTTTCGTTACTATAAGTGCTAGGAATTTCAAGTTTTGTATTTGGTTTTTTAGAACTTTGGTGCTCACGTAGATAGGGTTGTGCGAAATTTGACACCTAAGGGGTTGTTTTTGGCGTTGATAGATAGGAGTCTCAAATTTTACATAGGGATTTTTTAAGACGTAGTTACTGACATTGACGGGATTTTCTGAAATTCTACCCCTAAGGAGATGTTTTTGGGGTTGTTAGTTTGTATGGGAGTGATAAGACTGTCAAAATAAGATGCATATAGGTTTTTAGGGAGTAGAAATGTCCTCCGTGTCCTTATGCTGCGGGGCGAGACGGAATGGAAAGCGGTCGCCTCCTTCTGTGAAGCAGCAAGCTTGCAAAGGAGGAGGCTGAACACGTGCGGGAGAGGACAGCGTCCACCTCACGAACCAAGCGCCGCGGGAGACGTCGCAAGACGATCTCCGGCCACCGTAGGCGCGGGCATGTGGACGGCGAGTAATGGGTGACTCGCCGTCTGATCATGGACCATGCCCGGGTCAACGGAGAGTTGTGTTCCACGCGCGCCTCAAAGAGCTGTCCTGTCAGCAATCGGACGGGGCCTCCCTAAGAGGGCCAGAGCCTGCCGAGATCGCGGGACTGTCTCACTCGGTAACCGTGACCCTGGTACATAAAGGGCTATTGAAGGAACACCGTGGATTTTAGTCAGTACAAGTCTGACAGTCCCTCCTGTCTCGCCCTGGGCGGGAGGACTCATTTGATGATTTTGCCACGATAGAAAAGTGGTCGTTTATACCTTCATAGTTTGTATGAAACTTCGGTACTACAAGTGCTACGAGTCTCTTATTTTCCCTGGGGTATGTCTTTAGGACGTAGATGCTTATTAAGATGGGATGTTGCGAAAGCCGACTGATAAAGGGTTGTTTGGTGGTCGATAGAATTTTAGTTGCATATTGATTTAGATTTTATAAAATATTCCATAAACAGGGTGGCCGGAGAAGAAATTCACAGAAGCAAAGTTCGAAGTAAGCGCGGACGAAGTCGCGGGCGAAGTGCTAGTTAATTATAATGAACAGTCTGCAAGCTTCACAAAGGCAGTATTAATTTGTACTGCCTTTTAACCTAGACTTTTGCTTTTGCAAACGCACCTTGCACTAGAATATGCTTACAGCAAAATTGCATAAAATAATCCACTAAAATAACAAAAGTATAAAATGTACTTTTGAAAGGAGATTTTTTGTATAAAGTTTTTTAGTCCCCCGTTTTCGTAGACCTTTTAATATTGATACAGCTTTTTAAAAACACCTTTTCTAGTACTCTCATAAGAAGATTTATTAATAATTTGTTTCGTTGTCCCCAGCCACTGCGAGGGCGTAGTTTTTCCTGTACTGAAAGAGGAACTTGAGGGCAAAGTACACATCTTTTGCCCCAGGTGCGAGTGCGTCTACCAAACCCGAAATACCACACTTATAATGGTAAGTTTTTACCTTAAACATTTCCATCACTACAAACTTCATTGTCCAATGTCTTCCTTAAAAAATATGAACACTCAACGATCATTTTACATAATAAGAGCTTTGGAACTTATTGGTTATTACTACTGATTTGGGAACAAAAGTATCATCGAAGTTTATGTGCAGTAACTGTCCACTTGCTATGTTTGGATTACAGAATTATAGCTAGCCATACACGTACGGGTTTACCTGACAGATCCGTGTGTATTGATACGTGGCTGCCGGGAAAATGGGGCCGTAAGGTTCTCGAATGGAGACCACGCACCGGTAAGCGCAGCGTAGGACGTCCACCCACTAGGTGGGCAGACGATCTTATGAATGCCACAGGATCACGCTGGATGCAGGCCGCTTACAACCACTTTCTACTGGAAGTCTAAAGGGGAGGCCTATGTTCAGCAGTGGACGTCTTACGGCTGATATGATGATGATGATGATGATGCCGGGAAAAACTGTAATGTATAGCAAGAACTCATACTCATATCAGACGGATAAATCTGTGCCTATTAGCAGTTTGCCCGCTAGAGTTACCATACAGATCTGTCGGGTAAATCCGTACGTGTATGGCTAGCTATTTAGCACTAGGTAGCCTGGTCAGCAGGTCTCAAAAGGTCTCTTTAACAACGTTGCCTAATTTTTTTTTTAATCAATTAATATACTCTTTTGCTTAAGCAGTATCATAATTTTATTATGTGAGGCTACGTATCCGAAACAGTGGAGCGAACATTTTAAATTGAAATAAGCATAGCAATGTTAAAAAAAATGTAAATAATGTCTCCTATTTGCAATGCTTACGAAAAGGATCGAAGACGTCGCGTCGTTTTACTACCTTTGTTTAGACGTTGGTTAGGGGTGACTCGTAGATATCTCAAGCGTCGGCAACAGGTGAGGAATTTAACTTGATCATTGTAAAAATTTTGCGTAATATTTAGCTTAAATCGAACAAAATAATATTAAACATAAAACAAGTTATCATTGTGTTAACGGCTTAAGGAATAAATACTTAGAGAAGAATCATTTTTTGTTGCTTACAGGTTCCGTTTACATCGAACTCATTGACAACCAGCAAAAACTGATACAATACATAAATAATAACAGGGTCATGTAAAGTACAATAAAAATATATTCGGAATCTAATACCCAATTAAATGCAGGTCACATAATTATTATCAAATGTATGTAGGGTAAAGTACCCAACTGCTGACCTCCCACCAACTATTGACCGCATAACAGTTTTTATCAAAAATAATAATAAATCTTCTTGCAGTGCTGCATAAAGAATACAGAAAATGAAATATAATTTATCTTGTAATATATTGGCGTCACAGAAAATTTAAATAAAGCAATAATGCGTCCGTAAACCTATGATAACAAAATACCCTCCTAAAATCATCAAGAAATTTAACAATTTGCTAAGCTGACGGTTGTTTTCAATGTCATTTTATTTCAGTTTTACACGATAGATTCCTTTGAGTTTGGTATTTTTTGGTTATTTAAGACAGAGACAATGCTTTTCCACATGATTTTCAAGTTTTAATGAGCGTTAACTTGTTAAAATGATGAGGTCAATATCTGGTACACTCAAATGTATGAATAACCATTTTATTAACATGACATGTCAATAGCTGGTAATTTACCAAATGTACGAGAATACCAGTTACTGACATCACGGTGTGTACGTATGGTTCATTTTTAATGGTGAGGTAGTTTAACTTTAATGCATCTGTAGTAAGCCCATGGGCGTTGGCACCCCTAAAGGTGTGTATCTGCATAATCACAAACATAAAAAATACCTTACGTAGTAACCTGACTACCTAGCATAATTTGAGTGAGGTACTTAAATTTTCGGTCTACTGTCACTTTCTGGATCCTCCTGAATATTTTAGACTTTTAGACTTACTAATATCATAGGAAAAGTGAACGGCTGAATGGATTTTGACACAATTTGGCAAGCAGATTATTTTAAAACCTGGTTAAGTGGGTGTACCAGTACGCAGGATACTTTTTATGTCGGTATATGGTCCCGTGGGACAATTGCAGAATATAACACGAGCAATGCCTCAGCCACAGGTTGGTTTAATGCATAAAATGACAAAATATACCCTAACCTGCATGTTTAGGCAAAGTGTGAGCTAGTTTTTTATTTGTATCTATGTTTTTTTCATTTGTGAGGTCTTTTACATAAGTTTAAAAAGTTAAAACCGTCTTATGTAATTAGGAAAATATTAATTCAAAGGTTTTGAAACTCACTTTGTAGAACTAAAGCCGTGTTCTTTCAATTTATATTTTGCCGGCGAGTATTTTTATATCTGCTGCATAATACAGAACAGTGAAATTAATAACTACTAATAAAAAAGAAAAATTGGACAAAAAGTGATAAAAACTACAACAAAAAGTGATAAATACTACAAAATTTCAAAATTAAGTGCAAGAATATTATTAACGGCGTTTGAAGACTGAAGACCTAAATAGTGTGAAAAAATAAAATAAGACGGGCTATAAGACTAGCTTTGTTTGTTTTTTTGTCAAATAAAACCTCGTATCACATTCATAATAAAAAATATTTGAGTTTATTCTTATACTACAGGAGGTCAAAAATTGGTCATCTGCATGATGAAAATTTGGTACAAGCATGTTAATAACTGGTCAAATGGCCTGTTCTTGCTAAACTCGAGAAAAAAAACACTTTTTACCTTTGTATGACTGGAAATAATGTTTTAGTTACATTCTCCAATGTTTATTTTTTCTTCCAAAAACATTCATTTCCACTTGCAACTCGTACATTAGTTTATTTTGCGAAAGAAGCAAGGAAAACCGCTTAAGGGGTCAATAGTTGGGTGTTTTACCCTATATTTTAGAGGCGGATTACTTCAATATGAAAATGAAACTTTTTTCAACCACAAATTTCTTTTAGCCGCGGTAGCCACATTACATATTTCAAAACATTATATGTATCATTATATCGCATGGAATACGTGGATTTCCCCTCAGTCTACTGTAGCCTTCAGAGTCACGACGGAAAGTTACGGTCAGACTCAGAAGTCTCCCCGAGACTTAATTTTAATATTAGGGAAACCACTCACATTCACATTTCTCAGGTGCTCTCGGGGTGAGCCTGTAGGCTACATTAAGAATTTTAAGCCAGTAGGTACGCCTGAAATATGGTAACATTCGTCCGAGTGTTAAATTGTCCACATGTCATTGTGTAAAAAGTCAAAAGTTTTGTTATAAAGTTCAAGTGACAAAATTTCCTAAAGGCGCTCCTTCACCAGGAAGCATTCGCGTGTAATGTATCTTTATATATTTGACTTTGAGCATTAGGTACATTACAATCCTACCTCCCTGACTAACGAGCATTCGCGTACGTTTAATACAGATTTGATACAAGGTGCGCATTGTGATGCTCGATTGTCTTCCCTCGCTGATTAAATGTTCAAATCTGTAATGTTATATTACAGGTGAATGCTCGCGGTGAGGGAGCACCATAAAGTGAAAATGATATTGGCCTACAAATAAAATTGTTTAACGACCTAGGAACGTAAAGCTGCCCATGTAAATGAAAACACAGTAACTTAAATGACTGTGTACTTTTTTCACTGTATTTTCATTAACGACGGCAGAAAAGGCCATTGAAAAAAGAAGTTCTACTACATACCGATAAAAAAAACCAGGTGTGTTTTATAACAATACCTAGCATTTTGAGTCGTGTACTTTTGGACATTTTAACACATGTTGATTTTTGTAAAATTTTATTCTACTCGTAACCAAAGATAATTAATATATCATTAGATTAGGACATGTGGACATTTTAAAACTTTGACCAATGTTACAATAAACCGTGCACCTATCCATCAAGACATTATAAGCCTTTGATGTCTAAAACTTTGCTCTCTATTTTGCAGACCACTGTCTTCCTCATCCTGAGTGCGATCACCATGGCAGTCCTTTATCTGATGTCTTTCACTTGGCTGAAGTTCCTGACGGGACGTACTTACGTGCGGCGAGATGACCGACGTCACATGCGTCCAGACGATCGAGATTACGTCCGGGAGTACCGAGGGGCATACGAACGCGAACGCGAGCTAGAACGGCAGCGTGTGCGCAGACTACTCGACTCGAGCTCAGAGAGCGATGACGTAAGTGATGTTTTAGATAAAGCTTGAATTTTTGTTACGGTGGTAATTTCGACCACGTACGTCGGTTGTGCGTACCAATATATGTACAGTCCGAATCAAAACTTGCTGACCACATTCAGGGGGCACAAATTTTACGCCTTTGGATATGTCTCTCGCGCAAACTGTTCAGCTTAGAAAAAAATGATATCAGTAACCTCAACATCATTTTTAAAGGGCTATCCATAGATAATACCCCACACGTATGGATAAGGCGATTTTTTTTTTCGATATTTAATTCTAAGAATGGGGTATCCCCAAAATTTGTTTTTGTTTTATTTTTAGTCTGGAATTATTAATGATGGCCGGTCAAGTGATAATCACTTTTTACCATCACTCTTGGGCATTATTAATAATGGCCGGTCTTTATTAATAATGCCCAGTTAATCACATTGCCCGCAATACTGTATACGATAAGTATTATACATTGTATACATGTATACATACATTGTATACGATAAGTATTTAATTACTAATATAGTAATTTTGTTGCAGGCTGTAATGTTGTTGGAAGACCATTGAGAAATTGACGAAGCACGTTTATACAAAATGCATTTAGTATTAAGGTACCGACCGATACACAACACAATTGTTGTCCACTTTGGACATAGTATATTATACTTATATAAACAAAATCAATGTCAAAATAATAGATGTTTTCTGGAGTATAAGAGTAACTTAAATATAAATAATATATTCAAATAGAATTGTATAGTCACGACTGATGGAATGTGTAAACGCAGCAAACATTTTTAAACGTTAAAAATTATCAGTTACTAGTAATTCTTCCCGACTTTTTTCGGGAGAAATTAAGAACAAAACATCACGAAAAAACAAAACAACAAACGATCACGTGCGAGTGGGACTCGCGCACGACGGCTTCCGTGCCATCTATCTTCTATCTATAAAAGTGGATCGCGAAATGTGTTGCTAAGCTCATAACTCGAAAACGGCTGGACCGATTCGGCTAATAGGGTAGTTTCCAGGGTCAAAATAATTACATTCTATTTAGTCCGTATTTTAGATTATAAAAAAATATTGGACACGTATTTTTTCTTTTTTTCGATTAAACAAAAAAGAACAAAGTTAATAGCCTATTTAAGTTACCTGTGACGTCACTGCGCGAAAAATTCCACGCATCGTGACGTCACACGTAACGTTAATAGGCTATATCTTTGTCATTTTTGGTCTAATCCTACTTACTATTATAAAGGCGAAAGTTTGTAAGTATGGATGTATGGATGTTTGTTACTCTTTCACGCAAAAACCACTGAATGGATTTGGCTAAAATTTGGTACACAGATAGTTTATAACCTGGATTAACACATAGGATAGCTTTTATCCCGATTTTATGTTCCCGTGGGATAATTTTCGAGTTGTAGCGGGTGAAGCCGCTGGCAACAGCTAGTTTACAAATAAAAAATACGTGCCCTTATTTTTGAATAATCTAAAAGACGGACTAATTACATTTTTTTAGGCAACTAGCCTATTCTCTTTTTGTTGTGTTTGTAACCATCAGCGCCAGGTTTTAGAGGACGAAAATCATCATGTCCACCCGTACGACGGGTAGCCGGGACGGGCCGCTAGTTATCTATAAAATGACAAAAAAATCATTTCATATGGAGGATCCTTAAACATTTTTTAAATTATTTTTTGAGAATTTTTTGTTATAGCGGCAACAGAAATCATCATCTGAATATTTTGACTGTTCAACGATCAAGTTCATAAGATACAGCCTGGTGACAGACGGACTAAGACCGTACTGTCGGTCCGTCTTACAGGATGGCGTACGTGGCCGCCCCTTCGTGTTAGGATGAGTTTTCAGTACCCTTAGCACGAATTTTCAGTATTTGAGACGTAAAGTAAACTGGAACTTTGACAATTTCAAACTGACAATTTTCAAGGAAAACAGTAGTTCCTTCTTCGCGCTCCAGAGGCGCTGTTCCATTTTTTCATACAAGAAACCCTGTAAATACTGTAAAGTAAAAGAGTGAAAATTCGTGCTAAGGGTACTGTTATTTTGACGTAAACTGGAACTTTGACATTTTCAAATTGGCTTTCAAAATTAGTTCCTTCTTCGCACACCAGACGCGCTGTTACATACAAGAAACGCTGTAATACTGGAAAGACGGTGTAAAGTAAAATAGTGAAAACTCGTGATAAGGGTACAGATTGAGAGTTTAGTTAAAAGGTATCGTTTTACCCTTTGGAAGCGGAATCCTAAAAAATCGTGCTTAGTATAATTGCAACCGCATTTTTGAAGTGAAAACTTCTTTAGCGGCGTTGTACACTTTTTCTGTAATGGGTAAAAAATTTAAAACTCGCGTCAGGGTCACGTGACCCTGATCGAAAATGAGTAAGACGTCATTCAAATTAAAAATAAAACATAGTAACAAAAAAGTTTTCACTTCTACCGGCACTCCTGGAGTGCAACCTTTTTTTTTGTTACGCGGGAGTATTCATCACGAAACATTGAATTTCGTATGTACTCAATTAAAATATATTGTAGGCACACACAAACTTCTCGTGAAAACTATCTAACTGTAGTAAAAATATGATCAAAATCTGCTGCTTAGTTTAAAAGATGTAAGTGTACAGACAGACTTAAAATACTTTGTGTTAGAATAGTCTACTGATATCAGGAGACAATCGTTTCTCAATTTTGCTACGTTCACACATTTCATTGTTCGTGATTGTTCATATTCATAAATATAACATCGTCACGTAGCCTCCGTTTCATTTTCCAAGTTATTGTTAATTTATATCTGTCTCGCTCTAAACTTCTTTCAAAGAAAACGTTTAGGCGTAAAATTATGTAGGTACTAAGAAAGGGTTGTGATGTTCATTGTGATTATTTGTTTCCTTAAAGCCAAAGGTTTAGATAATTAAATTGAAAATTGAACAACTATTTTAGAAAAAAACATCAATGCGTAACAAAAGATCTTGTGACATTGTTAGAAAATGGATAAGATCACTAGAAGATTGAGAACCGTATTCTGTTAACCCGTTTATGAGCTATGCTTTTCATGAGAAAAAGTAATACTAGCGAAAGTTAACCACGTCTAAGATATTCTTCAGAGGTATTAATCATTCGGATATTGTTATTGCTTTTTAAGTTATAAAATTATTTAAGTTAATTTCAATATTTATGCATTTGTTGTATATTTGAACATGAACAGCCTAACTACAAAAACTTAAACATCTGTTGATCACTCGTCTAAAAAAGTGTGACTCATAACGGACCTTATTTCAACGTCATAATCTGTCTTTTTTTTAGACAAGTGTTCAACAGGCGTTTAAATGTTTTTGTGGTACCACCGAAAGAGTTTTCATAAATTTTGATGTGAACTGAGGGACCAAACTGGAACGCGCAAAATAAGAATCGTAGGATTTAGTAGTACACTTAAAACAATTGTAGAACAAATCTGGGAATTTGTAAAAAAATATATTAAAAACTACAGCCCTTAAAGTGTGGTCCCTCAGTCCTCACAGACCATCAGCCAGATCTCGGAAAGTATTTGATTAATTAAGGTTTTGTGACTACAGACTTTTAGTAAAGAATTTGTAAAGATGTTTACTGAATTGCTGACCAGAAAGCATTAAAGGTTAAAAAATTATAACGACTAAACTGTGGTCGCTCAATCCACACAGTCAAAATAATTATTTTAGTAAATATTATTTAGTAAATCTTTCTTTTTCATAAAGTTACCACATAAAGTTTTAGTAAAAGTCTTAATGCATTTTGTAAAAAAGAAATAGAAAAAAATATCGACGCAATACGAAGATAGCGATTATTAAAACTGGTCCCTCAATCCTCACCTCTACTAACATAAGTGCATGTATTAGCTGCTAGACGAGAGGATTATCAGAAAGTCTAGTGTACTTAACTTTTAGTAAAAAGTTACTACTAAAACATAGGTATCTAAAATTGTGTATTTCTCGCGTCTTAGCTGAGATAATATATATTTATTAATCCTATGACAATAGATAGAGTAGTGTGACCACACAATGAAATAAAATGTAGACAGTATTAGACTGTAATAGATTTTATTTAATGTAGTATTAAGGTCGTAGCACACTTATCAAAACGGAAAGGGATCGTAACCGCCTCGGCGTCAAATAGTCATCCACTTTACGTAACCACGTAAGGGTGCGTCCACATCTGGCGAATGCGCCGCAAACGCGCAGCTCGCACGCCGTTTCCGAGCTGCTCCGCATTCTCGGCAATGATTTAGTATGCCAAAAGGCGGGCGAGAAGCGCGCGCGCGACACGCGAGCTGCGCATTTGCGGCGCATTCGCCAGATGTGGACGCACCCTAACGTGAGCGGATCGGAAGCTCCTCGACTCGGCTACAGAATAGGCGACGACGCCGCGCTTACGGCTCGCCGACCGCTGGTTGACGGCTAGACGGAAAGTTTTACGCGCATTGCGAAAGGGGGCTAGACGGAAAAAATTAAGACGAAAAGTGTCACGACACTCCTCCCCCCCCCCCCCGCAAGCCGTACCCGTCACCCAACCCCCGTTCCACGTGACTCTTGTCGTATTGCGGCGTGTGCAATTTTTTTTAACTAGCTGTCGTTAAAAAAACAGGTTTAAGCGATTTACGACCCTATTGACATTTAACATTGTTAGTTTTTTCTCATATTCTCGTTAGCTAACATTGCTCCTTCATTAAAATCCGGCGTTTCCTTAAATGTCAATAAGGTCGAAAATCGCTTGAAGGTTGGAAAATATTTGCTAACGATAGCAGGTTTAAAAAACCGGCCAAGTGCGTGTCGGGCCACGCACAGTGTAGGGTTCCGTAGTTGCCCATCAAAATACTTATGCGAACTAACTAAACTGTTTCGCTGAATATAATTTTAAAAAGAAGAATTTTCAAAATCGGTCCAGGAGTCTTTGAGAAATCGGGGAAAATACATAAGAAAAAAGATTACGATGAATTTAGAAACTCCTCCTTTTTTTGAATTTAGTTAAAAATAGTTGACGATAAAAACCTACCTATCCCCAAAAAACATACCTATAAAAGCTGTAAAAATAAAGTTGACAAACTTACATTTGCAGCTGTCTCCGATACATTTTGTTTAAGAAAATATGATCTCCAAGTACATTTTATAAGTTGGTCGACTATTACTCGTAAAGTTGTAAAGCCTACTTAGTCCTGATAATTTTCTTTTAAACTTCGTTATATATACTACTATTGTGAATTTTTTCACATCCCCAAACATAACCGTTTAGCTGGTAGAGGGGGGGGACACTCGAATCGAGCAAAATTTAGAACTTTAAAGCTTAATATTTCACAAACAAATTTTTTTATCAAAAAATTGTTAATGGAAACTAGCATTATTTTTTAAAGGCCTATTTAATGATACCCCACACTAAGGGGTACGCGAGAAAAAAAAATCCTCACTTTACGTGTAAGTACTGGAGGTACCCTAAAAAAAAATATTTTACGAGATTTTATTTTACCACTTTTTCGGCACAACAAATCCGTATATTTACACCAAATTACAGCTCTCTAGTACTGTGCGTCTCTGAGCTAAACTGCGGACAGACGGACGGACGGACGGACGGACATGGCGAAACTATAAGGGTTCCTTGTTGACTACGGAACCCTAAAAACAAGTGCAAGCGATTTTCGACCTTATCGACTTTTAAAATTTAGTTTGTTTTTCACACATTCTCGTTCGCTAACATTGCTCCTTTATTGAAATCAGGTGTTTGCATAAATGTCAATAAGGTCGAAAATAACTTGAACCTTTTTTTAACTTGCTATTGTTGTCCCTTGACACCTCTCAAGTTTTTATTCGTATTTTGGCTTAAAATAAAATGAATAACACTTTTTTTACGAGTGTACATGTGCGTACGTTCGCAAAGTCTAACTTCACTGTCGCCTCTCTCGTAAGGGTAGTACGTAGCACACTTACCAAAACGGAAAGGGATCGTAACCGCCTCGGCGTCAAACAGTCGTAACGTAAGCGGATCGGAAGCTCCGCCCCATCGACTCGGCTACAGATAGGCGACTCCATGCTTACGGCTCGCCGACCACTGGTTGTCGCCGCACCTCGCCGACCAGTTCGTTATTGTGTACGCAAGACGTAGTTAGAAACACCCCTGTTTCATAGAAAATGGAAATGGGATGGTCTGCCCAACTATTGCGTTGGGTAGGTATACTCTACAGCTTGATACTTAAACATTTTATCAGTGTGTTTCATAATATTATTTCCAATGTACAGACGCCAGCAGGTCAACCTACCCGAATCTGTCAGATTTTACCACTCAAAAATTAACATTCTTCTCTTGTGATAAGGTTGAAATTCTATTAAAGAAATCTGACAGATTGTGGTAGCTTGATGTGCTGGCGTCTGTACCTATTTACTAATAATAATATTTTTTATTATTGACGATGAAAAACAAACACGCCTAGAGGTATATTAGGTCGGATACATTAAGTGGGGTACAAAAAGTTACGTAAGTATATCTACCATTAAAATAACCATACCACCTTGTTTTCGTTTCGTTTAATACTACATTAAATAAAGTCCATTAGTATTGTCTACATTTTATTTCATTGTGTGGTCACACTACTCTATCTATTGTCATAGGATTAATAAATATATATTATCTCAGCTAAGACGTGAGAAATACACAATTTTAGATACCTATGTTTTAGTAGTAACTTTTTACTAAAAGTACACTAGACTTTCTGATAATCCTCTCGTCTAGCAGCTAATACATGCACTTATGTTAGTAGAGGTGAGGATTGAGGGACCAGTTTTAATAATCGCTATCTTCGTATTGCGTCGATATTTTTTTCTATTTCTTTTTTACAAAATGCATTAAGACTTTAACTAAAACTTTATGTGGTAACTTTATGAAAAAGAAAGATTTACTAAATAATATTCACTAAAATAATTATTTTGACTGTGTGGATTGAGGGACCACAGTTTAGTCGTTATAATTTTTTAACCTTTAATGCTTTCTGGTCAGCAATTCAGTAAACATCTTTACAAATTCTTTACTAAAAGTCTGTAGTCACAAAACCTTAATTAATAAAATACTTTCCGAGATCTGGCTGATGGTCTGTGAGGACTGAGGGACCACACTTTAAGAGCAAACAAGTCAACATTTTTTCCATAGAAACTTCGTTGGGGTTTTACTCCATTAATTGACAAAGTACATCCAAAATTAAACATGGTATCGTTTTGTCTCATTATTAATTTTGTCTGTACGGAAGCAGAATTGTAAAATATGAAGCTATTAAAAAGTTACGAGCTTCTAAAGATTCGTTTTTTTGCTAATTTTAACACAACTTTAGGTGTAAATTAGAAGCTAAAGAAGCATCAAATTTCCAAAACGAAGTCCGTACCGACACAGCAAATTTATCGAAGAATTTAATAAATTTTATTTGAAATTAATTGGTGCAGTGGTTTTTTCATAAAACCCCAACAGCCAAAGGCATTTTCGTATTTTTTTACGCGCGCCTTTTACTCTGAATGATCGTGCATCTCACTGAATAAGTTTTCCCCTGTTTTCTCCACGGGGGGATGACGCTCGCGCACACATGAACAATATGGCTCGATTTCCGGTGAAATATCATGGTTTTTGAACATGCCTGCCAGTGAGTTCGAGCTCGCGACTAGCGCCGCCTTAAGGGCTGTAGTTTTTAATATATTTTTTTTACAAATTCCCAGATTTGTTCTACAATTGTTTTAAGTGTACTACTAAATCCTACGATTCTTTTGCGCGTTCCAGTTTGGTCCCTCAGTTCACACACACATAAATTTTGAACCATAAAAATTAACTTCTCGATTTTTTCCGTACTTCTAGGGACACCCTGTCAATGTGTATAGTATAAGTAAATGATATATTGCATTTATTTAATTCATTCGTTTGTTAATGTATTAATTTTTAGGGTTCCGTAGTCAACAAGGAACCCTTATAGTTTCGCCATGTCCGTCCGTCCGTCCGTCCGTCCGTCCGTCCGTCCGTCCGTCCGTCCGTCCGTCCGTCCGTCCGTCTGTCCGCAGTTTAGCTCAGAGACGCACAGTACTAGAGAGCTGTAATTTGGTGTAAATATACGGATTTGTTGTGCCGAAAAAGTGGTAAAATAAAATCTCGTAAAATATTTTTTTTTAGGGTACCTCCAGTACTTACACGTAAAGTGAGGATTTTTTTTTTCTTGCGTACCCCTTAGTGTGGGGTATCATTAAATAGGCCTTTAAAAAATAATGATAGTTTCCATTAACAATTTTTTGATAAAAAAATTCGTTTGTGAAATATTAAGCTTTAAAGTGCTAAATTTTGCTCGATTCGAGTGTCCCCCCCCTCTACCAGCTAAACGGTTATGTTTGGGGGTGTGAAAAAATTCACAATAGTAGTATATATAACGAAGTTTAAAAGAAAATTATCATGACTAAGTAGGCTTTACAACTTTACGAGTAATAGTCGACCAACTTATAAAATGTACTTGGATTCATATTTTCTTAAACAAAATGTATCGGAGAGAACTGCAAATGTAAGTTTGTCAACTTTATTTTACAGCTTTTATAGGTATGTTTTTTGGGGATAGGTAGGTTTTTATCGTCAAATATTTTTAACTAAATTCAAAAAAAGGAGGAGGTTCTAAATTCGTCGTAATCTTTTTTCTTATGCATTTTCCCCGATTTCTCAAAGACTCCTGGACCGATTTTGAAAATTCTTCTTTTTAAAATTAAATTCAGCGAATCAGTTTAGTTAGTTCGCATAAGTATTTTGATGGGCAACTACGGAACCCTACACTGTGCGTGGCCCGACACGCACTTGGCCGGTTTTTGTTTTTAAAAAGTATTGTGTTTTTGAAATAATTCAAAGGAAATATCATTATGTATACAGCTGTACTATAAAGGTGTGGCTGCAGAAATATTTAACATTAAAAACTTTTTCTTATATCTGTGCGTGGATTGTGTGCACATTATTGTAGTTACTTGTAATAGAGAGCTGACATAATCAGCTGTCCTACCAAGTATTACACGACCACGAAAAAAGTGAAACTGTGCTGGTGACATATTTGTGGCGACATGCAAGCTTTTCATAAAAATAAATAAATAGAAATAACATTAACAAGAAACTAACCTATTGTATATCCACATCTTTATGGTACATGCAGTAAATATTATGTTTAATAGGTATTGCATATCATAAAATAAAATAAAAAACTTCATGACGATTAGATTGCGCAGTTTTCAGTACCTAGCTAAGCGATTATTTACGCATAAATTATATATTTGTATGGCCTACAAGTTGTTATTCCAGATATGGTTGTTTTTGTATGTAAGGTATTTTTTTTTGTAAACGGACGCACGATACCATACCTACAGGAGAAATTCGTAATGTAAATACTTTGTCTTAACTTGGTTAATTTTGACATATTATTAACATGCAGAGCTTTGTCTATCGACTGGGTGCTGTAATTAAAATAATTATAATTATATATTATTAGGTACAGTAAACATTTATGTAGTGTTATATAAAATTTATATTTCTGGATTTCAAGATTCTAGTTAAGTTTATAAATTATTTTAAAGATTGCTGTAAATGAAAAACTACTTTTTATGGTTTTGTTTTAAGTTCTGTATAAAATATTGCCTATATTAGGCCTTTATAGAATTATATATAAAAATGTAAATTAAGTCATGAAATTAAAAATTTCATGTCTTCTAGTTGCAACAGTCATAAGACTGATTTTTTTTTAAATAAACCTATAATTCTACTAAGACATGTACTTGAATTTTATTAAACACCACAGTAAGACACTGACGCCAGCAGGTGAACCTACCCCAATCTGTAAAATTTTGCCAATCAAAAATTAACCTTCCACTATTGTGATAAAGTTAAAATCTATTCTAATCTATAGACATAATTTTAAACATGAGTTTGGGTTACTGCTAAATGAAAAGAAGAAAAAAAGAAAATAGTAAAGTAAGGAGGTAGGTACTTATCTAATTCTGGGACTACTTTGGAGTGCGTTGCGGTAATGTCAATTTATGTGTATTTAGATTTAAAAATTGAAAAGAATTTATTAATTTCTGACACAAATTGTTTTTTCTTTCATTGTTTGTTTTTTCTGACACATGCTAAACGATACCTACTTGATTTTATATTTATATGATTTGTGTCGATGTCCTCAGTATGTCCAGCAAAATCTGTTAAAATATTTATGTTTTTATTCATTTTATTTATAGGAACAGTGGTGGCCCAGTGGTATCGGCCCCAATTTACGAGTTATAGGTCGGGTTTGAACTCAGCCCGGCGCATTACTTTGTGTAATTTATTTCATCACCACTGCTTTCAAAACGGTGAAGGAAAACATTGTGAAGAAATCGACATGTACACACGGCTATATCAAACTATAAAAAACCAGTTTAAGCTGATCGATGTATGCGCGGAATGATCATACAAAGCGAGATCACGATAAACTGGTCTTGTAAAGCTTGATGTGTAACCGTGTGTACTAGAACCAAAAATTCGAATACACGGGACTTCCACCAATTTGCCAGCCTCAATAACTGCATTTAGCGTTTATTTTCGCGATAATAGTCTTTAATATTCTTGAAAACGTCCATTGACGCGATATTTAACGGCATTTCCCGTAAGTGTGGCCCTAGCGTTAGGAAGCGAAATATTCAAAGATGAAATGGTTCAAAATATCACAAAAAAAGAAAGCTTTTGACTACATTCAAAATAAAGGTGGTGGAAATATTGGTATGGAAATATGGTGGTAGATATTTTTTTTGTATTGAAAGTGTAAAATATAATCACTTCATCAATATCTGGAAGTAGGTCTTCTCTAATAAATTGTGTCGATGCTATGTGTCCAGTGACACCTGCCAAATCTTCAACTCTTCAAAACGCCGATTTACGAAAAGAAAAAAAACTGACAGTGACAGTTGTAATGACATAGCATCGTCCATCATTTTGTTCTTGCAAAATCCCTTGGAGTGTGGAATTTGTTTTGTTTCTAAACAACTTACTTCCAAAATATTTAAAAAAATCAGTGCTTGGGATAAGGTTGGTTTTCCTTCTGTTTCGGTTGTTAAATTGTCCAGCAGCATCTGCCAAAACGTCATAAGGAAATCTGGAATAGGTCGATATCTGAAATATCAATTTAATAATCTGATAACCAAAATGTGTTAGTTTTCTTGCATTTGTTGTGATTATGTTTAATTGAACAGGAAACCTGCCAAATTTTCAAAAAATATCAAGTACAGAAACAGTCAGTTGAAATAAGTCTCCGTCGCTTTACATAGGGGCGTACCTATCAGCATCGTTTTGTAGAAAAAGTTTTGTGAGGATTAGAGTGTCGCAATTAGTTTCATCGCTTCCGTCTTTACTTTTGTTATTAACTAAAAAAAATACTTCCGAAGAAAATATTGGGTAATTCACTGTTTGTACACAGTTTTCGTTCTGTTTTGAAGTTGTCGAAAGAAAAAAGAATTTTTGTTCCTAACGTAACCCTATTCCTAACCTGACCCGAAGGGACGGAAGGTATTAAAAACTTAAAAAAATATATATTATTTATTCCTAACGTAACCCTCTTCCTAACCTGACCCGACTTATTGCTTCTATCAAAACCTGAATTGAACTATGGTAGGTTTCTTATTAAAAAAGGTACATATAGGTATATATAGCTGTGTGTGAAGCCCTTTAGACAAACAGAAAGTGTAAGAAAAAGGACACCATCGTTGTTGGTAAAAAATCATGTTCTCTTCTCTCTCACCACTATGGGAATCCTTCATCAATAAAAAACTTCATCAGTTCATCTTCACTAGTATATTTCTATTATTCTCATTAGCACAAAATATCTGTTTTTATAAAATAAACATCTACAAAACTCATGATACTTTTACAACGACAAAACAGTTTAAATGAGTCAGCGTCTTTTTACATAAAACTATTTATTTTATAAGGGTGTTTCAGCATGGTTTTTCAGAAGAACTGTTTTGCTAGGGTTAGTGTTGCAGTTAGTCCCATCGCCTACGTTTTACTTTAATTACTAAACAAATAAGTTACAAAGAAAGTATTGAATAATCCACTGCTTGTACTAAGGTTGTCGTTCTGTTTTGAAGTTGTCGAATTTTCCATCCATATCGGACAAAATGTCATCATCATCATCATCAACGTGTCATTTCTGTAAACACCTTCGTTTTCACTAAGACAAACAGAAAGTGTAAGAAAAAGCATCACTTGATGAATATCTGGGAGGCTTCCATTTATTGTGCAGGTTGTGCTTATGTTAAATAGTCTAGGGATACCTGTTAAATAGTCAAAAACAATTCGTCAAAAAGAAATCACATACAAAAACAGTTAGTTGATATGAGTGAGCGTCGTTTTACAAAAAAAGCTATTTTGGGTGTTTCAGCAGTTTTTTCATACATATCTAACAAAATGTCATAATGTCTTTTTTCACAGATCATAAAAAAAGATCATATTAACAAAATGGTCAGCTGAAATGACCAAGTATCATTTAAAAAAAAAATATATTTAAAACATTTTTTTGTAAAAAGATACCGGGTCATTTAAAAGGGTAAAATATCCTAAAAAAAAACTTTTCTTTCGGAAGTCAGTGACAAAACGAACATAAAATGAAAAAAAAGAACAAAGGCTTACGAAACAAAATTATTTTGTAGGTTATTTTACCCTTTTTTGAAGTTTTTTGTGGTTGTTTTTGAAGACGGTTACATTTTTTTGGGTTTTTTAAATTTTTAATTACATTTCTTTGTTTCTATAACAAAATATCTCTGCAATCTACATGAAAAAAAATATTAGTCAAATCGATAGCAGACACTACCTACCATGAACTCTTAACGCGATTCAGTTTAGGCTGTGGGAAAGAGCTGGCGCTAGACCACTTGTATAGCTCTGTCTCCTTCCCTCAGCCTAAACTAGATTGAGTTAAAAGCTCGTGTCGATGTATCGACTAGTATCGAGTTAAAACATTTCTGGAGCCTTACGCTCCAAAAATGTCAATGTAATCGAATGAATACCACAATTATGTTTCTAAGCAATTTTTAACCGACTTCAAAAAAGGAGGCGGTTATCAATTCGACGGTGTTTTTTGTAGGTATTTGTTACGCGGTTACTCCGCCAAATGTAGAACGATTTTCAAAATTATTTTTTGTTCGAAAAGAGATGAGACTTTAGGACTTGTCCATATCTGCATAGTCACCAAGTCAGGATCTGATGAGTGGATCCAGAAATCGAGGGCAACTCTCAAATTTAATAGGCTCACATCGTTTTTCGCTAATTTTATGAAGTAATTTAAGTACTTGCTTATGGTAATCATCATCACATGTAGCTGAACTGATGATGGAAGGTACATATCCTAACTGTAAGAAGTAGGCATCGACTGATTTAGTTTGTGTTCGCATATCTCCAGAAGTCCAGAACTACAAGTCCGATTTAAGTTATTATTCTTTTTTTGCTGTACTAGGTGTCGTTCAACTAAGAGAATAATGCAAGTTTCATCAAAATCGGTTTAGTAGTTTTTGAGAAAGGTAATTTAATTGGCTTATCGGTCACAAAATTCTAGTGCACATGTAAGAAAATGATGTTAGGTAAAGGGAGGTTATTTTGGTGAGACAGGCAACTCAGTGATAGAACCTCAAAAGTCTCTCAAAGTACCTATGTATGCAGTAATGCGAAATGATGCAACTATTTCACCACTAAAGTGGACAAGATGTAGTGACACATTATTTCGCGTTACAGCATGCGTACTTGCATAGGTAACGTTTTGAGAGACTTAAGACTATCACTGACTTTCCCATACCAAAACGTTCCCCAGAATCTAATGAACACTTTTTTCATAAGTGTATGTGTGTATGATTTCATGTTTGTGTTCGCTATCTCCGGAACTACCTGTCCGATTTAAGGTGATTGCTTCGATGTAGCCCGCGAAATTCAAATTTTTTTACGTTTTTTGCAATTTGCAGGCCAGTGACATGTTGTAACTTTATAAATATTTGTGTTGCGCAAATAACAAGTATAATTTTAAATATAAAAATTGTCAAAAAATTCGCTCCATCAGCTCTCACATAGAAAAGGTGCATCGTAGTTAGATTTCGGAGATTTTAACATGATGCACCTTTTCTATGTGAGAGCTGATGGAGCGAGTTTTTTTTATATTTAAAATTATACTTGTTATTTGCGCAACACAAATATTTATAAAGTTACAACATGTCACTGGCCTGCAAATTGCAAAAAACGTAAAAAAAATTGAATTTCGCGGGCTGGTTGGAGCATCCCCCTTAAGTAAGTAATTCTTTTTTTATTGTACTAGGTATTATTCAACTTACAACGGTTCAGTAGTTTTTGAGATAGGGAATATTTTGCCTACTTGGATTGTAGATTTTCAAAGTCGATTATTTATGTTTGTCCACAATTATCTCGCGTTTGTCTAAACCGATTTTCATGCAGTTTTCGTAAAAATGTTTATTACATTCTAGGGAAGGTTTCAATCTATCATATCTACATATCATAAAATCGTATAAAAGCAGTGTTTGTGCACGCTAATCTTCGGAACTACTGGACGGATTTGTTTTTTTTTGTTTTAAGGGTTTTGAGTGTGGCCGACACATAGGCTGTAATTTATCTTGGAAACTTGAACACCTGATGCAGAATTGCAATAGATCAGCTAAAGTATAACAGATACAAAAATAGCTACATAACAAAAATTGTTCCACGCGATGACTGCCGACAAACTGTACTGCAGTTTGGCAGAATATAAATTTTATATTTTTATTTAAGTTAATTTTCTGCTGAGAAAATTTTGTTCATCCTGATGAGCACTCTCTGTTGTCGTATAAAAACTGAAGATATGGAACACCTGATGTGGAAGTCCAAGAGCTAGCTACACTATAACATATACAGGTAGACATGCGCGCCGCCTTAAAAATCGTCTGCGCGCTCTCTAGCAAGAGCAGCAAGATGAAGAAATACTTTTTTTTTTATTATTCCAATAGGATAATAAATCACTATCTTTTGGTTCTGTAGGATCAGCACCAGCAATGTAACGCCAACATTCTTGCTCTATTGGATCACCTTGAATGCCTTGGCATGAACTCATACTATGTTCCCTTGACAGTTTGTGCAATAATGATGTGTCGATTAAATTGCTGGTGCTTGTACTGCCTGCGCTTTCGGCTAAAGCTTCTGGCTCGTTATTAATATTGATTACTTCCCTGATGTAAATGATGGTGATGGAAAGGAATGACGTTCTGGTCATTTTCCGGGTTTCAAGATATGAATCTATTTCTGACAGACTCATGAAGCGGTTATCCAAAAGTGCTGCTGCGACAATGGGCTTTGTTACAGGGAATCCTTTATTTAATTTTGCCATCATGTTGCGTTTTAAACGTAACATTATGAGCGCTTCATCATCTTGATTGATCCTTATATAATACATCTTTAATGCATAATTTTTGTCTTTTGAGACGACAAGATTTCGACGATTTCGCGAAAGCTCAAAAATTTTACGAGGTCCTCTAAAAGGTGCCATTCACTCTGAGTTATTCTTAGTTCTTCTTGGCCAGTCTTCCTCAACATATTATTTATAGGCTCTCGGTTGCATATGTGGATTACACTCTCTAGCATTTCTAAAATGCTTTGCCAACGAGTTGGGGTCGCGGTTTTGATGGTTGGAATATTTTTGTAATTTTTTAATATAGTATATCGTAGAACAAAAACTCCCTCTGGTTCTACCGTGGAATCGTTCAGTAGAACAAGTGGGAATAGTAAATCCCAATAATTCTACTATTTTGCTATGCCTAATTTCGTAGAACTAGAGGGAAAAAAAGAATTCCCATTAGTTCTACCGTGGAAATGTTCAGTATTAATTTGTTCTACCTACATCGTAGTACTAGTGGGAAAAAAAAGTTCCCAGTAGTTCTACCATAGAACTGTTCAGTAGAACTAGTGGGAATAAACCATTATGCTGGCTTTAATTTAATACTTTCTATTCATACACACTCAAACACACCTAATTATACTTCTACAACATATTATTATTAAGTAACTAATGACTAATTCTAGTTTCTCCTTTGTATATCTAACCAAAATTTTGTTTTCTTTTTATTGTTATTGATGTTCCATCAAAAATCATATTTGATAAGAAACAGATTTACTGTATGACACATTAACCTCCTTTACATCGGACCATCGTACTTTTTCTCCTGTCTTAACTTAAAGCTATCTTTTGGGTTCAAGTTTTTTTATGTTGATGATTTCAAATCGTTGCATTTATTTTTGGCTCTAAATGTCTTAGGAAACTTCGGCTTTGGCAAATCCTGTCACCTCGGTTCTAGTGTGGGCCTGGTAGGATGCTGATTCTTCTTGTTGCTCTAGATGACCAACTTTCAAATTTTGAACTTAATTTGAAAGTTGGTCATCTAGAGCACTAAATGGAATCTGAAGACTAGTCCAAAAAGTATTTATTTTATTAAAAAAAGTATATATTTTATTAAGTATTAGGCTAGATCCAAAAAAAAAGTAGGTGAAGAAGGCGCCTTAACGTTCTCCATTCGTGGGTCTGACCTATTTGTAACAGCACTGGGTAAAAAGTCTTCTGTAAAAACTGATTCATCATACGGAAATATACCGCACTTTTTAAAAGCATTGATGATATTTACCAGTGTCGTCATTGCTTTTTGGTAAGCGTCCACAGGTCAGCATCGTACGTATCGGACGCATCGCTTCAAACGGATTTTTGTATCTGCAGCGATCAGATTGCCGATGCGAGTATCAGCAATCGGATTGCCGATGCCACCTTCATCGCTTCCACTGATCAGCATTCCGTATGAAGTCATCGGTACGCATCGCATTAAGGCATTGCCGATGAGCCGTCCGTACGATGCGGATCAGTGGGCGCAGTTGTATGAGTTTTCATACAAGGCAAACTAAAATCCGTAACGTACGAAACGTCCGATACGTGAGATGCCGACCTATTACCCGATAGATTGTAAATGAATGTCCTGCATTCCGGAGCTTTTTGTTTTTTCATTCCACGAGTAAACTGCTGCATTAGAAAACGTATTAAAAGGTCCATTCGCCCCAAGATATAGGGGCTGAAGTTCTGAAGTTGTGTGGGGAGGCACGGTTAGGAAGATTTTGATATATTTAGAGCCGCTATTTACAGGTGGCTTTCGTGATTGTACTGATGAACTCATACTTAGTTCTGAGAGACACAGATATGCATCAAAATGACCACTTGACAAATTTTGTGAGAAACGAAGGCGTTTTGGGCGACCGGTAGTGCCTGCATAAAGTAGTTTTTAGTGAGTTTCAATAATATCGTCATAGTACTCTTCTGCAGTCAACATTTCTATCGTGTGACATAATAGTAAATTCCATCCAATTATTTTTAACGTATTGGAGTTTTCTTGACGTAAACAAGTTGTTAAAAGCAAATTTCATGATTCTTATCACATTGCATTGTCTATAAAGGTGGTCTCCAGCGCAGCAAATACAGCGTTGGTCTATGTAACTATACTTTCGCTCTATGTTTAAAGTTAAACAATCGGTAGCCAGTAGTTTTTATTTCCGTTGTAATATTATGATAGACCAGACTTTTATTTCTTTCCGAATCGCTCATTTTTACCTAGAGACAACATAGTTTTTAAATTCGGTATTGATGGAATGTTCTATGATCCTGATCAGCTATCCAGCCTTTCCCAACTATATTGGGGTCGGCTTTCAGACGTCGAATCAGATTCAGCTGAATATCAGTATTTACATGAAGCGACTGCCTATCGGACTTCCAAAACCCAGTAACTAGGTAATATGATGGCAAGACTGGTTGTCTGACTTGAGAGCTCCTGACTAACAGTAACGACTTTCAAAGATCCAGAACTGACAACCGGGGCCTACGGCTTAACATGCTTTCCTAGGCAACTCCCCTCAAACTCGCTATAACGGATGGTCACCCATCCACAGATCAACCGTATTGTCGCCAGCAAAGTGGTAAAATAAAAAATTAAAAATATTTTCACAATTTCATTAAAGTAAAAAATAAGTCATTTAATGCTTCTAGTGCTAGCGGTTTCGACTGTACTCAGTCAGCCAACCAGTCAGTCAGTTTATTCTTATATTTGATTGTGAGCGTCCACAAACAAGCGATATATTTCGTTCGGAATAAATGTTGTTGTAGCTCCGATCGACATGGTGGCAAATTATAAACATCGTAATTACGCACATTTATTCAAAACTGTTGACCTATATTTTACTTTGTACCTTGTATTAAATTAATATTTCCATCCTAGCAATATTTACATCAACTAGTTTTTTAAACCCGTACTTATACGATTTTTCTGACATCCGTCGTGAAAACCGTCAGATTATTAGTACTTCATGATTGTAATAGTGTTTCCTTCAATAAAAATGGAAACGTGCTCAAGTATTTTGAGGTGCCGTTTTTTTAATACTTCAGGTCCTACCATGACGTTTTAAAGCGTGACTCTTTAGGCTGTGGGAAAGATTCAGAGCTATACAAGTCGTCTAGCGTCATCTCGTTCCCTGAGCGGAACCATTCACGCTTTAAGACGTCATAGTGGGCCACCTGGACTCGCTCAAATTGTCAGATTATTGAGACATAGATATATCTGAACTTCTGTCGCGCTCGCGGTTTTTTTGGATCTATTTTTTTTTTGCTAATCTGACGGGTTCCCCCAACACACCCCGCCATATAAAGGGTTACGGTATGCTCGAGTCAGTTAAAAATCCCCGCTTGGGCTCCCCTGCTATAAGACTGCCCCTGGGATTTGTTTATAGTCATAGGGAAAGGAAGCCGTGCTGGAAACTGAACTCGTTTAAACTCCAATGGTACGTCAGTCGGAATCATTGGGATGCAGGGTATCAAAATATCTTCTCCTTTATACTTTCCTTTCAATATGATTGCTTCTACTACGTTATGCAGTAATTTTTATTGCTAATCGTGTACCGTTACAAAGTTGCAGTTGGTAAATATTTCGCAACATAACTTCAGATCCAACCTTTTAATTGAAGGTTTTTTTCTCTTTTAAATGAGGCGGCAATCCTGGCAAGTCAAGTGAGTTTAAAAATTCCGATGGATAGTTCACGACGTCATCTTCATTAGTTGTTGTGTCAATTGATTTAAATGTCCTCATTTCGCCAGGAATGTCATTTTGGATTTCGAATTTGAATTTATTTACACCATTATTTTTGGCAGCCAGGATAGCTCTTTCGTTCAGCCAATCATGGAACAAGTAATTTTGAGCAACATTTGGAAACACTTTTTAATGAGTTCAGCTTTTGACTGCGTTAACTGACAAAAACTCCCAGAAAAGATGATGCAGCCAGTCAACACGTCTAGGTATAGGAAATTTGCCATTGCCGATATTAATGAGTTGTTTAGAGATTATATGTTCAGATTTATCATTTTGCACCTTATTTACTACATTATAGTTCTCTTTGTGGAATTTGTAAAATATTAAGTTATATACATTTTTTTGTTCTTTTTAGGGTCCATCGTTGGGGCTACTTTATCTTTTATTAACAGGCTTCAAACAGGAGGAGGTTTGCAAATCGGATGTTTTGTTTCTATGTTTATTCGCGCAAAACCGATTTGAAAAAATTTATGCTTGTTATTTCTACTTCCAAATGGTCCAATGAAAATTTATTCGAAATCCGAAAGGCAGTTTTAGAAAAATTAAAACAAAAAAATGTTGTTTATTATATTGGCTACACCGATTTCTCCGAGGTTTCTGGTCCGATTTGTCTGATTAATTTTCGTTCGATACAGTATACCTAACATAATTATCTTGGTCCCCTTTTTTCTTATCAGGATTGTTTTGCACATTAAATTATACTTACTCGTATATGTATTTATACCTGCTACGTTCATCAGACTATAAAAATACCATCGGCCACTTGTTTGTGCCTCGAGCTCCATGTTTTCCAATGTAAAAATCTCGTCTTCTTCGTCATCTTCTTGCTCTGTGTGATAAGTTTCTTCTTGTGGCTCAATTGCGTCTTCCACCTCTCTGTCATTTTCGTCTTCGTAATCAGTGTCAGTACTGTCTTCTTCCAACAGTGATCGGATTAGCTCTTAGTTTGGTCATGAGCATTGTACCAAACACTCACAATATAATTTGGTCCTCGAGACTGTTGAAGTAGCACACTTTTGTACGATGGTAAACTACATGCATCAAAATTTCCATTGGCAACTGAATATTTATTAATAAAAGTTTGAAGTCGCGTAGCATCTACTTAAACTATTCCTGAAACATTGTGTAGCTCGCACATGAATTTTTGTATTAAATTATCAAACACATCTTGATCTTTATCATTAGATCATTAAGTTCACCGAATTTAATAAAAGCTTGCTGAAATTCGGGACACCTTTGTAATATTTCAAACGGTTAATCTAGACAACTGAGAACACACGAGCGATGTTTTCAATAGGAAGATCCTAGTCGCTGTGGACGGAATCGGTCAGGATCAAATACTTCTATTTATATGAAAAAACACCGACAATACAAAAAAAACCGCCGTGCCGGTGCCGGGGAAGCAAAAATGGGCCGTCTAATGGAAAAACGCCCAATGGGTTGTGGAGGTCCGATAGGTAGTCGCTCCATGTAAAATACTGTTATCCAGCTGCATCTGATTCGACTGGAAGGCGACCCCAATATAGTTGGGAAAAAGCTAGGAAGGTGCTGGATGATTTTTGTTCTGAGTTTTCAAAAAATTCTTTGGAACTAAATGGTAACTTTCTCAAATCCTCACAGGAACAACTCACAGAGCAGAAACATGTTCAAAGAAGAATTCTATTGAGTATCGTGTAACGTTTTAATAAGCTAGGAGGATTAAAGCTTTATAAAATAAGAATGTTACATTTTATTAAGAAATAGAAAATACAGGATAATTTAAAAGATACAGTCCAAAACACAGTTCACAACACAGTCAGCACAATGCACAGTAGAAGGCCGCAATAGCCCTCAGTAGGCAGGAAGTCCCAGAGGGCCAGAACCTCCTCTAGGTTAGACGCTCTTGAGTAGTCCTCTGCAGCAGGTAGTTCTCCAGAGGGCAAGATCCTCCTCTGGAGTAATAGAGGCTCTTTAGTAGACCTCAGCAGCAGGGAGTCTCAGAGGGTGTGAAGAACTGGGTCGCTGGTGGAAAAACTTCAGAAAATACTCGAACAAGAATATAATAAATTTAATTCGGTGTTAACTACACGAGTTAAGTACAGCAAGTGAATCAAAAATTGTCAAATCATACAATGTACACATAATTACTAAAGCTAATTAACAGCGATATTGGCAATCGCGAGTTGCTGCTATGGTGAAACCATCAGGCGCTTCTACATGCCCCCGCGCGTTGAAAACAACGGTTTCAACCAGACTCCGAAGACACAGGCAATGGGCAGATTCGGTTGAATGCCCTTCGTAAGATGCCAGTGGACGTCTGAATATCAGCCACACGAGCGATGCCATCTGTTCCTGGGTGAACCGCCACAATACGGCCAAGTCTCCACTTCAACGGAGGAAGATTGTCCTCCTTAATCACGACCAAGGAGTTCAGCTTCAACCCATCCTTACAGGAACGCCATTTAGTTCGCAGCTGTAATTCCGCCACATACTCCTTGCTCCATCTGCTCCAAAAATGTTGGCGGAGCTGTTCTATCCGCTGGAAGCGAGACAGATGGTTGGCAGAGCGATCCTGATAATCAGGTTGCGGCAAGGAAGTAAGAGGCCGGCCAACAAGAAAATGACCCGGCGTAAGCGGTGTGTAGTCAGCAGGATCTGAAGACAACGGCGTCAGTGGACGAGAGTTCAAAATGGATTCTATTTTGGTCAGTGCGGTGTACAGCTCCTCAAAAGTTAAATTACAATTTCCCAACACTCTTCGAAGGTGGTACTTTGTTGACTTTACACCCGCCTCCCAGAGGCCACCGAAGTGCGGGGTGTACGCAGGGATAAAATGAAATTTTATTCCGTCATTGGCTGCACTTTCACCCAAGGACAAACTATTTTCCTTTAAAAAATTAGAAAGGTCATTGTACGCACCGACAAATGAGGTACCGTTGTCGGAAAAAATGGCAACGGGTTTACCTCTTCGAGCAATAAATCGATGCAAAGCTAGTAAATAACTATTACTAGTTAAATCGCCAACGAGTTCCAAATGAATGGCTTTGGTCGTAAAACATATAAAAATTGCGATATACACCTTTACTAGTCTGCATCCGCGACCTTGACGACTAGCACACATAATAGGCCCGGCATAATCAACGCCTGTGCTCTCAAAGGGATAACCTGGACGAAGTCGTTCTTGTGGTAAGTTGCCCATTATAGGACTAACTACCTGTCCCTTCATACGGCGACATAGAACACACTTATGATAACAAACCTTCGCCAAGTTGCGACCTCCTATTGGCCAATAAGATTCCCTAATGGAAGCTAATAATAACTGTGGGCCAGCGTGCATCAATCGTATATGCTCGAAATCAAATAATAATTTAGTGAAATGATGTGTGGACTGTAAAAGAATAGGGTGTTTTTTATTAAAATCAAAACTGGAATTTTCGAGTCGTCCTCCTACCCGCATTATGTTTTTATTATCTAAATATACGTTAAACTTTAGAAGGGCGCTCTTATTAGGTAAACACTTTTTATTTAAAAGCAACTCATACTCGGCAAATGACTCAGCCTGACTTTTAATAATAATAACGTTGAGTGCCTTTTGTAACTCATCTTGGGACAAAAATATAGTTTTAGGGTACTGTTTCCTGCATGATTTAATAAATCTTAATATGTAAGCTACGGAACGAACAAGGCGTGAATAATTAGAATAACGACTAAAATCAATGAAAACGTCACCTTTTGTGTCATTTAAAACGGAATTTAAAACTACACTAGGTCGAGTCTCCGGTAATGTCTCGAGCCCCAAACAATTGACTTTAGAAGGCCACCCAGACGGGTCAAGTTTCAGGAAGTCTGGTCCAGACCACCACAGATCCAACCTCTGCAGAACACTAATATCCACACCACGAGATATTAGGTCTGCTGGGTTTTTATCTGTGGGAACGTGTCTCCAGGTACAGTTGCCCGCCTTATCCAAAACTTCAGCAACGCGGTTGCGCACAAACGGCTGAAGTTTGGTAGGCATCATCTGTAACCATCCCAGGACGATGGTCGAATCAGTCCAACAATAGACCCGACTGATCTCCACTCTGAGTGAGCTCTTCACCTTCTCATAAAGGCGCGATCCAACTACCGCACCGCACAACTCCAGTCGCGGGATTGTTGTGGGCTTTATTGGAGCTACTCGACTCTTAGCCATTAATAAACAAACCGAATACTTACCCTCATCATTGACGCTGCGAACGTAAACGCAAGCACCGTATGCGGACTCAGACGCATCTGAAAAAATATGTAGTTCTAATTCACGATATGAATTACAAACTACAATTCGCGGAATACGGAAATGAGGTAAAAGTGGCAATGATTTAACTATATTATCCCAGTGGTTTTTTATTTCATCAGGCAGTGGTTGGTCCCATGACAATTTATCCAACCACATTTTTTGTAATAAAACCTTCATGGTTACCACAATTGGACCTAACAAACCTAAGGGATCAAAAATTCTCGCAATCACGGATAACAAATCACGCTTAGTGTGCCCAGCCGAAGACGTGCTCAGACTTAAAGGAAAACCTAACTCATCGGAAGCGACATACCAGCCCAAACCTAGTAACTTGTCGGGCTCGTGAGATGCAATATTTAAGTCAACCGAGGCAGGCAAGTCACGTGCGGCAGGCAAGTCACCAGAGGCAGGAACAGCATCCAACACCAGTTCAGGATGATTGGACCTCCATTTCCTCAATGGCATACAGGCTGACGCAAGTGCCTTGGTGACTTCAGTGCGGATGTATCTCACCTCGTCTAAGTCATTACCCCCGGACAGTAAATCATCGACGTAGAAGTCGTGCCTGATGATTTCTGATATTTTAGGGTCCTTACATTCGAGTCCTATTTGTTTAATGCACCGTGTCGCGAGGTACGGTGCGCTAGCCGTACCGTACGTGATAGTGTTCAACTCGTAAACATTAATAGGCTCACAGCTGTTATGACGCCAAACAATCCGTTGCAAGTGCCTATCTGACGGATGAACAACTATTTGTCTATACATCTTTTCCACATCTGCAGACAAGACGTATTTGTGGAATCTGAAACGGAGAAGTATAGACAATAGATCGTCCTGTACAGTTGGTCCAACCATCTGTAGATCATTAAAGGACACTCCGGTCACAGTAGGACAGCTTGCATTAAAGACAACACGGAGCTTGGTCGTGCTGCTCGACTCACGTAAGATTCCGTGATGCGGAATAAAGTAACTTAAATGTAAATTAGGTTTATTAATTTTGCTCATATGACTAAGTGACTCGTATTCTAACATAAAATCATGATATAATTTTCCAAATTCAGATTTATTTTTTAATCTACGCTCTAATGAAATGAAACAGTGTGTAGCTTTCTTATAAGAATCTCCCAGAACCGAAGGATCTTTCTTAAGGGGTATACGCACACAAAAACGACCATCAGACAATCTTGTCGTATTTTTAGCAAAGTGATCCTCACATAACTTTTCTTCTGGCATATAAAATGAGTTAGAAGATTTTGAACTGACTTCTTCTAATTGCCAAAACTTTGTTAAATCGGTTCTAAGTTTATCCCAAATAAAATCATCATCGGAAACACCCTTAGAAAAATTACATTTTAAATCATTAGAGAGTAATGAACAGTATTGTGTAATTGGACCGGAAACTATCCATCCTAAACGGGTTTCATATAATATTGGCTTTCCGGTACCTAACTTTAATCTTTGCGATCCTAATAATTCCCAAAAGAGGTCAGCGCCGATTAATAAATCGACATCAGCGGGTTTATAAAATGTAGGATCAGCTAAAGAAATATTCGAAGGTAGATCGAAATCAGAAATATTTATTTCACGGCACGGTACCTCACTCGTTATGAATGGCAAAACAAAACAATGAAGTTCGAAACTAAAACTATCATCCAATGACGTCATCTTAATTCGACATGTTTTGCCTACGTGCGAAGTAACGTTGTTAATGCCAAGTATCGATCTATTTACCTGGCTAGTGATTAAGTTCAGTTTCTTACATAACCGTTCCGTTATGAATGACGAAGTGCTACCGCTATCAAGGACCGCGCGCACGAGATGCACACAGCCAGTGTGATCCCGCAGTTTGATCAAGGCGGTCGATAACAAAACATCACGCTGCGTATGACCTCGGGAAGATGCAATATGTGCTGATAACGCAACGTTATTTGTTTCTGTGCTGGTAGACGGAACGGATGATGCAGACAAGTTATTGTTTGACGAATTACCGCTAAGTGTATTCGCAACATTATCCTTAGAATCTATATGAATTAGTGTGTTGTGCCTACGTTTACATAGCTTACAACCGGTTTTTTTACATTTGTTAGCGAAGTGACCCGAACGAAAACAGTTAAAACAAATCTTATAATTGGGTAGGAGTTTAAAACGAGCATCATTGCTCAGTGCGAGAAACTGTGGACAATTACTTAATGTGTGATCGTTACTATTACATTTAGGACATACTTTAGGAGCTGACTCGGTGCTGGAACTATTATTAGACTGATTAGCTACCATCGATTTGATCTTAGGGCTTGATTTACCTGCCGGTTGGGAATGATTACGAGGTCGTTCTAAGTTCTCGATTAAATCGGCTCGAGTACGTAGGAACTGCATAAACATATCAAACGTAATCGAACTTTCCCTGTCAATCCTACCTTTGAACTCCTCCCATTCACGATAGGTCCTTTGATCAATCTTTTGAGTGACGTGGTATATCAAAAATGTGTCCCAGTGCTTTACAGGCTCACCTAACGACTCTAGTGCTCGCAAGTCCTTATTTAATTGATCGATTAGACCTTTGAGAGCAACAGACGATTCCTTTGAAACCGCGTCAATGTGATATAATGCGGACATATGATTCTGTGCTAATAATCGTTTGTTGTCAAATCGATCAAGTAACAACCTCCATGCCACAGAGTAATTGCTCGAAGAAAACTCAATTGACTTGATGACTACGGCAGCAGTTCCCTCAAGAGAGGCTCTCAAGTAGTGGAACTTGTTGACTTCATCGATTTCGTCATTACTGTGAATTAGGCTAGTAAAGGTGTCACGAAATTCTAGCCAATTGCAATATGAACCGCTAAACTTAGGTAATTGTATCGTTGGTAATTTTACTGGCTTGTGTATACTAGCAAGTGTACTTTTACAGCCTTCCATCGATTTACTATCCTTATTACTCTCGTTGAGAATAGTTTGCGCTCTGGACAACGATTTGTAATAAAGAGACTCGAAATCAGTACGCTCGGAACTTTGTACCTTAAGATCGTCTACAAGACATTCCAGACGTAACTGTACCTCATCATATTGCTCGTACAACGACTCCATCTTTCCCATGCGCAACTGCAACTCGGACACCTCACAATTACTTAATACTTTGTCCTTGAGTGAGTCCAGGAAGGTGACGAAAGCAGTCAAGCGACCCTTGAAGCTGCCTCGCTTTTTAACTAATTCCCTTTCCTCGGACATACTGGGAGATGAGTGAAGTCAACCTGGAATTGATACAGGAATACAATTAAAACCAGCAAACAATATGATTTAATACACACCTAACTGTGTTTTATACACTGCCTAAATGTTATTGCAAAGCAACACAGAACCTACAAAATAATTAACAATTATATAAAGCTAAAATTGGTATAAATAATGATTATACCAAATATAATTTTACTTGTAAAATTACCTACAATTTTTAATGTTGTAAACTTTTATGTTAACTAGCTAATAAATAAGCACAACTAAAATACTAATCCCTATTTAATACATAAAATGATTCTAATTATTAATATTTTTTACAATTTTTAACAATGACTTGCACTAATATCTAACACTCAAATTATTTGTATTATGTCAAGATACCTGCTACCAATTATATCAACCACTACTAAGTAGATATAAATTATATGAATTAGTTACAGCTTTATATAAATTAAGTTTAAATAATGTAGCAAATAAGCTAACTATACTGCAATGCGTATGATTTTAAACTTAAGATTTGCTGTTAAAAAATACTAATCACAATGTAACAAAATACCTAACGATTCTAACGATCAAACAAATACATAAGTAGTAAAATAAATAGTACTGACCTTTTATAAGACTATTACTTATACTACCTGAGTGTTGGGTGACGATATTAGTTAAATAAAATACTATACACCGCTTAACCACTTATTCGAACTCAATCCAATCCACCGGCGAGTAACCTCCACGTCACGGTGGAAAATTACAGTCCTTTATTCCTCTTCAATTAAATTCGCTGATCCTCTCTTTAATTAGGGTGATCCGGCTCGAAGGACCATGTGAAGAACTGGGTCGCTGGTGGAAAAACTTCAGAAAATACTCGAACAAGAATATAATAAATTTAATTCGGTGTTAACTACACGAGTTAAGTACAGCAAGTGAATCAAAAATTGTCAAATCATACAATGTACACATAATTACTAAAGCTAATTAACAGCGATATTGGCAATCGCGAGTTGCTGCTATGGTGAAACCATCAGGCGCTTCTACAGAGGGCAAGAACCTTCTCTGAGTGGAAGATCGGAGAGTGCTGGTTAGAAATGAAGATTACATGACCATAGAATGACCGACAGTCCTGGATAGAATACGTCCGACAATCCTGGATAGAATGCCTCTATTTCTCAGAATCCTCGGCTTTTATACCAGTCAGTTCTTGTCAGCTTGATTTCGAAAACATTGTTCTCTTCTCTTTTCGAACATTCTCTTCTCTTTTCGAATTGAGAGAATCTGACATATCAGACCACGGAGGTCTGCGTGCTTTTACATGTGTAAAAATAGAATTTAGTATTTTAATACAAATATTAGTTACAATATTTAAATTAGAATTTATACAATACAATGTAATTAATTAGATAAATTATACAAATCAAAATGTAGTAACAAAGATCAATACGCTATAAGCTAAACAGTAAATAAAAATAAACTGACAGTTTGGCAGTTGACATGAGTGTCACAGGAAAAGTAAACAATTATAAAAAACGATTCTAGAAAGGATGATAAATAAGATGAATAGTATTATGAATACGTAAGTATACATAAATACTATATTTCCCCAACGACCCCGAGAAAATTTTTGGCCTAGGACAAAAATTTTGTAAAGGTTAAAATATTACCACATTCACGAAACTTCCATAACTCAATCAAACACACACTCAATCAAAATCAATCTTACGTAAAGTGTCAGGTAGGATTCACACTCAATGATCACTACTCAACCGATAAATCAATAACTTTAAGGCTTATTTTCGGAGTTGTAATCCGCTCGCGTCGAAAACCACTAATGAGATGAGATTTTTAACAATGCCTTGTTTAAGGAGTTGTCATCCGCTCCAAAAGACAGCTATGGTTTAGAGCCATAGTTATCGGACATGATGGGGTAGGCCATCATGCCGTGTAGTTACCATTGGGATAGACCAATAGTAGAGAGGTTAACAAAGGCTTATTTTTAACGGAGTTGTCAGCCGCTCCAAAAGATAGCTATGGTTTAGAGCCATAGTTATCAGACCTGATGGGGTAGGCCATCATGCCACAAAGACTATTGGGGATACCAATAGTATAAAAAAAATGAAGCGAATGAATTAGAAAAGATGGCCTTATAGAGTTTTAAAAACCAAGAGACAACTCTATAAGGGAAGAAAGAAGAAAAGGGAAAAGACAAGTATGAAGAATTTTAAAATCTTCATAAAAAGTACGAGTAAATACTTCGAAATAAAAAGTTAATACAAAATAATTCTATCCAGAGTGATTTAAGAAAGAAAAGGGGACAGTAGAAAACTCGAAAGAGTTTTTAAAGTAAGAAGAAATGAGTACTTAATTTTTCCATGCAAAAAGTTCCATACCAAAAAGTCAAAAAGTCGGAACTCTATGAATCCGTTGCCTAGCAACCAAATGTTGATAAATAAGTAAGAAAGGAGATGGAAAGTTCAAGTATGTGGAAAAATTCAGACAGCTATAGAAATGGGACCTAGCACTGTATAACGCTGAGTAGCTCAATATTCATATTTCACATAAAAAAAGTTTCTAAAACTTGTTATATCTTCATAACATGATAAAAAAAAACGTGAACACCTACCATTAAAAGTACTACAAAAATTGCAAATAGTGACATTGCTATAAACTTTTACGTAGGCGTTTAGTTTTATGTATGTACGATTGTATTTATTTATTGATGACCACATTTGTGACCCACTCAGATTAATTAAATATCTTCAAACTACTTACCAAATAATGTGATACGTGCTTAAACTTAAAATAAAGACAGTTTTCACAGACGATATAAGTAGGTAAGTAGTTGTAATGATAAACAAACGATATCTTGATAAACCCTTTCTGAACTCGTTGAACCCTCTAATTAGCTAAGGATACATTTAACAATTTCAAAATGAAACAAGAAAAATAGGAAATAGTATATTTATTCGATAATCTGTGATTCTTATATATAAATTCTGAAAGAATACGAAGCGACGGACTGTGTTTAAATGTCATTTTATTACGTGATGATGGAAATCTGGATGTGATGTTGTTAATTTCTGCAACTTTGAACTGTTTCTTTCCACTACGTGGCGATGGCTTTGCAATATTCTCACAGAACGACCACAAGCTAAGCACTCCGTTGAATAGCCGAATAAACGAATTTCACCAGTTGCTCCTGAATGCAGCAGTTCAAAACAAGGATGACAATGTTGGCTGAGAGATCAGCCTGTGCGGTTACAATTATTTAGCCACGAGCTCCTCTCGAGTGTATATGACGCCGCAGTCTTCGCGTGGATATACCACAGTTTATGCATTGCATGATTCACTGTTTACAAGTCAAGTCCGGGTCGAGAAGCGAGAGGTCGGTAGGTTTGCAAGCAGGAAGTCCAATAAACAAGCGGGGGGGAAAAGCAAAAGAAAGAATCACAACGAACAATATTAATAAGCAGAGCGCAGAGCGTTCAAATGACATCTGACGTTTGCTTTTTTCTTAAAGATGGGATTGGACTCAAATAGTCACAGAACCGATAAAAGAATCGATTGAAATCGTTAGAAAGTAGTATCGATCATACTTCAGTTTTTTTTTTCTCTCCCACTCCAGCAGGTGTAGCATGGCGCCGTAGAAAGAGGTTTTCTCGACGCAAGAATAGACAAATGACAAAACGTAGAAATATTTTTAGCGTTTTAAGCATGGTGATGTAATAAATATGGAAAATAAACGTTATTTTCTTCAATAGTGTACGAATGGTGCCATGTTTGTATAAAAAAACAGTCGATTTGTGTAGAAATAACGATGAAATAACCTTGTCTTTTCTTGGTAGAATAGAGATAGAATCGCCATGCTACGCGTGCTGGGCAATATTCTCTTTTCACTCCTACCTTTCACGATGTTGGGCATCTTCCTTCCAGTTCAGACGGAACCTGTCCAGTTAATATTATTCTACACGAAATATGAACTAAGATTAAACTAAGAAGCTCATTCCCAAGCTTTTAACGAAAATAATGAAGTTGAGTTTGGTGGACGAATCACTTTAAAACAATCCGATTTTCCGAATCAAAACGCATGAAAAGTTGAAAACACAATAAAAAGCAACGAAACGACTCTGAATCTATCGATTCCCGCCAAATACTGTTTCAACGCCAATTTTTAATTTCAGCAAACAAATCGTTTAAAATCACATTAGTAAAAATCGATTAAATACAGTTTCATTTTAACAATCTGGAAAAGCGTTATTACCCTTCCCTAGTTTTCATTATTTCATCGTGACCAAGTCATGTCAATAAAAAATGAGCGAAAAGCAATTCAGATACTTTTTTTATGTTTAACATTTTATATAAGTCTTAGGAAATTATTGAACATTAAACAATTCATTAATGAATTTTCAAATACTACGAAATAAAATGAAATTCTTATAGGCGACTGGGGCAGTCATTTAGCCATCTCCTTTTTTTTAAATATTTTTTCCGCGAAAAATGTATTTTAAGTAGGTATGTTTCCCCAATGAAATGGACAAGTACAAATAAATAAATTTAAGATTTTTGTAAAAGTAATGTAGGTGAATAGGTTTTGTAAAAACGTCCACAGGATATTCTCCTGTTTCTGTCGTGAAGTGTCTCAACAACCAACTTGGGAGTGCCCACGAATGGATTAAACACACCAAGCGGCCGTTGAGTACGAATACCCGAGGGTATACGTTGTGGTGTGCAAGTCTGTGGGGATGTAGTGTAAAATTGTTTTTGTTCAGAGTAAAGTAGAAGTGAGTATGAGCGACTACAGGATATTGTCCAATAGCCGCCGTAGAGTAACCGATCTCCAACCTTGGTTGTGCCCACAAGTGGGTTAACACTCCCAAGAGGCCGAAAGGGTGCCGATTATCTTACGATAACGGAATGTCTGAGGGGGTGTAGTAGTATAATATAATAAGTAAATAAATAAGTAAATTATGAAGTGGATGAGATGATGAAAAATAAGCTTGCCAAATATTTACTCACTTGTGGAAGTGGAATTTTGAATTTTGGGAGGGGTGGTTCAATAAGTTGGGCGCCAATCTGTAACGTTTTAATAAGCTAGGAGGATTAAAGCTTTATAAAATAAGAATGTTACATTTTATTAAGAAATAGAAAATACAGGATAATATAAAAGATACAGTCCAAAACACAGTTCACAACACAGTCAGCACAATGCACAGTAGAAGGCCGCAATAGCCCTCAGTAGGCAGGAAGTCCCAGAGGGCAAGAACCTCCTCTAGGTTAGACGCTCTTGAGTAGTCCTCTGCAGCAGGTAGTTCTCCAGAGGGCAAGATCCTCCTCTGGAGTAATAGAGGCTCTTTAGTAGACCTCAGCAGCAGGGAGTCTCAGAGGGCAAGAACCTCCTCTGAGTGGAAGATCGGAGAGTGCTGGTTAGAAATGAAGATTACATGACCATAGAATGACCGACAGTCCTGGATAGAATACGTCCGACAATCCTGGATAGAATGCCTCTATTTCTCAGAATCCTCGGCTTTTATACCAGTCAGTTCTTGTCAGCTTGATTTCGAAAACATTGTTCTCTTCTCTTTTCGAACATTCTCTTCTCTTTTCGAATTGAGAGAATCTGACATATCAGACCACGGAGGTCTGCGTGCTTTTACATGTGTAAAAATAGAATTTAGTATTTTAATACAAATATTAGTTACAATATTTAAATTAGAATTTATACAATACAATGTAATTAATTAGATAAATTATACAAATCAAAATGTAGTAACAAAGATCAATACGCTATAAGCTAAACAGTAAAAAAAAATAAACTGACAGTTTGGCAGTTGACATGAGTGTCACAGGAAAAGTAAACAATTATAAAAAACGATTCTAGAAAGGATGATAAATAAGATGAATAGTATTATGAATACGTAAGTATACATAAATACTATAATCGTTACTGTGAATTTTCAGGACTTTTCAAATAAAAATAGCTTTTCAATTACATACAATTATAACCGTTTACTTTTTATCACAACAAATACATTATTGGGTGTTTTCAGTGTCTATTGCAATATTTTTCCAGCCACGCACTGGCTGGTCCAACAAAATTATCTAAATGCCTTCCAACACCACAGAACCTCATGATACGTAGTCAGTACCGAAAAAGTAATTAAGGTTTGACTTAAGATCTTTGCCATTATAAGAACAGATAATTAGAATTCGGTCAACATTGAAGGCCAAGGTTGACCGAATTCAATGTGCAAGCAAGATGAGATTAAATTTCAGTGGGACCTCCACTTCTCGTCAATATAAACTAGTTTATTCACACCGTGTGTTCAATAGTACGATTTCGTTTTCTGTCAAAACTAGATTTTCTTGTAATTTGCTAACTCTTGGATGATGTCAATGCCCGTGCTCTGAACTTTCGCTACAGTCTGCTTATAAGCACACTGAATAGTTTCTTATCCGCCAATAGCAATTTTCATTTCATTTCAATATTAATGGATACAATTTCTTTATTCATATTTGGGTTACATGTTTGTGAATGTTGTGTATGTAGCTCGATTTCACAGAAATAACTATTTATGTAATAAAATTGTGTTCACTGAAAAAAATCTTTTTAAATGCAGATCTCCTAAAAATAATGCAACGTCTTTATTTGTGGCACAAAATGATAGCCACCTTCTTATAGGGGATTTGTCAGTATTTAGTGCTTTTGCACAAACTATTACTTAGTAATTCAATTTCCTCCCTACTCCAGTTTGCTACCTGATCTGATCACCACCTGGAGGGACAAATGGTCTACTGTGTGGGACAGAGCCTCGTCGATCGGTCTATCAGGTTCTTCCACAGATCTGTTATCGATATTGGGTATGACAGGGCCCTGGCTTGTAAATAGGTCAGTCAAAAGCATTGATCCCACTGTGCTATTACTACGTATGTCCCTTTGACCCTGTTTGTTCAGATGATGGAGCACCCGAGGAATCAAGTTGGATGGAGGGAAAACACCCAACCCTACTGAAAGTCCCAATCTTGACTGAAGGCGTCGAAAATATTAGTTTGATTAATTAGAGTGACCATGCGAGGATCCGAAGAAATTCTGACTTGTTTGGACCTGCACCGCTTATATTAGGTGGAGGCGAAGCAAAACATTCCTCGACTTCTGAAGACAAGGAACTGGTTTGCGATGAGCTTGATCTCACAGCTCTTCGCTCTCCATCCGGAGCAGCGACTTGAGATACAGGTTCAGGGAATCCTCCGAGTTCATAATGGTATGTTGGTATTTACCGAATCGCCGTCAATGACACAACACTGAACACTGAATGCGTGATGCGTGTTTATTATTAGTGTACAATCACTCTAACACTATTTTCGAACCGAAAACAATAAATTAAGCATTGATTTTTGAACTTTCTTTTATCTTGAAAAAATCATAAATAACGAGCCCTCTCACACAAGACAGAGCGGGGAGCGTGCTCCTCACACGACAAATATCATGTCCGCGATGAAAACCTAAACGGCCGGCCGGCGGAACCAGAAATGAGAGGTAACAACTTTTATTCAAAGAAAATCGTATTTTTTTACAATATTTATGCTCCTAGAAACCAGAATCATAGACTGCTTCTTTATATTAACTCTGTGTCTTTCTGGTAGGCATATAATGAGTTATTGAATCTATGCCTACCAGATCACGAAATATTAGCACATAAGTATAATAAATGTTCTCGCTCTTACGTGTCGTGACTACCGCTCTAAGCAGCCATAAGTTCGTTTCAAATATATTGCATTGTTCCAAGTCCGGTAGGTTATCCTCTCGATATATTTCTATTATGTACAGGCCGTTATTACTTGAATGTCCGCTATAATGTGCAAGTTTCAGCTGATGTGAACCCAGATTATTTTTTTAAGCATCAAATAACAGATTCGGAGTGTTGACCTTAGTGCGTTTTATGCGCAAAATGTCTCCAATAAATTTGTTTTACGGCTACTGTAAAAAACCCATTAGTGAGGGCACCTGCAATTTTGAAATCTGTGAACATATGGGGCAAGGCTCTATTAAAATAGTCTTGGCGAAGTAACTTGAACCTACTTTTAAACTTATCGTTGACTACTTCCACCACCCATCCAATTATTGTGACTAATCTGGATTTGTTTGCCTGCTCTGTAGTAAGTTGATTTTCATTCATGTTCTCTGGCTAATGCCAGTTTCCTTTTTAGAGTTTAGCGGAAAGTTCATTAGATTCGCTTGTACGAAGTTTTGATAAATAAATACCAAGTACAGTACGAGGACTGTTAGCCACTTGGGTCAGTGAAGTAGTTTCCTCCACAACTACACTATATTGATCAATATGGTCTAATCCAAAACAGCATTTCACTCTCACTTAATTAATGTAATGGTCCTAAAAGTTCAAAATCTATCCTTGTAGATTGGTTACAGCCGAAAATGACAATTATTAGAAATGACTGTGAAAATATTGGCGTTGAAGTAGTGCGACACGTTACTTTGTTCAAGTAATATATCCTACAGGTTGACTTCCTGCCTTCGACCCTTACATTACACAGTATTATTATTGCTTCCAAAACGGACATCCTTTTTTTATTAATTTATCCGATAGAACAGGTTATTTTAAAAGTAAAAGTAAAATTCCCGTGCACCAATTTTACAAACGAGTATAACATGAGTAAAAAATGTTTTTTCGTTTTTAATTTTGAAATTATTTAATTTAAAAATAATGACTTTACCCTTTTCTTTATTATGAGTAATAAAACTATATCTATGATTCTCTTTTTGTGGATTTAGATTTTTCATGTTTTTTTTATCTTTGCTTAGTTGGATTCAATAATTATGGTAAATCATATAAAGACCTTAAGCAATCACTAGAAAAAACACATCCAAATATCACGGTATCTGGGAGTTATTCACTTCTAAAGCTTTTTCTGATTATTCTGATTTTAGGGTCATCAATTCGCAAAAAATAATATTTTTTCGTTTGTGGATTTAAATTTTATGTTGGATTTTATTTAATCATTTACTTATCTACGTATACATACGTTGCGGGATCCAAGACAGTTAAATTCATTCTCTGGGACTTCGTCAAGCTTGGCGCTTTTCTGGCGGTCGCCACTGTTGATTCTGGCTTTCAGAAGTTGCAGTGATTTAGGGACAGTGCGGCGGGTTTGTCCTAAAAAAAAAACTTCACTTGCATAACTACTTTAATTATCATTTTCCGTAGGTAAAAAATTCAGTGCTATGGTCATTCCAGCCTTCTTTAACCCTTACAGGACCATAAGATGGCTGAGACTAAATATGCGAATACGACACAATATTTTAGCTATTTTGGGTGTAAAGTAAGATAATATCACTAGAAAAACATAGCAGGGTATATAGATTTCCTATAATTTCGTGGGAAATATTTTTCCCTATGGACCATAAAGGTTAATAAAAAAAGAGTTAGGTTTTTTACATCAGTATTTTATTTATTGTTTTGTCATACAAAAAAACATAGAAAAAATGTTCAAAATGTAAAATAAATAGTTAATTATGGTATTCTACGAAACAATTACGTTTACTTGTGAAGCACAAGTGGACGTTGCACATAACACATTTATTATGTGTCCTATTTTCTATACGTCGTTTTGCACAATTTACGCACCGCTTCAGTTTTTCCGCTTTTTCCATGTTGTGCGCTGGCAAATTGCGTTTATTTCCAATGCGGAGCTTTTCAGAGGAGACTAAAGTGGGTCTTGATCGCTGTCTACATGTAAAATTATTTATTAGACCTCGTGCTACATGTTGGCGATACTCGAGGCTGCTCAAAAGCGGACCTTCTACTCTGTGTTTTTCATGCAACTTTACGTAGACTAAATATGAGTTATTCATAGCAATATCTAAGATGTCAAAAAAGAGGCGCAGGTAATATTTGATTTTGGCTTTGCGATCAACCTCATAACATGCTTTGCGCTGGTCCATAACGTCTACACCGCCCATATATTTATTATAGCGCATCACTACTTCCGGACATGTAACATTTATTTTTTGAGCAGTTCCTGCCTGCCTCCTCTTTACTGTACTAGTTGGCACCGGAGATATGAAATTGGTCAACATATGGACTGCTTTAGTATCCATCCATTTTACGAATGTTATGCCGTTTGTACTTACGGCATGGATGTCGCCTCTCTTCATACTTTTATCTGATGGTAATGACTTTGGCACATTTTTTCTATTCGTGCGAACAGTGCCGCAGGCTTTGGTGTTCTGCATCATGAGTTTATGTTGCAAAGCAGGCGAGTTGAAAAAATTGTCAAAGTATACTTCACAACCAAGACCTTTTAGTTGTTCCGTCAGATAGAGTACTACTGATTCACCTAAACCAATTTCTGTATTAGTTTTCTTTCCTGTATATAAATCAAATTGGTATAAGTATCCTGTTGAAGACTCACATCTACACCACATTTTGAACCCCCATTTTATAGGTTTATTTTTGATGTACTGCTTCATAATATTGTGCCCTTTGAATTTGATCATGTGTTCATCAATGGATTGCCTTTGTGAGTTATTCATTGCCGCTTGAAAACACAAATTGAAATGTTGCATAACAGATCTTATTTTATATGCTCGATCACTTGATTGTGAGTGATTGTTATTATCAGAGAAGTGTAAATTTTGCCGAATCTGCTCAAATCTAGTTCTTGGCATAACATTAGAAATGAAAGGCACGCCCATGTCTTCATCAGTTGACCAGTAGTTCCTGAGAGTTGGTAAAACATGATAACTCATTACAAAATTCATGCCCAAAAATGCCTTCATTTCATCCAAGCTGACAGTAAAAGGCCTTCCATTTTGTTGTGCGTATTTGACACTTTCTTTTATTATGATATTAGATACTAACTGATCCATTTGTGTCACCTCCATGAAAATGTCTATTGGCAACAACATGCCATGCCGGTCAGATAAAGTATTTACGCGCCCAAAATCATACTCACTTTCATTGAATGTGTGAGGAGCGTACGAGTTATTTCTCCAGTTGAAAACAGGAATAGTCTCTGAACAGGAACCCAATGAGGTTTGATTTGTCGATTCTTGAACAGAATCTTCAATTTCAACAATATCAGTTCCATTTTCTACATCTTGAGCTATGAACTGCTGGTCTTCTTCGTCTAACTGTAAGTCATCTTCTCCGTCACTATTATCTGCCATAAGAAACTGCAATATTTCGTCATTTTTAATATGAAATTCTCTGCACCCTCTTTTCGCCATTTCTGTAAAAAAAATGAAGGTATTTTATATAAAAATACAAGATATCAACACATTATCGTATAGCTTTTCATACAACGAAAATACTAGATATGGACCAGTGGGAAAAGTATTTCCCCTTAGAGGATTTGCAATTTTTAGGCACTTGTGCTAATATTTTGCAGTTTACTGTATTATTATATAAAATTATACTTACCAAATAATGTAAAAAACGTGACAAAATGTAGTAATTTTAATTTCTGAAGTCCAAAACACACTCAAGATATTGTTAGTTCAGCCCGCGAATGTTTTGATTTTGGCGCAATAAAGTTTGACAGTTCTTTTTTTTCTAATCGTTCAGAAACACATTTGCCGCTATGGACATACGTTTTATTTTGACATTCATTAAAAAAAAATATCGATTCAATGAAAATTGAATAATCGATAACGATTTTTGAAAAAGGGAAAAATATTTCCCTTGAGCGTGAAAGGGTTAAGATTTTGCATTACGTCTTCTTCGTGACTTAGCTCACTTTAGCTTTTTAGAGATTGCGGTCCAAGATGTGGACCGAAATCTCTTCCCTTGGTGTTTCGTACGGTTTTACGTAATAATTGGAGAACAGCGGATGGTAATGGTAACCGTCTTAATTTTGCTTGCCTTTGCTTCAACCTGACATTTGAAATCAATTAATCTGATGTTGATAGTGCCCGGTTAAACAAATCAGTCATAATTATATTAAACGTTCAAGTATGATGCTCTCTGTCAGACCTCCAAAACTTATTTCTTGCTTCTCCCGCTTGTTCTAATAGTAAACCTACAGACATTGCAGAGTTTTGCATGATGTCTTTACAATGGACTAAAATGTTTTGCAAGGTAACCATCATTTAGGATGCCATTCAAAGTTTTGGACGTATTTATCAGCAAATTATTCGATATTATCTGGTAGTCCACAAGATAAAACTAAGTACTAATATTCTAAATAAATCATCAAGTATTAAGGAATGTATATTATGTCTGCAAACGTTCCACGGTTTTGGTCAGACAATGCTATGCGCGCAGTATTACCTTCGTTGGTGGTGCCAGCGTTGGGCCGCACCACATCAACCTGTATGTCCCATGTTTTCTCTTACTTCTTGTTGCACCTTTTTTTAGTTTCTTCCACAATTAAATGCTCCGGGGAATTATGAGGTATACTCCATATTTTTACTGGCATCTTGTATCTTATATGAAGCAAGAATTCACGTATCCACGCTTGCAAAGGACTTATTCCGTACTTCAAGCGATTAATCTGAGGATTGAGAAAGCACAATGTCTAACTTATTAAATTGAGAGGAAGTCGCCTTAAAAAATGGACATCTTAGTTGTGACGAAGTGTTAGTGATTGAGCACTTTACCGTCTATAATGGTCAAGTAAAGTTGAATTTTTGCTGTTAATGTTAGGTTTTTGACGATTTTACACAAATGCTGTCTATTTCATTTTTTCAGCAAGTATTAAATCTTTGCTCTCTTTACGGTACTGGATATGTAACGGACGGCAATATCTGTAAGACTGAGGTGTAGGGTTCATCCACAAAATATGACCGGTATCAGAAGTTATTCGTAAAGGAATAAATGTGGTGGCAAACAGGCTGTTTTCGTCTTCTCGATCTTCGGCAAAGCTTTGCATATGATTGACCTGTACTCGCATCAAATCGACAAATCCCCAAGATCCTTCGAAAATACAGTTCAATGATTGTGTATTTTTGTGGGAACAATATACATTAAGAAATAGTATCTTCACATGAAAGAACGAGTCTTGACAAAGTGTGAGAGAGTAGACCATGTAACGTTACAACAAAAGCCTCTCTTTCAGACAATTTTTTTTTCGTGGTAATATCATCAAAGGAGTCTTTCCACCCCGGGCAGGGCGGGAAGGACTGTCAAACTTGTACTGACTAAAATCCATGGTATCCTACGGTAGCCCTTTGTGTACCGGAGTCGCCCCCCGGCAGGGCTCTTAGGGTGGCCCCGTAATTACGCTGACGCTCCTAGAGGCGCGCATGGTCCATGGTCAGACAGCGAGTTGACCTTCACTCGCCGCCCGCATGCGGGACGATCTCCGGCCACCGCTAGGCGGCCGGAGATCGTCCCGCAACATCCGTCGCCGTGGGCGTTTACCACTGCGTCTGGGGCGGAGGGAGGACGGTATCCTCTCTCTCTCTTGCGGCCCGCCTCCTCCTTCGCGAGCATGACTGCTTCGCAGAAGGAGGCGACCGCTTCCCACACCGTCTCACCCCGCAGTATGTACGCGACCAATGCCGGGCGCGAGAGGTCTCCGCGTATCGCCTATGTGAGGACACGGCGGTGCTCCATCCAAGCAGGGCAGTCCTGCACCGTATGCTCCACTGTGTCCTCCGGGCGGTCCTCGCTGTGGTGAAACCCGGGCGTTTCCTCCTTTATCATGCACAGGTACCTCCCGAAGCAGCCATGTCCGCTCTTTTTACTTTTTTTTCTGAAACAAATAATCAATTTCCCCTTTATGAAGAGCTGATTGTAAGTGGCCATCTCTCCTAAATATGGGTTTTCTCTTGGGTGTTGAGTACTTGGGATCGGGATCTTCTTCCTCCATTGTAACGATTGTTCTGCATTATTACATTGTTGCTCTGACGCGGTGTAGTAGTTGGAAATCGACCGTGTATTGTCCTGTGCGCCTGACCGTCATATTCATGAGGCCGAGTTATCTGACCATTCACAAGCATGCCCCAATCATTTGTTGTTATCATGAGGCTGGCATGCTCGTGCTAGTTTGGGTACATATAAATTATAATTATGTAATAGATAAAATCTGGCATATAATGGTACACCTCGTGTAACATTGTTCCCGCAGTTGCAAATATGCAGCATCGTGCAGTGTTTGATGCTCGCAGATATCCAGGAATAGTAAGAAAATCTTGACCCTCGACTGCTACTCCTTCATCATGTGGCTGCCCTTGTACATGCTGAATATGCACAGTGCGATCAAACCTTTGCCAGCAAGGATGACATATTGATCGTGTGCCATCAAATGGTATCTGTAATAAGTTAAAATACAATAAATAGACACGTTAACAGTCTCACGCGGTTGAATAAAACAATATTTACTTATTTAAGAAAATACTGCACTTCGGCTACACAAAACTGATGAAGCATTAACCCAAAACTTACCTCGTGTGGTATTATTTCATGTAACAATAACACTGAGTGATTTCGAAATATTTCTAAAAACACTTCTGCAAGGATGTGTTTTCTGCGACGTAAAACGGACCTGTTACATGTTACCACATGTTACACAATTATTATTTCTGTTATCCATAATGATAAAAGAAATTCAATTTTTAACATCAACAAATCAAGCCTAGTAAAGTCCCATCACACGAGCGCATTTTTAACGTGCGTTAAAAATCGCTGAATTACGGTCGTCACCCAGCGCATAAAATCATAGTTACAGCTTGATAAATTAATATTCTATTGCGGCGCTTTTCAAAGCGCTTAATTAGGCGAAAAAGGTGATAGATGCTTCACTTGATTTCAACAACAACCACTTGATTTCTTAATAGATACTCGTAGTAAGTTTACTTGCATAGGTATAAGTTATCCTTTTTTTTACTAACCCATCTGGATATTACATAAAGGAAAAAAAATTTTTTTTTTTAAAACCCTGTAGTCTACCTTAACATAATCGCTGAAATGCGTTTGTTCTATTTCAAAGCGTTTTTAACGCACGTTATTAGCTCATGTGAATAGGCGCTAAGCAAGCATAGATAGTCGATAAAACAAAAGATAATCCAGAATACGAATAGATATTTAAACAAAAAAAACTATGTTCTATTGAAGGACATAGAAAGTAGTGACCGACCGAAATTTCGGTTTCGGTTTCGGCCGGTTTCGGCCAAAAAATCTAGTTTCGGCCTTAGTTTCGGTTTCGGCCAAAATATAGCCGAAACTTTGCCGAAACCGAAACCTGACGAAACTCAAGTGTTCGTGCATTTTCGTGCGTCGTTCGGTAACATTCGTAGCCAACACGCGCTTGAACGACGGCGGGGCCCGGCGCTGTTCGCCACCGTTCATTTAAGGCCACGTAATCAGGAATCGACCTATTTTTGATTCAACAATAAACAATCAAATATTCTTTTTTTCGATCCGAAAAAAATATATGTTGTAGTTCAATAAACTATCTAAATAACCCTGCGGTTGAAAACGCGATATTTATAACTTGACTTGATCAAAAAAAATCGCGAAAATAGAGATTTTTTTAACGTTTTTTCGGTGGTACTTGAAGTAGACCATGCTTAAGGACCTAAAAAATATATCAATAGATAGGTAATGATGTTTGTCAGAACAATTTCGATTACTTTTTTTCTAAATATTTCTGTTTTTTTTTTACCCTTTACTATATAACGACGTGCCCTACACGCATTGCTTCAGTCGCCCGCGAGGCGTGTCCGAGGTAGGACCTGTATCGCTTTTGCTGGCTCGCGCCATTCCCCCCGCTAGTGATCGATATAATATACGTAATATCCATTTATTTCTGAGTTTTAACTATTTAGTGCAATTTTGTAGCCACGTTAACAGGAAAGCATAAAACGCAACGGTTAGATTACAGACACAGTGCAGGCGGCATCGAAGTATATTTCTGTCACTGTCGTGTGACAGAGACACCATGATATCTTCGATGTTTCTCTCTTATGGTATCTTTGTCTCTATCTAATCTGCCACATAAACTATACAACACTGCTCTAACAAGTCATACACGAAGTTTTTGGTACTAGGCTATCATAGATATGAAAGAGTTTCGATTCGAGATTTTCACGAAGTTCAATCATTTTTAAGGGCAGTTTCTGACGATCTTACCAGGCAAACATATTACGAAAGATATCATCACGGCGGTGTTTCAAACTATTTAAACTATTTAACTATGACTTTCAAAACATAAGGGGCAATTTACACTGTCCTAAATTCAGGCTCCGATATTCAGGACGTCCAGAATTATTCAGGAAAGTGTAATTGCATTTAGGACGAGTAGCATCCTAATTAGGACACGATTTAGTACATGCTTTGGCGACTAAGTTTCTTACTCTTAATCATATTCTGAATATCTGATCCTGAATTCAGGACAATGTTATGGTCTGGTGCGGTTGTTTCCACCAAAGCTGTGCGATGAAAATGTGCCTATGAAGATGTGTAGCGTAGCTGTGAAATGTGGCGACGAGGGTGCGGTGTAGTGGGAATGAAGACACAACACACACTCCTCACAACATATCACACTTACACATCCCTCGCACATATCTCTCGTACACATCCTTCGCAACACATCCCTCTCCACACATACCTCGAACAAATCCCTTGCTTGTTTTGTATGGGCAAAAATCTAGCTCCACTGATCCGTTTTCACCAGAGCTGTACTGACCGAAGCGAGGTAAATGAAGCGATTTTATTGGTTATTTGCAAACACATCCCTCGCTACGGATCCTCGCACATCTCTGGTGGAAACGCAGCCTTATAGTTTGATAGGAGAGTCGTAAAATGTGCTTGCATTTGTCCCGATAGTACCAGGATTACATAAAATGTGAAAGATAAAGCTTCGTCGTCTGTTGTTTTTTTATCAGAACTAATGAAAAATCATGACATAATTTATGAACAGCTATTTTAAATGTCTACTCAGCGGACTGCGTAGCCGAACGTAAGAACGCTGGGACTGGTAAGCTACGAGGTTCGGGTTCGATCCTTGCTTGATATGATGATACTCTTTTTGCATTATTTAAAGATTTCAAATAATATGGTACTCTTACTTTTACAAGTAACTTGTGCTTTAACTTGGATACCATATTTTTTATTAAATAAATTGAAGATAGATGAATTTTAAACATGTTTAAAAGAATTTCTCGAAATAAAAATGCATGAACGTATGCAATAATATGCCCGTGTCGATATCTCATAGAGACGCTTTGTACTGCGCATTTTTCAAAAGTAAAAAGTTGTTATATTCCAGGTAGGCTTAAAAACTGTTAGAATCTCACTAACCAGCAAAAGTACTAGGCTAGTATAAGATCAAGGTGGTACGTTTTGCGCTCTGGCGCCACGTGACATGCAGCGCGGGGGTAACGCTAAATGGCCTGTCAAAGTACTAGGCTAGAATAAGCTCAAGGTGGTACGTTTTTTAACGGGGTCAGCGAAGTTCATTTGAAAAGCGCTGTGATGCCACGTGACAGGAGGGGGGGAAATCGCTCTAAATGCCTGCTGCGCTCTAAAATATGGGCCCCTTAATCGTGAGTTGAGGTTATGTTTTCGAGTTTACTGCTAAGAGTAAGTCTTGTTTATTCATGTAATAATAAAATATATTTAAACTTATCAATCGTCAAGGCAGAAAATATAGATGTAGGATGTTAAATTTGAATGCATCGTAGTTGTAAAATAAAAGTAAACTTGAACGCAGCGATGAGTAAAAGAGAGAGTGTGTGTGTGAGAGAGACGGAAGAAAGATGGCGAATGAGCTAAGAAATGGTGAAGACGTATCCATTTTGTAAGAAGTAAAAAATATTAAAGAAAAGAAGTTTCAAGAAGTAAAAGTTTTATTTCGGTCATCCATACCCCCCTACAGCCTCGTCCGGGATCGACCGTAATAAAAAAGGTGTTTATTACGACGAAAGAAGAAAAATTAAAACACGGGTACAGCGGCCATTACGAAAACCGCTTGCTCGCGCCCCGGTGAAAAAACAAATGAAAAAGTTGTATTTTACGTTACGAAATATCATGGAAAAAGCCGATGCCATGGAAACTAAAAACCCACTCTTGCAATATGGTATGCTGGATACCATCATGAGATTCAACGGTGAAGACATGACCTACTCGTCTTCGAAGTGGGCACAAGACATTGAAGACAATGCCGACATCTTCGGTTGGACGGCTCAGCAAAAACTTATCATAGCCAGAAGATCGCTTACAGGAACCGCTGAGTTATGGTTACGTACGGAAAAACCATTCAGATCGTACGAAGAATTGAAGAATGCCCTGATAAAGGAATTTCCAGATTCTGTAAATACTAAGCAGATGCATGAAATCATGGCGGCTCGAAAAAAACGAAGCAATGAGACCTACTACCAATATATGCTCGTCATGAAGGAGCTCGGCAAGAGAGCAAAGTTCGCCGATTACGTTTCAATTCAATACATAATAGACGGGATTGCCGATTATGAGCAGAACAAAATTGGTCTGTATGGTATTACAACGTATGCAGTTCTCAAGGAAAAGTTGGCGCAATATGAAGTCATGAAGCAGAAAATGTTGAAACAACGAGGAAGTTCAAGCGCTACAGGCAAGCAGCGTGATCGTGAGTGTCGCGAATCCACAAAGCAAGCTAAAGCAGATGACATGAACGCCAAGGAAAACTATAGTGACAAAGTTCATCGTTGTTTCAAGTGCGGAGAAAGAGGTCATTTAGCGAATTCATGCACAAAAGGTACCAAGTGCTTCAAATGTAACCAATACGGCCATATTGGTACCGAATGTCAAGTTGGTAACAATGACGAAAGCGGAAAAGGGAAAGGCGAACCATCGACAAGTCGGAAGGTTGGCAATACGCGAGGCGATGGCGGAAGCGGCGGAGGCGGAGCATTGGCACGTTCCATGTTCGCTCACCATCGACAATCGGACGACGGAACGGAGAGTGAACGAGATAGCACGTTAGTGTCAAACGGGAAAATAATCAATCAGTGTCAAAGTTGTCAATTTCAAAGTAGCGTACTTAATGTAAACAAAAACAATAATATTGCGGTGAATAGATCTGTTAAAAATGTAATTATAGGTGGTATTACAGTGAAGTGCTTAGTAGATACGGGTAGCGATCTTAATTTAATATCTCACGATGTGTTTACGATGTTGTCAGTCGAATATGAATCCGAAAATATGTTGTTAACCGGCCTTGGTTCGAGTAAGGTGTATTCAATGGGTAAGTTTAACATCAATTTGATAATAGATCGTCATTGTTATGAGGTTTGTTTTCATGTAGTGCCTAACGGTGTGATTCCGTATGCAGTTATTCTCGGGCAAACTTTCCTAGCTAATACTATTATGATGATTAACAAGGGTATCATTGAGATAAGGCCTCAGAGTTATGACAGTTCGTATTTACAGTGTTTACTTTCTAACTTCACTGATGAAAATGAAATACCGATTCGAGTTCGAACTTTAGTAGATAATTACAAACCTTTAAAGATAAAAGAAGCACCAGTAAAGTTGAAAATAATATTAAAAGATGACATACCAATAGCACAGCGTCCACGGCGTATAGCTTTGCAAGAAGAAGAGACTGAGAAGGAGCAAATAGAAAATTGGTTGGCTAATGGAATCATACGTCCTAGCTATTCTGAATATGCCAGTCCCCTTGTTTTGGTGAAGAAGAAAGATGGAAGTACCAGAATCTGTGTGGATTACAGAAAGATAAACCAGAAGATGGTGAAAGATGAATATCCCTTGCCGGTAATCAACGATCACATAGACAAATTGTGTACAGCTAGAGTTTTTAGCACTTTAGATTTAAAAAATGGATTTTTCCATTTACCAGTAGAAGAAGACGAAGGCCTGAAGGCAATAAAAGAAGAAGTTCTCAAGGACAATGAGTATGAAGACTATGTGCTTGAAAATGACGTCATTTATAAAGGGGAAGATAAGAAATTGGTTGTTCCTGAATTAATGGATCTTGAGATTATTAGAAGAGCTCACGGTATAGGACATTTTTAAAGATAAATAGAACAAGATTATTACATTTCGAAGTTGGATAGTAAAATTGAAAAAATAATCTCTGCATGTGTGCCTTGCCTACTAGCTAGCAGAAAGACAGGAAAGAAAGAAGGATTCTTAAATCCGATACCAAAAGGAGATCTGCCATTAGATACACTTCATTGTGATCATGGACCTTTGGATACTACCAAGAAAATGTACAACTACATTCTAACTGTTATAGATGGATACACGAAGTTTGTTTGGATATACCCAGTTAAAACTGTTACAGCGAAGGAAACAGTTGATAAATTAAAATTACATCAAAAAGATAATAGACTGACAGAGGAACAGCATTCACAGACAGGAAGAAGAAATAGAGCATATTACAATAGCAACAGGAATACAAATGGTCAAGCTGAAAGGATGAACCAAATAATTATCTCTGTATTGGCCAAAATTGTGGTACAAATATGTCAGTAAAGTTCAAAGGGTAATAAATAGTTCATATCAAAGATCCATCCAGACGTCACCTTTTGAATTATTAACTGGGACTAAAATGAAGCTTAAAGAAGACATGAAGATTTTAGAGCTGTTAGAAGAACAAAATAGAAGAGAGTTCATGGACAAAAGAGATGAATTAAGGAAAGAAGCAAAAGTTCAGATATTAAAGATTCAAGAAGAAAACAAAAGAAGTTTTAACAGTAAAAGGAAGGAAGGACAGAAATACAAAATAGGGGATATAGTAGCAATACAAAGAACTCAATTTGGAAATGCATTAAAATTAAAACAAAAATTCTTTGGACCTTATAAAGTAGTAAAAGATTTAGGAAAAGACAGGTATGAAGTTAGGAAATTAGATAATAGTAAGGAGGGACCTAAACATACAACTACAGGAGTAGATTATATGAAAAGATGGCCCTAATTCAATGATGTCTTGTAAACATTTAAGTTTATCTAAGAAAATAACATTTATTTTTCATACTTACCGTTGAACACAGCTAACTTACTATTTTATATCATTGTAAGATGTAATTGAGTACTAATAAACTGCATAAGTCTGTTATTTTGTTTAAAGTTAAAGAGTTTAATATTTGCCTAGTTGGTGTAACTTAATATGTCTAGCTATCAGTAATGTAATAAAGAAGTGAAACCCCTACCTTGTAATTAACCATGATAGTAATTCTGTGTAACAAAATAATGTACCTAAACATTTAAAAAAGTAAGAGTTTACCTAGATAATACTCAGGTGTATTGTTAAGGAGTGAATGGTTGTGTGAGTGTATTTTAAGCAGTGATATAAGATTTAGTTTATTATTTTAACATTGTAATTTTAGTTGTGAACCTTAAAGATTGTTAAAGAAGCTTAGTTTATCTTATTGTACTAGAGTCAGTCTGAGGACAGACTGAGAACAGAATGGCCGAGTTGTAGGATGTTAAATTTGAATGCATCGTAGTTGTAAAATAAAAGTAAACTTGAACGCAGCGATGAGTAAAAGAGAGAGTGTGTGTGTGAGAGAGACGGAAGAAAGATGGCGAATGAGCTAAGAAATGGTGAAGACGTATCCATTTTGTAAGAAGTAAAAAATATTAAAGAAAAGAAGTTTCAAGAAGTAAAAGTTTTATTTCGGTCATCCATACCCCCCTACATAGATTATGGCTCAGTAGAAGTTAAATAACATAGGAAAATAGCAATTTCTTAAAAACCTATTTTTCCCATAAGTTTGCTGTATAACATTAATTTCCACAATTTGATCCTTATTAGCAACACTATCGAATGGTGTAATAATGTGCGTTTTTTTTTCCAAAATCTGCGGTTTCGATTCCTGACCGGGATTTTTGATTTTTCTAAAATCCAATGATGCAGTTTTCGTTTTCGTCAAAATCGGTCTTCAGTCATCCTGTAATTCCTGTATAATTATACAGTTTTTCTTAAGTGTTAATAAATGTAAAAAAACATAACATTTTAGAAAATAATCGAAATTTTAAATGTTGAATATGTTTCGGTTTCGGCCGAAACTGAGAGCGGGGCCGAAAGTTCGGTTTCGGTTTCGGCTGAAAAATCTGTTTCGGTCGGACACTAATAGAAAGAGTTAAATATTCTTTTAGTTCAAAGTTTTCCCATGGATTTCAAATAAAATAACTATACATAATTATTATGATGTGAGGATGTATAGCTAAATGTGTGTTGTTTATCATGGTAAAGGTTGCATTCTTGCGGGCTGTATGAATTAAAAAAAAATATGTTGAATATGTTTTCATATTTTACAATTGTTATTCGGCATAATTAATGCAGTTTCATCTAAAAATAATATGGCAGGGGTCGATTTTTTGCCACCAAGCCGGATCGCTCCGGGGATACGGTGGAGCACACGGTGCAGGTCTGCCCCGCTTGGCCAGAGCACCGCACGGGGGCGATAGGCGGCGACCTCTGCCACCCGGCATTATTCGAGGTCACTTTGTGGGGCGAGACGGAATGGAAAGTTGTCGACTCCTTCTGCAAAGCAGTCATGCTAGCGAAGGAGGAGGTGGGATGCGTGAGGGAGCGGATAGCGTCCACCTCACGACCCAGCCGCCTCAGGAGACACCCACGGCAACGGAAGTCACAGTACGATTTTCGGCCACCGTAGGCGCGGACGCCGAGTAATGGGCGACTCGCTGTCCGATTATGGAACATGCCCGGGTTTCAAAGATCTGTCAGCAATATAACAGTGCTCCCCTTTGAAAGCCAAAGCCTGCCGGGGTCGTGAGTCTATCGGAACGTAAAGGGCTCCAGAAAGTAACGAACACTTTTCTTCTGAAATCCGCATCAAAATCGGCTCAGACAAACGCGAGATAACCGCAGACAAACACACATACGAACAGGTCGAACTGAGTACCTACTTTTTTAAGTTGGTTAAAAATTAGGTTAGGTTAGGTTAGTAGGTATCTAGTCGATGAAAACAAAAGATAACGTACAGATCAAGATAGCCCAAGAGCCCGTGAACCCCAGACCTACGTTATTATAAAAAGGCTGAAAGTTTGTCAGCGGATGCTCCCAACATTGGTAAGACGATGGACCATTTATGGAGTTTGGGTTATGGTGGCTTTGGCAGGTAAACGGTACTAAAGGTGCGTAAAATATAAGTTTACTTACGTCATAGTATAAAAGCTGATTTTTATGTATAATACTCGGGTAATATGTAGATGATATTTCGTAAAAACTCAATTATACCAAGAACTTGATATTCTGTCTTATTTAATGTTAATAGACTTGGTACATCTTTTACATGAATGAAATCGGTTTGATTCAGCTCAAACGCTATCGTTTTGGAAAGGTCATAGTTTAATGTACGTATGCCGTTGCATACTTTGTTTCATCGACATGGTACTTTATTATTTTCCTCATGCAGCATTGACTCCGCCGATTCATTCAACATTGATATATTTGGCATATTATAATTAAGAGGCAAAAAAGGAATTTTTCTTTGGACTTTGCTAATGCCACATTCAGTGCATATTTCTCTAACAGAGGCACTGGCAGAGACGCCTGGGTGTCACCACTGCGAAGATCGCCCGGAGGACACGGTGGAGCATACGGTGCAAGACTGTCCAGCGTGGGCGGAGCACCGACGCGTCCTCACGGCTGCGATAGGCGGAGACCTCTCGCGCCCGGCATTGGTTGCGGCCATGCTGCGGGGCGAGACGGAGTGGGAAGCGGTCAGCTCCTTCTGCGAGGCAGTAATGCTCGTGAAGGAGGAGGCGGGCCGCGAGCGAGAGAGGACAGCGTCCTCCCTCCGCCCCAGCCGCAGTGGTAGACGCCCACGGCGACCGACGTCGCGTCGCTTGATGATCTCCGGCCACCGTAGGCGCGGGCATGCGGGCAGCGAGTAAAGGGCAACTCGCTACCCGACCAAGGACCATGCCCGGGTCGACGGCGCGTTGTGTCCCACGCGCTCCTCAAAGAGCGTCAGCATAATGACGGGGCCCCCCCCTCTCAGAGGGCCAAAGCCTGCCGGGGTCTGCCGGTAACTTCTAAAATAAGTGAATTATAAAGCTAAAAAAATATATGATGTACATTACCATGCAAACTTCAGTTGAAAATTGGTTTGAACAAGATTAAGTAATTAGTTTTTTTTAATACGTCATAAACCGTAAAGCGCCATTTAGACGGGGGGGGGGTTTCTCGAACGTTTCCGTTCGAGAACGTCTAAGCAATTATCGCAAGCAATAATCGCCATAACATAATCGTATCAAACTGTTTACACACAGGCAAGAACTAAAATCTCTTCTACGATTATATCATACGAGATTCGCATATGACATTATCGTTCATAATGTCTATGTTTGTTTACACGGCGATATTATTGTAAGAAGATTATCGCATACGAGAAACTCGACTTGTCTAAACACGATCTCGTATGACATTTTTTCTCGTTCATATGAGTATCGTACAAATCAGTTTGAACCGTTTTGTTTTGTTATGTCACTCATGTTGGCAACTGTCATAAAAACTCGAAATGCGATTGTTGCTTTGACGTTCTGTTTAGACGGACACTTTTCCTTGCGAGAAATCTTCCTGTTCGAGGCGATTATCGCCCAAGTCAACGGGCGATGTTTAGACGAAGACAATAGTTTATATTCCTTCGATTATCGCATGTTCGAGTCGTGAAACTCTCCCCGTCTAAATGGCCCTTAATCCGCATTTAACTTTTTAAAGTTACAACCAACTACAAGAACGTTTTTATTATGTGACTTGCTGTACTTCTTTGTAGGGTATGCCGACGATATAACCATAATAATAAATGGCACTCACGAAAATACCCTGTGCAACCTCATGCGCAAGCATTGAAAATAGTGGAGGACTGGTGCAACAAAAACCAGCTATCAGTAAATCCTTCAAAAACCGAGCTGATCCTCTTCACAAAAAAGAGGAAGCTACCGACCCTACAGCTTCTACGTTTCTTTGGAACCACCCTAATAGGGCATGCAACCGGGAAATCCCGGTACCGAAAATCCCGGGAAATCCCGGGAATTTTTACAGCAATCCTGTACCGGTTCTTCGTCCCTTAGTCCCGGTACTTTCGATACTTTCGGTACTTTATTATTTTAATTCTTTTTTTTTTAATTTATGGTTACAAATCATATCCAATAAACTATTCTTTTACATAATTGTTGATATAAAACATTTTATTTGAAAATGATGTGAATTTCATAAACAAAAACTAATCAGCAATGTAAGTAAGGGGTCAGTTATGATGATGATTATGATTCATTTATTGCATTACTTTCATTTTGAAGAGAATAACTTTAATCATGCTCAGATTTTGTGTATTTTATAATTATTTGGTTTACTAATTTCTAAAAAGCTTTTACATTATTTTATGATACTACCTTTATTTTAAATAAAATAGCGTTTGTTACATTCTTTTCTTGAGTTTTATATTTTTTTCATCTCGAAAAGCGTTATACTAATTTTGTTTTGCTACAGTTTGTTTAATGATATTTATTTGTAGTAGACGGAAAAAACTGACGAAGTACGTGATGCTAAACACTTATTCTATAGAAGAAAGAAGAAAGCAACGACGTGACAAAGATACGCTTATTTCTAATTCAAAATATAGTTCTGATATATTTGGATTATTATAATTAAAAGTTATTTTTATATCAATATAAAAAAATACATGTGGCACTCGGAGATTGCGAGAAGCTACCTTTTTTTTCCACTTCACTCGCTCGGAAAGATTCTATTCGTTTTGCAAAATGGAGTTTAATAACTCCATTTTGCACGCAAAACGCGCAAAACTCCATTTTGAGCGCTAGAGCGCAAAGATTTGTTCAAAATTCGGACAAAATATCTTGTAGTTCATTATTTTCGTCACTGGCAGGCGAGGCGCAGAGCCGCCTCCACTGCATTTCCTCGCTTAGTGAGGTGAAAAGTTGTGTGTTGCATTCGGAATCTGCATCTCGTACCTTTGAAAAGGTCGCCACGCTAAATTAGTAGCGGAATTTTCGCGCCAAATCAACTTTGCAGCCTTGCCAAATAATTATTTTATTAAAAAAAAAATTTCGTGATGCACTACTGTAATATAGAACTTCTTTGTTGCAGGAGAATTTTATAAGTAGGTTTCATTGTGAAAACTCCTTTTGTAGCTAGCCGTTTAGTATTAGTAAGATAAAGCAAATTGTTTTTATGATTACCGAAGTCTCCCGAACTGAAACGACGTTATACGATGCGTGGTGTCAGGTATTTACGTTAGGTTTTTGTTGGGAATGTCTTGATTTGGTTGCCGCGTCGCGCCACGATCAGAGCCCGCGATAAAAGCTATGCAATAGCTTAAAAAAGTATTTCAATTCGGTTCCTTGAGATTATGTTCTGATGATTATTGTCAATTATAGATTTACGAATAAAACAAAGTTTATGAACTACCTACTCCATCCCACCCACATTTGTAATGAGTTCATTTTTCAACTGATTTAGATAATTTTATGTAGTGTGCACGCACTTGTGCTTTTAATATCGACATTTGTAGTTAATAGCGACATTTGTACGTGAGTACCGAAAGTACCGAATTTCCCGGGAAATCCTGGTTCTATGTCCCAGTACCGAAACTTCGGTACCGGGCTTCAAAAAGTACCGGTTCTGCAAGCCCTACACCCTAAGCTTATCAACTGAAACCAAATACCTGGGCATCTTTTTGGATAAACAGCTGAATTGGGCAAAACACATCAACTACATCACTACAAAAGCCAGCATATCCCTGTGGCAGTGCAAGCGAATGCTTGGCAGGAATTGGGGGATCAGTCCCAAGACCACTCACTGGCTATAAACCACTGTCATACTGACCGACAGTCACGTACGGCTCATTGGTCTGGTGGCCCAGAACAAACCTGAGCACAACCCAAAAAGACCTCGAAAAGCTGCAGCGATTTGCTTGTATGGCAATTACTAGCTGTATGAGAACTGCTCCCACCGCTGCCCTACAGGCAATGCTTGGACTGTCACCTCTACACCTCATCGTGCAGAAAGAGGCGGCCCTAGCCGCCTTTAGGCTTCATGTCTTGGGAACCCTAAACAAAGACTCAAGAATTAAACACACGCGAATTAAGAATGATGCGATCGAACAACAGCCAATGATGGCATCACCCTGCGACAAAGCCCCAAGACAAAACCACTTTGTAAAGCACTACAGTATCACACTTGCAGAAGAGCAGTGTGACTATTCAGGTCCAAAAGAGCTGAGGATATACACAGATGGATCAAAGAATGATTTCGGAACCGGGGCTGGTGTCTTCTCACACGACCTTAACATAAATATATCCAGCCCGCTGGGAATGTACAACACCGTCTACCAGGTGGAATGCATGGGCATTATACAAGCAGCATATGCGATAGAGGCCAGAAGAGTTACGGACACCAATATACTCGTACGTATATTCTCTGATACCGCCTCAGTCCTTCAATCGTTGGAGAAACAATATACCACTTCAAGCTTAATACTAAAATGTCACAATGAACTAGAACGTCTAACAGTAGCAACAAAGTGACACTACAATGGATTAAAGGACACAGCGGATCATTGGGCAACGACGCGGCTGATGAGCTAGCTAGGAGAGCATCCAGCGCATCAGTTTGCGGACCAGAACCCATTATACCCATCCCCTTCAACCAGATACGTAGATGGCTGTAGGAGCGCATCCTCACACAAGCAGAGAGATGGTCGGCCGACACCAGGCCGTAAGCAATCCAGGGAAGCTCTACCATCCTTAGATGGAAGGCTAACCAGACGTCTTTTACGCCGGGACAGAACCGGCATGCGTCTGCTGACAGGGACCATAACGGGACACTGCTCCCTAAACAAACACTTCCACACAATAGGCATAACGGACAGCCCCCTGTGCAGGGCTTGCATGGAGACTGAGGAAACCGTTGCGCATATGCTCTTCGAGTGCACAGGTGTCACCCAGATCAGGACAGACCCTCGGGACACCCAGGACTTACACAGATGTTCTCCACAGACCAAAGAACCTGATCAACTTCTGGAGGGAGGTGGGCTGGTTGGAATAAGCCACCTAAGGCCACTATGGCCCACGCACAATGGTCCACATGAAGGACTAAGTGCGGAAACCAAACCCCTAACATAGAACATGTTACTTGCTGCTACGGAACCCTTCATGGTCGAGTCCGACTCGCACTTGGCCAGTTTTTAGGGTTCCGTAGTCAACAAGGAACCCTTATAGTTTCGCTATGTCCGTCCGTCCGTCCGTCCGTCCGTCCGTCCGTCCGTCCGTCTGTCCGCAGTTTAGCTCAGAGACGCACAGTACTAGAGAGCTGTAATTTGGTGTAAATGTACGGATTTGTTGTGCCGAAAAAGTGGTAAAATAAAATCTCGTAAAATATTTTTTTTTAGGGTACCTCCTGTACTTACACGTAAAGTGAGGTTTTTTTTTCTCGCGTACCCCTTAGTGTGGGGTATCATTAAATAGGTCGTTAAAAAATAATGCGAGTTTCCATTAACAATTTTTTGATAAAAAAATTCGTTTGTGAAATATTAAGCTTTAAAGTGCTAAATTTTGCTCGACTCGAGTGTCCCCCCCCTCTACCAGCGTAACGGTTATGTTTGGGGGTGTGAAAAAATTCACAATAGTAGTAGGTATATATAACGAAATTTAAAAGAAAATTATCATGACTAAGTGGGCTTCAGAACTTTATGAGTAATAGTCGACCAACTTATAAAATGTACTTGATATCATATTTTCTTAAACAAAATGTATCGGAGACAACTGCAAATGTAAGTTTGTCAACTTTATTTTTACAGCTTCTAAAGGTATGTTTTTTGCGTTTAGTCCACTCTCGTCCCCTCGACCCCCAAGAATTAAAGTGTCCACTCGACCCCTAACTACAGTTTTTTCTCGACCCCTGGGGGTCGAAAGTGGAGATTGTTTTGAAGCCAAATTTTGGTGTCCACTCGACCCCCAAGTACAGTTACGATGAAAAATCATCAGTGTACCCTATAGTTGCATAATATTTAACTAAAATACCGTCATTATATTTTGTTAGTGACCGACCGAAATTTCGGTTTCGGTTTCGGCCGGTTTCGGCCAAAAAATCTAGATTCGGCCCTAATTTCGGTTTCGGCCAAAATATAGCCGAAACTTTGCCGAAACCGAAACTCAAGTGTCGTGCATTTTCGTGCGTCGTTCGGTAACATCGTAGCCAACTCGTGCTTGCTTGATGGCGGGGCCCAGCGCTGTTCGCCACCGTTCATTTAATCGTGAGTTGAGGTTATGTTTTCGAGTTTACTGCCAAGAGTTAGTCTTGTATATTCATGTAATAATAAAATATATTTAAACTTATCAATCGTCAAGGCAGAAAATATAGATTATGGCTCAGTAGAAGTTAAATAACATAGAAAAATAGCTTTCTTCGAAACCTATATGTTCCATAAGTTTCCCGTATAACATTAATTTCCAGAAGTTGCGGTTTCGATTCCTAACCAGCACTATTGATTTTTCTAAAATCCAATGATGCAGTTTTCGTTTTCGACAAAATCGGTCTTCAGTCATCCTGTAATTCCTGTATAATTATACACTAAAGTATTAACAAAAAAAAAAAACAGAAAATTTTTGAACGTAATCGACAATTTAAATGTTTTAATAAGTTTCGGTTTCGGTTTCGGCTGAAAAATCAGTTTCGGTCGGACACTATATTTTGTTTTAGTCCTTATTCGTAAGAATCGACATTTGTGTAGTTACCAAGTGATCGGTGCGTGCACTTCAACAAAGCTGTAGTGCTGTACCTTATAATTCGACCTTAAAGTCGACTGAACATCTGTCGACTTTCACGAAAGAGGAATTTTGGCCGAGAGGTGTAGTGTTCCGGCGATTCCGAGGCCGGATACCTGACACCGCGCGACACACGACGCCGACTCTTCGTGTGAATTAGTGTTATATAGTATTGCTTATGTATTGTTTTATTATAATACTAGTGGGCTATGGGCCTTGAAGCCTGAAGTAAATAAATAAAAAAATAAAAAATATAATTACACCCAAGTAATCAGCCAAGAATAATAATAAAATAATAAATCCAGACTCCGCAGTTGGTGAGGAATTCCTAATAGAAAACCTAGAAACACTGCCTGACCCAGGAATCAATGCTTCAGCAGTTGCGCTTGCGACCACTAGACCTAGAAGCAGTCTTTTTAAATACCAATTCCTGAATTTCGCCTTTAGTACGTCACTGTACCAAAATATTAATTACTAGATGAAAGCCCGGCTTCGCTCGGGTGAAACATGACTCATAAATACACATCTAGGTACAAAATGTAGGTAGATATTTCTGTAGTCATTCATTGTGTTTAATAAATATACCTAGTAAATAAAAACTGCAGTTATTTTCGCCCATTGCTCCCCCGCCTGTTGGCCGGAGACCATTTGCGACAGTCGCTCCCTCCATACCGCCCTGAGATCGCTCCAGAGCTCTTCCCGCCGCACTAAACTTGTCGAGGCAGCGGGGATTCACCGTACCATAAGTTCATGTACCACCATACCTAAGATTTGTATTTTTGTATGTTTTTTTTTAGTGTGGTAACATAAGTCATAAGTCCTCCCACCCAGAGCTGTTAGACTCGTACTGACTAAAATCTACGGTGTCCTTCAAGAGCCCTTTACATTCAGGGGTAACAGTAATTCTTGGTCCCGCGACCCCGGCAGGCTTTGTCCCTCTACAGAGGGGCGCCGTCATAATGCTGACACTCTTTGAGGAGCGCGTGGAACACAACGCGCCGTCGGCCCGGGCATGGTCCATGGTCGGACAGAGATCATCTGCCGACGCACATCGCCGTGGGCGTCTACCATTACGGCTGGGGTGGAGGGAGGACGCTGTTTTCTCCCTCACGCGGCGCGCCTTCACGACCATGACTGCTTCGCAGAAGGAGGCGACCGCTTCCCAGTCAGTCTCGCTCCGCAGCATGGCCTCGACCAACGCCGGGCGCGAGAAGTCCGCTTATCGCCGTCGTGAGGACACGGCGGTGCTCTGCCGCGCACGGGGCAGTCCTGCACCGCATGCTCCACAGTGTCTTCCTCCGGCCGATCCTCGCATTGGTGACACCCAGACGTGGCCTCCTCATTCAGACACGGGTACCTCCCGAAACATCCGTGTCCGGTAAAGACCTGCGTCAGGCGGAAGGTCAGGATGGTGACGCCTATCCATCCACTCCTCAAAGAGGGGTCTTACCGCCGCGATTGCGGTGTGCCCGGAGCTCGGTTGCGACAGTCGCTTCCTCCATACGGCGGCGGGAAGAGATCGTGCTCGAGCTCTTCCCGCCGCACCGCAGCGAGTAACTTAGGCTATAATTACCTATTATACATATCATGTCCACCCGTGGAAGCCGGGACTGGAAGCCAGTAAATAATATTTTAATAGGTCCTTTCCTCTTTGAAGCAAGTCGGTCCTTTGACGTGAAGAAGTAGTACCCGGAGGTAATATCGTTCTCGATCAGAAAGGAAAATTCTTGCAATTACTTCATCTGCCGCTGATTGAGATATTATTCGTGGTTGCCACTGTCATCATTGTTTACTGCTAGACGTTTGGTTTGTTTGACACTGACATAAGTTACAGTTCATAGTTTTTTTTTTTTTTATGAATATCGCAACGTGTCGAGGAGGTTTAGTACTTATTAAACCACATGACACTGGCATGCTAACAGTGCTATATATCGACTCGGTTGCCAAAAACAAAGAAAAATATAAAAACTTCTTAACATGTCACCCGGTGTCAAAAATGGCGGCTGCGATCTGTCTGGTCAGAAAATCATTAGAAATTTACAAAATACTCGACAATCCGAATTTTGCGGATATATGTTGTCGACTCGAAATCTTTATTTTTTAATGTTTTATAATTCAGGCAAGCTTTCGATCGAGTCTACCGTAGCCCTGCACGAAATTATTAATATAGATTATACTAGGGGACGAGTGTGGACTCAAAGTGCGGGTCTTTTGTATGGAAATTAATTCTCACCCCCTAGGGGTCGAGAGTGGACTATGTTTAGGGGTTGAGAGGAAACCAATGAGCAAATCTTTTTTTAGGGGTCGAGGGGTCGAGAGTGGACTAAACGATTTTTTGGGGATAGGTAGGTTTTAATCGTCAACTATTTTTAACTAACTTCAAAAAAAGGAGGAGTTTCTAAATTCGTCGTAATCTTTTTTTTTATGTATTATCCCCGATTTCTCAGACTCCTGGACCGATTTTGAAAATTCTTCTTTTTAAAATTAAATTCAGCGAATCAGTTTAGTTAGTTCGCATAAGTATTTTGATGGGCAACTACGGAACCCTACACTGTGCGTGGCCCGACACGCACTTGGCCGGTTTTTTTTTGTAATATCGTTTAATAACATCTGAGGTGTCGTTGGTACGCAAAATAATCGGCAGCATAAGTACTTTGGCAGCACAAACGTGAAATCTCAAGGAACAAGATGGATATTTTTTGCACACTTTGACAGCTCATAACTCCGATATCCCATGGATTAGGATGTTGAAACTTGCTACGATTATTAAGATAGTTCTAGAGAATCTATCGGCATACAGTTTGACCGTATCGATCACATCTTTGATTTTGGGTGAATTTTGATACCGTCTCCTTTCTCTGTAAATAATAATCCGTGGTCACCCTAATCGACATATTCAAGACGCATTGAAGATTTTCTTCAACAGCTCCTTAAATATAAACCTAGGATTTTTTGTTGTATTTTTACTTGTTTCGACAAATTCAAATCTGTGTTTTACAAAAAACTTCAGACCTCTGCGATATTTTTTCAGCGAGATATTGGCGAAAAACTAAATTTTCAACGCTTCGATGGCGCGGCCATGGCGTTTTAGTCTTACAGCTCCTAAAATATAAACCTAGGATTTTTTGTTGTATTTTTACTAGTTTTGACAAATGCAAATCTGTGTTTTACAAAAAAAATCAGTCGTCTGGGATTCTTTTTCAGTGAGATATCGGCGATAACGTTTTTGTCACCGTTTCAATGGCGCGGCCATGAGGTTTTATCCTTACAACTCCTAAAATACAAACACAGGATTTTTTTCTATTTTTTACATTTGGTTTACAAATTCAATCTACTATTTCCCAAAATTTCAGGTCTCTGCGACTCTTAGTTTTAAAGATCTCCATGGCCGTGCGGTTCGGAAAGTTTCGATGGCGCGGCCACGTTCAAACCCTTATAACTTTTTAACGATTGCTTTGACAAAGGAGATGGTATCAAAATTCACCCAAAATCAAAGATGTGATCGATACGGTCAAACTGTATGCCGATAGATTCTCTAGAACTATCTTAATAATCGTACCAAGTTTCAACATCCTAATCCATGGGATATCGGAGTTATGAGCTGTCAAAGTGTGCAAAAAATATCGATCTTGTTCCTTGAGATTTCACGTTTGTGCTGCCAAAGTACTCATGCTGCCGATTATATTGCGTACCAACGACGCCTTAGATGTTATTAAACGGTATTACAAAAAAAAAAAAAACTGGCCAAGTGCGAGTCGGACTCGCCCATGAAGGGTTCCGTAGCAGCAAGTAACATGTTCTATGTTAGGGGTTTGGTTTCCGCACTTAGTCCTTCATGTGGACCATTGTGCGTGGGCCATACTGGCCTTTGGTGGCTTATGACCACCTCCCTCCAGAAGTTGATCAGGTTCTTTGGTCTGTGGAGAACATCTGTATTAGTCCTGGGTGTCTCGAGGGTCTCTGTCCTGATCTGGGTGACACCTGTCATGTGCTGTTGCGCACATGCGCAACGGTTTCCTCAGTCTCCATGCAAGCCCTGCACAGGGGGCTGTCCGTTATGCCTATTGTGTGGAAGTGTTTGTTTAGGGAGCAGTGTCCTGTTATGGTCCCTGTCAGCAGACGCATGCCGGTCCTGTTCCGGTGTAAAAGACGTCTGGTTAGCCTGCCATCTATGGATGGTAGAGCTTCCCTGGATGGCTTGCAGCCTGGTGTCGAGGCCCACCATCTCTCTGCTTGTGTGAGGATGTGCTCCTGCAGCCATCTACGTATCTGGTTGAAGGGGATGGGTATAATGGGTTCTGGTCCGCAAACTGATGCGCTGGATGCTCTCCTAGCTACATAGTTCATCAGCCGCGTCGTTGCCCAATGATCTGCTGTGTCCTTTAATCCATTGTAGTGTCACTTTGTTGCGTTTAGATACTGATAGACGTTCTAGTTCATTGTGACATTCTAGTATTAAGCTTGAAGTGGTATATTGTTTCTCCAACGATTGAAGGACTGAGGTGCTATCAGAGAATATACGTATATGGGTGTCCGTAACTCTTCTGGCCTCTACCGCATATGCTGCTTGTATAATGCCCATGCATTCTTCCTGGTAGACGGTGTTGTACATTCCCAGCGGGTTGGATATATTTATGTTAAGGTCGTGTGAGAAGACTCCAGCCCCGGTTCCGGAATCATTCTTTGATCCATCTGTGTATATCCTCAGCTCTTTCGGACCTGAATAGTCACACTGCTCTTCTGCAAGTGTGATACTGTAGTGCTTTACAAAGCGGTTTTGTCTTGGGGCTTTGTCGCAGGGTGATGCCATCATTGGCTGTTGTTCGATCGCATCATTCTTAACTCTTTCTGCAAGATGAGGTGTAGAGCATTGCCTGTAGGGCAGCGGTGGGTGCAGTTCATAACAGTTAGTAATTGCCATACAAGCAAATCCCTGCAGCTTTTCGAGGTCTTTTTGGGTTGTGCTCAGGTTTGTTCTGGGCCACCAGACCAATGAGCCGTACGTGACTGTCGGTCAGTATGACAGTGGTATATAGCCAGTGAGTGGTCTTGGGACTGATTCCCCAATTCCTGCCAAGCATTCGCTTGCACTGCCACAGGGATATGCTGGCTTTTGTAGTGATGTAGTTGATGTGTTTTGCCCCATTCAGCTGTTTATCCAAAAAGATGCCCAGGTATTTGGTTTCAGTTGATAGGCTTAGGGTGGTTCCAAAGAAACATGGAAGCTGTAGGGTCGTCAGCTTCCTCTTTTTTGTGAAGAGGATCAGCTCGGTTTTTGAATGATTTACTGATAGCTGGTTTTTGTTGCACCAGTCCTCCACTATTTTCAATGCTTGGCGCATGAGGTTGTTTGTGCGTGAGTGCCATTTATTATTATGGTTATATCGTCGGCATACCCTACAGAGAAAGTACAGCAAGTTACATAATATAAACGTTCTTGTAGTTGGTTGCAACTTTGAAAAGTTAATTGCGGATTACGGTTTATGTCGTATTAAAAAAAAAAAAAAAAACGAAATACTTAATCTTGTTCAAACCAATTTTCAATTGAAGTTTGCATGGTAATGTACACCATATATTTTTTTAGCTTATACCTAATTCACTTATTTTAGAAGTTACAGGGGGACACACACACATTTTACCACTTTGGAAGTCTCTCGCGCAAACTGTTCAGTTTAGAAAAAAATGATGTTAGTAAGCTCAATAATCATTTTTCAAGACCTATTCATAGATACCCAACACGTAAGGGTCAGGTGAAAAAAAAAATTTGAGTTTCAATTCTATGTATGGGGCCAACCCCCAAAATTAGTTTTATTTTTTGTTTCGTGCGAAAATCCTAATGCGGTTCACTCAATACATCTACCTACAAAGTTTCAACAGGATAGCTGTTATACTTTCGAAGAAAAAAGGCTGTGACATACGGACGGACAGACAGACAGACATGACGAATCTATAATGGTTCCGTTTTTTGCCATTTGGCTACGGAACCCTAAAAAGTGCCAGCATTACATAACAGTAGTTGCAATTGATGTATAACATCTGATATCTCACCGCATGTCTTGGGTCATCCACCCAACGATAAGCAACATAACACTTTGGGGAATGTTACTTTACAGTGGTCACCCATTCAAAGACAGACCTCGGTGAATGTTGCTTAACTTTGGCAACTCATCCTCAGATTGTTCTCAGCAAGTGTTGTTTTACTTGGGCCATCCATCAAAAGACGTACTTTGGAAAGAAAGACAGAAAGAAAGAAAAGTTTATTGTTAGTCACACACAGAACAGAACAACAACATTAAAACCAAACAAGGGCAGAAGACACGAGTGCTGCTGGCAGGCGTCCATATAGCAGTTTTGCAGCGGCATCTCTCCATAGGATCATTCAATGAATGGTTTTCTATTTTTTTTTTAATCGTGGTGAAATCATCAAATGATTCCGGAAACTCAGGGAGACCGGGAGGGACTGTCAGACTCGTACTGACTAAAATCCACGGTGTCCTTCAATAGCCCTTTACGTTCCAGGGTCACGGTAAATTGATAAGTCCCGCGACGCCGGCAGGCTTTGGCCCTCTAGAGTCCCTCGTCATCATGCTGACACTCTTTGAGGCGCGGGTGGAACACAACGCGCCATGACCTTGGTTACTGTAATGCTGGCACTTTTTTTTTGGTTAATAACAGCTATGGCGTCGTTGGTACGCAACATTATCGGCAGCATGACTATTTTGGCAACACAAACGTGAAATCTCAGTAGCAAGTGGATTTTTTTTGGCAAACTTTGACAGCTCATAACTCCGATATGCCGTGGATTAGGATATTGTAACTTGGTACGATCATTAAGATAGTTCTAGGGAATCCATCTGCATACAGTTTGACCGTATCGACTACACTTTGACTCTGGGTTTTTGGTCCATACATTGTGGACCATGTCCTTTATGGTTTTTGGGAATCGACTTTTACATTTTTTTACAAAAACTTGGGATGGTTTTTATTTAAAAAAAAACGTCATGGCCGCGCGGTCGAAACGGAAACTATATTATTTAGAATCATACATCTGTTACGAAGTAGAATAGAGAGAAAATCTTTTTTACACATTAAATAGTTATTTTAATCAGTTTTCTAAAATCAAAGGTAGGTTTAAATAGGTTTAAATAAAAAACAAGTAGGTAGAAAATAAAATCTCATACATTAAGTTTTCTTGTGAATTATTTGAATCATAATTAGGTATGTCAAATACTTAAGTTAAACAAAAAAAAAACACATTTTCTAATAAAACAGTTTTATTTAACGTAGGTACATAAAAATCCGTACATTAATACGGAAAACAAAAACATATCATTTGTATAAGTATCATTTACGAGTATAATTGCTCGGGTTCACCTAAAGCAGGATACGAACTTAGGTTTTTAACCCACTTCAAAAAAGGAGCTTACTAAATCGAAATAAAAAATAAAGTCGAATTGATAACCTCCTCCTTTTTTTAAGTTGGTTAAAAAGGAGTCAGCTCCTTTTTAAAAAACGTTTTCTACAAAAAATAAAAGAGTTTGTCTATTTAAGCGAGTAGACTATTACATGTGGCAGAATGTATTTATTACTTTGTTGAATTTGAGTGTATAGGTCATCGTAACATTCGAATGAATTATTATTTTTCCTATAACAATGAGACCTACAGTGTCCAATACCTTCAGGTACCGATGCGGGTTCAAATTCTAAAACTGACAAAATGTGGTAATCTTTACTATTTATTTCTATATTAAGAGGCAAGTCATCTAACATGATGCGTGTGTCGTGAAGTTCAAAAATGATGATTTTTTTCACATCGTATATGAACGAAACATTACCTTCATGGCAAATATTACGTTCTGGAGTAATATCTCTTAATAAACAAGATTCATAGGCTTCTTTGAGGTGGTTGTTTTTGAAGGCGGTCACATTTTTTTTAGAAAAAGTTTTTATTTTACTCTTTTTAGTTAATGTATTTGACAAGAATGTTGGTTGAATATTTAAACTAAAAAGAGTAAAATAAAAACTTTTTCTAAAAAAAATGTGACCGCCTTCAAAAACAACCACAAAAAAGGGTAAAATAACCTACAAAACTTTTCTTTCGGAAGTCGGTGGCAAAAAAGACAATGAAATTAATAAAAAAAGTCACCGACTTCCGAAAGAAAAGTTTTGTAGGTTATTTTACCCTTTTTTGTGGTTGTTTTTGAAGGCGGTCACATTTTTTTTAGAAAAAGTTTTTCACAAATCACATCATGGTCCTGGATTCCATGACGATCCATCGGCTCTGAACAAAATTATTCACGGCAGCTAAGCATCTCCTACTTGGAAATCAATAAAACTTAAAGATTTTTTTCTGCAGTCTACAGCACAACAAACTGCTGTTACCCATTTTTCTGGCGGAATAATGCGATTATAAAAAAATGCAGGACATGCGTATCAGCTCAGAATGTCAATGTGTGTAAAATGTCAAATTCGCATAATGACATCTCCACGTAGTTTCTACTTTAACAAAGTAATGTGGTAATAGGTATAGCTAGTTACACATGATTATCCTAAGGGGTATATGCGACGGAAGCGCTTCATTCCGTCATTACGAGGAGATTTATCTAAGATATGACTCCATGCAGCAGGTATTAAATTTGCTGGTAACAGGGGAATCATTGCTGCCATCCTAGTGACGTTACGCCCTTCCGAAGTTCTGTTCAGTTTAATTTTCTTTGAATATTTCTACACTGCGTCATTGAAATGATTTTAACACCCACTTATATCAGCGTTAGGGAAAACCGTCGAAACTGCATTAATCTGAGCGATTTCGTAGTCGCATTTAAACGCTTTGATTTTAATATTAAATCGTTGTTTTATAAGTTTAAATAATCTAGTATAGGTCTGTTCCGTCTTATTGGGTAACAATGCATACATAACCGGGACGATGTTCGTAGAATTCTCATCGGATTTATTGTCCAAATGCAGAAAATGTAATTGATAATAGGTAGTGTCCGACCGAAACTGATTTTTCAGCCGAAACCGAAACCGAAACCGAACTTTCGGCCTTGCTCTCAGTTTCGGCCGAAACCGAAACCGAAACTTTTTAACACAAAGGATAGTGGGCAAAAATGTATGGGCGGCACACCCACATCCGCCACAGCTTTAAATACTTTAATTTAGAAGGTATCACATCCATGTTTCTCGGTGCCAACGGACATCAAATTCTGTCCTAGGGTTCTCTATTTATTAATATTTGAACATTGATAATATTTTACTAGGTATTAATGAAACAAACATAACTTACAAATATTTTTATATTGTTATAATAAACGAAGTAATGAGTCCTAACTCCCCCCACCTCCACCTGTACATAATTATTAATTATTGCGATCTATTATTACTGAGTCCAAAAATAGAGCCGGCCTCTGGATATTTTCTTCATGTCTTGCTAGGCTTAAATACCATATAATTACCATTACGTGGGCGAAGCAACCTAAAGTACGGTTTCCTATTTTACATGAGCAGTAATAATGGTTCAGTGCATTTAATCCACTCTCATTTTCATTAATTAACACATATGTGTAATGGAGCTTCGACCTCGTGTACCTTGATTTTATCTTCGCTCGCAAGAGCCACAGGTTTGAGCCTTCAATGCCAGCATTGTTGAGCTCGGCAACGAGTCGTTCGGGGTCCCGGTAAAGAAATATATTGAAGTGTCCGTTGCCCCGAATATGCTCACTATAATAACTTTTTGCCAATTTCAATTGGTAAGTTCCCAGCGCAAAAATAACAAGTTCTCTTTGGGTGAGCCTGGGAAATGATTCAAAGCCAGGCAAATCAGCGTTCATTTCTTCGAAAGGAACTCGTTGTCTGTTCATGCGGCGTCTTGTGACGAATTCACCTAAAATGTTTTGCATTTCTTGTCTTACATTAATTCTTTCTATGAATTCCATCGCATATTCACTATCGGTAATAAGTACGTGAAAACAGTTTATTAATGCACAAGCAATTCTAAAATCCTGGAACATGTGTGTCATTGCGCTGTGGAAATATTCTTGGCGAAACAGCTTAAAGTCACGCTTAATACGACCATTCACGACTTCAACGACCCACCGAATAAGCGTGACTTTTCTGGATTCGTTTGCCTGTGCTGTTGTAAGTTGTGTTTCTCCACTATCAACGATACGGGGCATATACACCTCATATCCAAGCGCTTCGAGATCTGGAACAACGTCTCTGAATCCTCGGTCTAACACGAATACATCATCTGGTCTAAACTGCCAATGAAATGGATGTTCTTCATTGGTAATTATGTCTTGCATTATTGATGCATCTGATTTTTTAGCAGCATGTGGACCAGTGACCTCAATTATATAGCCATCTGAACACACAAATATAAATGGTTTTAATAGATTGGTATACTTGTGAGGACTATAGGTTTCAACTTGGAACAAAAAATTCGAGCTCTTGTATATATATATATACGTCCCGTCACAAATAATTACGGATTTTCTATCTGCAATATCGCCTGTGTCAGCATTTCCAAATAGTATGTTTGGTATTTGCAGATTCCGCTGAGCTATTTGTTCTCTAGTAATGTTATCCCAACCCATGTATGTCGGAACAAAGTCTTCGATCAGAGCCTCACGGGCGGACTTCATTAGTCGTTCTAAGCTTCTCCGGCTCATGTGAAATAACAACGATAACCTCTCGTTGGGTTCTCCCGTTCTCAGTTTAACTAACATTATTCCAAGGGCAGTATTCGGCTGATTACAAGTGGCAGATAATGACGGAGTCTGATCTATAATTCTTATGAATTCTTCCCGATTTCTTCCCGTGAAGTAGTACAGTTCGTCTTCATCGAAATGTTCTATATTCTCAAAATCTAACCGCGACGCATCTTCAACAGCTTTTTTTAACATGTTTATTATATCTGTCATTTGTTCCGCATTAAAGTTATGCATGACATTTGGGGCGTTCGTCATTATTTCCCAATCATTTGAGCGCAGATGCACATCACAAATCCTTGCAAATTCTGGAATGTAGTAATTGAGTATTTGCATTAAATGAATTCTTTGTTTTTCTGGAATTCTATGTAGTGAGTGTCGGTGACATCCGAAAACCATACACGTTCGGGCGGAATTTGGTGGCCGAGAAACATTCGGTAATACAATTGATGTATTATCAGGAGCACCTAGCATTGGCGCATCCTCCTGATGTGGTGCTGGAACATCTGCATGAAGTGGAGCAGCGGGGATATTTTGCGCTGGCTCATCAACCTGATGTGGAATGGCGGGGACATCTTGTGCTGGTACGTCAGCCTGAAGTGGAGCAACGGGTGCGTCTTGTACTGGCACTTGATGGATTGCTGCGGTGGCATCTTGAGGAGTACGTGATGTAGGTGCTCTTTGTGGAGTAGCCCCAGATGACGCCGAAGCTCTTTGGTAACAAGGACGACAAATGAACTCTGCGTTGTTAAACGCAATCTGTAATAAAAAATACAATTGCAAAAAAATAAACAGTAAAGGCACGGCGCACGGAGAGGCTACGCACGTGTATTAAGCTTCGATTTGTAAGAATATGTATGTGGTTATGTCCACTGCAACCCATGGAGAGGCTATGCATGAATTGACGTCATAAGTACATGCGTAGCTTGTTTGAATAAGCGGTTACGTAGCTCAACGCTATCGACTTGGGTCTACGTTTCCACTGGAGAACACGAATATGACCCATGACTATGTGACAGTTCGCTTATCACAGTGCAGTTTTGCAGTGGTACGTGCGTCGCCTCTAGGTGTGCCGTACCACGCTATACATAGTCGTGGGTCATATTCGTGTACTCCAGTGGAAACGTAGACCCACGTTGTCAAACTTATTACACGCAGCTAAAATGCGCCGCGTGTCCGAGCACAGCATGCGCCGCGGTGGGCCCGCGCCTTGAAACACGATAAGAAGAAGAAGCTACTTTTGAACTTTACGCGAATTATAATGCTAAAGTGCATGTTTAATAATAACATAATAATAGGTATGTATGTACTTACTTGGTGTGATCCAACATTATTTAAGATGAATCTTGCGGCTGTTGGGTTTTGTTCAAACAGTAGGTTGGTTATAGTTAATCGTCTTCTACGTAATACGGATCGATTACAAATCAAACAAACTGTTCCACGGCTAGGATGAAACATGATTCCAGTTCAACAAAAAACAATTCACAAAGCAAAAACAAAGTCCAAAATCCAAAGCGTGTAGTCAGGAATTATTTAGTATCGTAAAGTAACAAAAGAGCGCACAATCACCACGATGTAACTCAAAAGGATTGCGGAGATAACAACTCGACTACCCGCAAGCAGAAATAATAAAAAATATTTTTTTAGTTATGGTACCTAAGTACACGTTTATATCTCTGGGATATTTTTTATGCCGTCTTAATAAAAAATACATGTTTTTGGTAGATGTTTTAAGTCACACTTAGTATATGGCTGGCGGAGCTGGGTGTATTTTGGGGTTTGTCTCCACGGATCCCGGTATCAGATTGAAGTCGCCACGGATCACGGCGAGTTGTTTCCACCGATACCGTGATCCGTTTCCAACACAAAAAATAAAAAAAAATGTAGCCACCGATCACGGTATCCGTGGCTACAAGATATAAATTAGGGTTTGTCTCCACGGATCCCGGTATCAGATTGAAGTCTCCACGGATCACGGCGAGTTGTTTCCACCGATACCGTGATCCGTTTCCAACACAAAAAATAAAAAAAAATGTAGCCACCGATCACGGTATCCGTGGCTACAAGATATAAATTATATTATTTTTGGAAACTGATCTCGGTGTGCAGATACAAGAAATAGAGTTAAATATTTTATGTATTTGATCACAGTATCCATTCAGTTATTGGGTCATAGCACACTAGCTGACCCGTGCCCACTTCGTTGTGCGGTAAACATTTTAACTTGTGATGAAAATATGAGTGTCGTTCGGTTAGTACTGAGTGCTATAATTTATTTCCTGAATGCTAAAAGGAGGGTTTTGTTTTTATTGATATTCCGATTACGTGCTCTGACTGTAACTGCCCGCTGTCTTTCTGTTGCTAGGCGCTGTGCACGTTCAGTGCTAGATTCCCGAGCACGGGCCTACGATGTTCTCGCTCTTTGGTTGGCAAGCCGCTGCGAGCGCTCGGAGCTAGATTCCCCAGCGCGTGCTTGTGAAATATTTTCTCTATTCCTCGAGAACTCGAGAGCCGCTGATGATTTTCAAAGAGCAGGCTCTTCCGTACGTCGTACTCGAGCTGCTCTTGTCTGGAATATCTGACGGAAAAGTTGTGATTTCCTTTTAGGCATGATAAACAATCGCTGAAACTGTCCGATATCCGAAAAACAGAAATACCACAGCTTCGAACTCGAAGAATGAGAACGAAGTATTACCTATTTGTGTTTTAAGAAATCGAGCAACCAAACGATTTTAAATACCAACAACATCCAACCAACAGCGTACAACTCACCTACCTAACGACATAATAAGTTAAATAATAACTGGAGAGGGTCATTATTCCGCGGAAAATCTTAATCAAATCTATCGGTAGTTGAGGGTTGTTTATGTCATTTTATTTCAGTTTTACTCGATAGATTCCTTAGAGTTTGGTATTATTTTCGATATTCAAGACATATAAAATGCTTTTCTACATGTTTCTCAAGTTCTCAATGATGGGGTCGAAATCTGGTACACTCAAAGTATAAAAAAACCATTTATTTATTTGACATGAGCTGTTAATAGTTGGTAGTTAACCAAATGTACCAATATACCGGGGTCGCGGAACTCACGAATTACCGTGACCCCGGAACGTAAAGGGCTATTGGGAAAGTTCACTGTGGATTTTAGTCAATACGAGTCTGACAGTCCCCCGCTCTGCCCTAGGTGGGCGGACTCATTTGATGATTTTACCAGCCTCCAGGCAGGGACTTACAACTAAAAATCGCTTTCTTCTTTCGCTTTCTTCCAGTCAGTTATCACTTTGGGCGGCCCCCCCGAGGCTCCCGCTTTGCTCGGGGTCAGCTGGCTGGGGTCAGAGGGACCCGAGCGAGGCATTAACTGCATGAGCACTAGGCGATAGTCGGAGTTAAACTCATGTAACTTTTATTTTAGAAAAATTCCTTTATTTTAATGAAAAATACATCGTTGAGTTCCGACATCCACGCCAACGAAGTCGCGAGCACTGCTAGTGTATAATAATATTTGTGATATGTTTTCTGTGATGATTGAATTGGAAAAATATTGAATTCTATTTCTTGTATCTGCACACCGAGATCAGTTTCCAAAAATAATATAATTTATATCTTGTAGCCACGGATACCGTGATCGGTGGCTACATTTTTTTTTATTTTTTGTGTTGGAAACGGATCACGGTATCGGTGGAAACAACTCGCCGTGATCAGTGGAGACTTCAATCTGATACCGGGATCCGTGGAGACAAACCCTAATTTATATCTTGTAGCCACGGATACCGTGATCGGTGGCTACATTTTTTTTTATTTTTTGTGTTGGAAACGGATCACGGTATCGGTGGAAACAACTCGCCGTGATCCGTGGCGACTTCAATCTGATACCGGGATCCGTGGAGACAAACCCGTATTTTGCCCACCATCCTTTCGATTATTTTCTATTTTTTTAAACATTTTTTAACACATAAGAAAAAGTGTATTTACAGGATGAATGAAGACCGATTTTGACGAAAACTAAAACTGCATCATTGGATTTAAAAAAAAAACAAAAATCCTGGGAAGTATTCGAAACCAGAGATTTTGGAAAAAAAACAACAGCCTGTATTATTACACCATTCGATAGTGTTGCTAATAGGGATCAAATTCTGCAAAGTTATGACAATACGGAAAACTTATGGACATATTTTTTGTCGTGGTAAAATCATCAAATGAGTCCTCCCACACTGGGCAGGGCGGGAGAGACTGTCACGATTCGTACTGACTAAAATCCACGATGTCCTTCAATAGCCCTTTACGTTCCGGGGTAACTCGTTAGTCCCGCGACCCCAGCAGGCTTTGGCCCACAGGAGGGGCCCCGTTATAATGCTGACACTCTTTGAGGCTCCCGTGGAACACAACGAGCCGTAAAAAAAAAGTTATCGTCATAGCTGATTTTTAAGAAATTGCTTTTTTTGCTATGTTCTTTAACTTCTACTGAGCCGTATTCTAAATTATAAAAAATCATCGTTTTCAATTTTGCACTGGATTTGTAGTCTCAACAATCGTCCTTTATTCAGAAATACGAAATTACTGAGTTAAAAAAATAGCATTATTTCAAAGAAGAGACTGTTAATTTATGTTACAAATACAGTCAGTGCCTTGACGTCGCACGATAATGCACAAACACTTCAGTTTCGGCAGGGCCGAAAGTTTCGGCTATATTTTGGCCGAAACCGAAACTAAGGCCGAAACTAGATTTTTTGGCCGAAACCGGCCGAAACCGAAACCGAAATTTCGGTCGGTCACTAATAATAGGGTTTCGATGTACCGTCAGCAAAGTAATATTCTCCTGTTTTCATAATCCGCCGAGCTGTATTTGTTGAAAATACTAAAATTTTATCCTGATCACCATCTTCAACAACTAAAAAAATTCTTGATAATGCTTCTGGGATCAGAATAGTATCTAAATTACTGTGCGTAAGTAAATTTGTATTTAAAAACTTCTTTCTAGCCCTATAGAGGGAATCTTTTATCGAACGAAAAGTAGGTATTAAATCACGACCATTTTCATGACCTCATCTCATAGCACTAAAGGATTCTTCTATAATTTTGGGCACTGAACCAAGATCTTTACATATTGCAACTTTTAAATTCTCTTTTTTCTTCAGTATCTCATTTTGAAATACGCTTGAAGGTAAGCAAACATGGTCAACTTCTCGTAAAATTCTTTTTTTGTCAAGTGTTGTGGGAGAACTGCATACATTACGAGAAACACACAGCCACAGAGTAGTTCCGTTTCCATTTTTAATTTATTCCGTGTGTATCGATGTCCATCTTTCCGAAGTAACAGCAGACCACCTTTTTGATTTTTAATAATCTCGAACTCACGTTTCATTGTTTTATAACACTTTTAATTAAAAGATAATATAAATTATATTCAGTACACTAAAGTCTTCTTGTTTCGCTAGTAATAATACAATTTTTCCTTAAGGTGATTGCGTCGATGTAGCCCGCGAAATTCAAATTTTTTAACGTTTTTTTGCAATTTGTAGGCCAGTGACATGTTGTAACTTTATCAAAATATGAATTGCGGTAAAAACATGTATAATTTTAAATATAAAAATTATCAAAACATTCGCTCCATCAGCTCTCACATAGAAAAGGTGCATCGTAATTAGATTTCGGAGATTTTAACATGATGCACCTTTTCCATGTGAGAGCCGATGGAGCGATTTTTGTGATTTTATTTTGATAAAGTTACAACATGTCACTGGCCTGCAAATTGCAAACAACAAAAGAAAATTTGAATTTCGCGGGCTTGTTGGAGCATCCCCCTTAACTTAGTATCATCTGCCCTCCAGCGCGTCTTTGAGTGGCGCGTGGAGGTGCAGCGCCGGGGTGTAACCCCGCTGCCTCGGGAAGTCGAGGCGCGGCGGGAAGAGCTCCGGCACGATTTCAGGGCAGCATGGAGGGGACGACTGTCGCGACCGAAGGCCGGGCACGCCGCAATTGCGGCGGTAAGACCGGATTCTATCCAGCGCTGGATGCAAGCGGCCCAACTAGGATGGACCTGGCGCCGGAAATAGATGAAGCTGAAGCCGGTAATGCTGCCACCCCGCCTCCTCTGGGGTAAGTTTGATCTTCTGTGATTTGTATAATTTTAAACATTCAAAAGAAATTGAGTTATTTTATGTTTTTTTACAGTGTAAATCCGTTGGTATTTACCCCGTCAACGGGGGTAATTACCATTGATGATGTGGCGCCTGAGAGCATGATTGTTGATGCAAGCATCGAATTGTTGGGGTTCTCGCCGAGCACATCGCTTCCGAGCATCGCTGCAGAGCGTTTCCCACTGCAGCCTTTTTCTCCGGGGCCGTCGACGTCGTCCGCACGACCAGGTATTTTTTATTTCTCATTTGTGATAATAATCTGATTTCATCGTGGACGGCTCATAATTAATAATTGTTTTAGATCCTGCGATTTACGACGAGGACCTGGAGGAAAATGTTCAGCAGTGGGAAGGGTCTGTGCCCCATTATCCTGGCAGCAGCGATGCGGAGGATGACGATGCCTGCCGAACGTCGTAGAACCTCGGCGTAGGCACGCCGGTGAATTCTCCGTGGAAGAATTGCCCGACGAACTCGGTGAGGTTTTATATTCGATGGACAGGCAGGACGATGTCGCTCTGCGAGAATTATGTCAGGGGGATATGCTGACGTTTAATTGGTCTCACGACCCTGAGGTTTTCACCGGGGTGCGGGAAAGTTTTACCGGAACAGCGGGTCCAACTTTCCCCACCGAGGGTATGTCTCCATTCGAAATTTTTGCAAAAATTTGGGATGGGGACATAGTTAACCTCATGGTCAATGAGACCAACAAATATGCGGCACTCCTCCTGTCCAACCCGGAGCTTCATCAAAAGTCACGTCTGAGGAGGTGGGTCCCAATCACGCCGGAGGAGTTGTTCACTTTTTTCGGCGTGATTATGTTGCAGAGTATTGTCCCAATTCCTGTCGAACAGGAGTACTGGACGCCATGTTTGCCGTATTTTAAAATGTCAGCATTCTCTGATGTTATGTCGTTTCATAGGTTTAAACTTATAAAACGGTGCCTCCACTTTGTGGATAATATGTTGTGTGCCAGAGGTATCCCCAATAAACTAACCAAAATTGTACCAATAATTGACCACCTAAACTCGAAATTTAGCTCTTTATACCTGCCTGAGCAGAACATAGCTATCGATGAATCGCTTTTATTGTGGAAAGGCAGATTGTTCTTTTCACAGCTCATAGCCACAAAAGCTGCTCAGTTAGGTATAAAGAGCTATGAACTCTGTGAGTCGAGGACGGGATACCTCTGGCAGATGATCATATATACTGGAAAGAAGGAGCAGCATAACATCGAGTCAAGCACGAATACGGATGAGCCTGAGGGTGCGACTTCAAAGGTAGTATTTAATTTAGTTCGTCCGTTACTAAATAAAGGCCACACTTTAGTAATGGACAACTTCTATAATAGTCCTTTGCTAGCACGCACCCTCAAGGCCCAGAAGACGGACGTAATGGACACGCTCCGTCTGAACCGGGAGTTCGTGCCTGACAGTTGGCGACATAAAAATAAGGCAAACATGCGGACCGGAGAAGTGGCTTAGTGGCCAAACCCGTGACATGAAATGAATAAGATTTTACATTCGTAGGTTTTCACCCCTTTTCACCCCCTTAGAGGTAGATTTTCGCAAAATCCTTTCTTAATGCTCACCTACCTACATAATAAATTGCAACTACCATCCAAAATTCAGGTTTCTACGTTTAGTGGTTTAATATCCTCCCCTTAAAACTTGAATACCCCTTTTCACCAACTTGGGGGATGATTTTAAAAATCCAAAAACACGTATTTTATTAATTCTTATCTAGTACATAAATACTGATTTTCAAATTCATCAGCTCACGCATTATGATTTTCCCATACAAACTTTAACATCGTCTAGATTACCAATGGAGGGTAGTTTAAAAAAAATAGTGGTGCTAATCTTATTTATTCCTTTCTTTTTATACAATCTGACATTTATTTTTATGTTTATACAATTTGACTTGGGTTACTTTGTGACTTTAATTTTTTGTTGTTTTTTACACTTTACCATTTGACATTAATTACTCTGTAATTGTATTCTATTTTCATTATTTATTTTTTACAAATTGACATGTTTCAAATTTTTTATTTTATTTTTTATTTGTGTACTTTTTATCATTGTGAATGCGAGGACGAATGTGGGGAAGTTTTGCTTTTGATTTATAATAATTTTACTGTCTGACAATTTGAGTACTTTAAGCGGCCTACCCAAATGTCCTTTCTTTGGTATTGTTCGTCGTGTCGTTGAGCTCCTTGTGTTCTGAGTCGAGCTACACGATTACCGACAAATGCTTGCACTGACTGGACAGGTCCACTCAAATCTGTGTTGCTCTTTCCTCAAAAGACCATCTCAGATACCCGCATGGTCCTCGTATGACCTGAACAAAACAATGTCTGGACTTTAAAAGAGACTGTGACCTCTGAGTTTGTTTCGGCTGTTTCTTCTCAGAGTAGTCAGGTACGAAACACCGGCCCCATCTAGCTTTAAAAATATTGATGACGTGTAAAAGTGTTTTTTATAACCAACTTGCAAAATAAATATCATTTATCATTTATATTTATTTACTAGTGTTCTTATTCGTGGTAAGTTTCAAGTTTATAAACCCAAGGAAGAAGATTTTTCATACAAACGTTTTCACCCCTTTTCACCCCCTTAGAGGAGGATTTTCGATTTCCGTCTTATTGCCAATCTACATGGTAAACTGCAAATGCTGTCCAAAATTCAAGTTTCTGCGTTTAGCGGTTTCGGCTGTAGTCGAGTCAAAAGAAAAACCCCTGTTCTTTTATATACAGGGTGGAATTTTGTAATGCCACCTGGAGGGAAAGTACCCTTAATACTGCAGATAGAAAATTTTACTCAAAGGAAACATTCCTTTATTTTTGAATAGAAAGCAAACTGCATACAAAGATTTTCGAAAATTCTCTTCTCCCACCCAGGAATCGAACCGGTTAAAATCTGAAAAAATTATACCCGTACTTTTATTGCACCGATCGTTAGGGTCAATTATAACGATGATATCTCTCTAACAAACATGATAAATTAAATGAAAGGAAAACCAGGAAATCTTAAATTATAGCTCTCGTAACATGTAATGTGGTTTCTTGGTTCAATTCCCGGGTGTGGGAGAAGAGAATTTTAGAAAATCTTTGAATGCAGTTTGCTTTATATTCAAAAATAAAGGAATGTTTCCTTTGAGTAAAATTTTCTATCTGCAGTATTAAGGGTACTTTCCCTCCAGGTGGCATTACAAAATTCCACCGATATGGACCAAGAAACCATATAACATGTTACGAGAGCTTTAATTTAAGATTTCTTGGTTTTCCTTTCATTTGATTTATCATGTTTATTAGAGAGATTTCATCGTTATAATTGACCCTAACGATCGGTGCAATAAAAGTACAGGGTATAATTTTTTCAGATTTTAGCCGATTCGATTCCCGGGTGGGAGAAGAGAATTATCGAAAATCTTTGAATGCAGTTTGCTTTCTAATCAAAAATAAAGGAATGTTTTCTTTGAGTAAAATTTTCTATCTGCAGTATTAAGAGTACTTTCCCTCCAGGTGGCATTACAAAATTCCACCCTGTATATAGATGATATAAACCGATTCAGTAAACGATTCTGAACAAACTAATTTCAGGATGTGCGTTAATTATGTTACATGTATATTGTTGCGCATTAAAAGACCTGAACTGGTGAACTTCCCTTCGTCAGTTATTAGAATTTATTATATTTACTTATTACCTCGATAAGTAGTTTATTCTTGAACGTGTCATAAATATTAGTCGAGTACACCCAGGTGAACCACGGAAAAAAATAATTTCCCGTGGCTCACCCAGGTGAATCACGTGCAAAAATAATTTCCCGTGGTACACCTAGGTGAACCACGGGCAAAAATAATTTCCCGTGGTACACCTAGGTGAACCAAGCGGGTGGACCACGGGCAATAAACGAACTATCCGTTACTTTCATAATTAAATTGCCCTTAAACATCGCTTTTGGGCTTTGAACACTTGTTCTGTTGTTGACCTTTTTCGCTAGGTTGTATAAAACATAAGCCGCTACGCTCAATTTTTTACAAACTCCTGCTTGAGGTTTCCATGTCGATTGGCTGTCAATCATTACAACTAAAAACTTTTTTTTAATGCTTCTTCAGGTAAGTGCCTCAGAGGGTAAAAGCTTCCTCAATTAACTTTGGTGACTCAGAGGGTAAGAGTTTCCTCAGGGAAGTGACTCAGACGGTAAGAGTTTCCTCAAATAAGTGCCTCAGAGGGTAAGAGCCTCTTCACCAAAACGCTGGGATATGACGAGCTATTGATTACACTGAAGTCTAAGATAGAAAAGAACCAAAAGTCCGGGATAGAAGGAATCATTCTTCTGACGGCCTTGGCTTTTCCTCAGAGGGTAAAAGCTTCCTCAATTAACTTTGGTGACTCAGAGGGTAAGAGTTTCCTCAGGGAAGTGACTCAGACGGTAAGAGTTTCCTCAAATAAGTGCCTCAGAGGGTAAGAGCCTCTTCACCAAAACGCTGGGATATGACGAGCTATTGATTACACTGAAGTCTAAGATAGAAAAGAACCAAAAGTCCGGGATAGAAGGAATCATTCTTCTGACGGCCTCGGCTTTTATACCCGTCAGCCTGTTTTTAAAATCATCCTTCTTTTTTTTTTTTAAATACTCGTACAGTCGAACTCAGAATTCCTGGGTCAATTTCTGAAAGCAATAGCCTGACGCTTCGCTGTGACTTACGACCTTTTATTATAAGTTGTTTTAATACTATACAAACGTTGTTGATTCCTGGATATTTTGTGTGACGATTGTTTACATCTATGTTACGCTGTTTTAATGTTATTGTTTTGTAGTGAAATATTAACAGTGGAAATAATATAATCACTGAGGGTGAATATTATAGCCGTGCATAAATATGGATGAAACAATACAAATATCAAATTAAACCGGACTAAGTGTGAGTATTAACAATGACTATTATATATAACTACAATAGGTTTGTTTAAAAGATAGTTAAACGTGTTATTTACTTATAGTTTTTACTTTTAGTAAAATAAATTATCAGTTGTATTTTGCATAAAGATAATAATAGTATTCCATGTTTTGTTCTAGTGAAATACTGTAAGTCCTGTGGAAGTGGATATGAGATATAAGGAACGGTCGAGACCAAAGTCCAACACCGACCGTTGTCAGACATCATAATAAAATTATGGTGAATGAATATGAAGGAAATGGCTTCCCCCAATGAGTAACTAATTCAACACGAAATGAATAACCGTTCAGTTTCACCGTGCACTCAAGACAGAAAACTTCACCAATCAGCCAAAAACCCTTTTGTTTTATAGAAATAAAAGAAACGTTTAAAAGCACGACCATATTTTTAATACTTATGGCTTTTGTTGTATTCATTCTTAGTTAGCGAAAACATCATTTTATTCACAGTTCTTATTAATTTAGGGCTTAGATTTGAGGCTAAGTTTCAATCATTCTTTTCATAAAGAAAACGAAAATTAAACTGATGTCCTCAATAGGGTATATTTATGGAGAGCGGTTATTTTTTTATGGTTAAGAAAATAATAATAAAATTAATTTTTCAGATATAAGTAGAACATATTTCGATATTATTATTTTTTTTGCTAAATCGCACCTAGTGGAACGCAAAAAGCTTGATTTCATAGAAAAAAAAATTTGGGAACCGCAGCCCCGGAACGCAAAGAGCAACTGGCCCTTTGCCTTCCAGGACCGTGGTGCCTTCACAATCATAGCTGTAGCAGTATTTTTTATGTAGTGATAATGTTATTTATTTGCGTGCTTCTATTTCAGTAAAAGAACATTCATCCTTAAATACCTAACTTTTTTTAAACAACCTGTTTCTGGACCGTGGCCCTGGAACGCAAAGGGCAACTAGCGTTTTGCGTTCCAGGACCGAAGTGCCATGAGACGTTTGTTTGAAATAGTAACAAGGCACCGCGGCCTTGGAACGCATAGAGAAATTGGCCTGCTGAATTATTACTATTTCAAATGGCTTTATTATATAGTCATATCTTTAATATTTCTTTTGTTAACATATAGACAAAATTACACATTAATTTTTTTATGGGATAACATACTAAAATGGCCGCACTTTATAAAATAAACCCTATAATTTCTTAAATATAATTAAACGTAATTTAGTCTTATAATCAGCTAATTAAATTGGATAATATTGTTTTATCTTCACTTCTAATTTGTTTTGTTTTAATTGACTTATTTTATTACTGATAGCTGTTGGGCTAAGTGGAGCTATATCAATGAGATCTGAGTCTTATAATGTGTTTAGCTATGGTTTAGTTTTTTTTTGAAATCATGATCTTATTAATCAATGTCTTGTTAGTTATTCATGTTAATTTACAATTTGTCATGCTTATTATTTATTAAAAAAAAGTTAAATATTAGTTTAATGTTTTTGAAGTGAAAACTTCTTTAGCGGCGTTGTACACTTTTTCTGTAATGGGTAAAAAATTTAAAACTCGCGTCAGGGTCACGTGACCCTGATCGAAAATGAGTAAGACGTCATTCAAATTAAAAATAAAACATAGTAACAAAAAAGTTTTCACTTCTACCGGCACTCCTGGAGTGCAACCTTTTTTTTTTTTTGGTCTTGGTGGAAATAAAAAAAGTCATGCTGAATTAAAATGTTTATTTTGTTTTATTTATTTATGTAATTAACAAACTTATAAATTATATTTTTGATATCACATTCATACGAATCTGACAATCCCTCAGTCAACAGTCAACTCATTTGATGAACTTCAACATGACATTGCAAAAAAAAATATTCGTTCTTTCCTCAATATTGATATTCGCCGGCATTATGAGAATACTTAAATATATCGCTATCTATATAATCACACGTCACTAACCAACAACCACAATCTAACGACAACTTGATTTCGATCAAGTTAATTATTCCTAAAACTTGGTCTACCTCACAGAAATTGTGAACAAGCGATTATAATCATATTTCTGTCCCATTACAATATTTAACAATTGAGTAAAACTTACAAAAAGAATATCACTGCGAGGGGATCGAACTCGTGCCTTGCTGTTCACCGCACATTATGTAGTGGAACGCTTAACCATTAGGCCAACTGAACAAGTATTATATGTGTTGAAATTATGAATCCTATACAATCAGAAGTTAATGATGAATGTGTTTCTTAAAAATAGAAGGTCGTAAGTCAAACAAAACGTCAAGCTATTTACTTAAAAGTGTGTTTGACCACTTTTGAACCGCTACTGTACATCAGAAAAATCAAACCAAGGAGTTCTACGTGCGTTTACATATGTAAAATTTAGATTTAAGTTATTTAGTACAAACATAAAAAATAAATTAGAATTAATACAATATTCCAATGACATCAAAAAAAATAAATTAAATTATATAAACCAAAATGTAGCATCATAGACTAATAAGCTATACGCTAAACAGAAAAATAAAAAGAAACTGACAGTTTCTCATTTGACATAAACAACACAATACATAAAAACTCTTCATTTCCATCAACTCGTTATCGTCTACTGTTACTCGTACCTGCTTCTCCTTAAATATTCTTTAAATTTGGGGTATAGATAAAAATCGCTAGGCGCCAGATCTGGTGAATAAGGGGGTGGTCAACCAATTCGAAGCCAGCTAGCTGAATGGCCAGTCATCGCAACTGCCGACCTGTGCGCGGTTGCGTTGTCGTGATGAAACAGCACACCCCTTCAAAGTTTCCCTCTCCTTTTCTCTTTGATGGCATTCTTCAACTTGGGAATTAAAGCTGCATAATAGTGGTTCCACTCTCCAGGTAATCAATCAACCATATCCCTTCAGAGTACCAAAATATTGAGGCCATAACCTTGCCAGCCGATGCCACGGCACGCGAAACTTCTTCGGGGTCGGTGATGATGGCAGTTGCCATTGCGAAGATTGCTGTTTTGTCTTGGGATCAAAATGATGGATCCATGTTTCGTCCATTGCTACGAAACGAGACAAAAAGTTTTCAGAATCTTCTTGAAACTTGTCCAACAATGTCTTCGTTTCAAGTCGATTTTGTTTCTGACTGTTGGTTAACATTCTCGGCACCCATCTTGCGGAGACTTTTCTCATATTCAAAGATTGTTTCAATATGGATTGAATGCTTCCATATGAAATGCCCGTTTCTTGAATTAAGTATCGGATGGTAACTCTTGAGTGACTGACGTCGATGGACGGCCAACGATGTTCGTCTTCTGTACTCGTTTTCCCTACTCGAAATTGAGACACCTTAATTAATTGACCACCTTTGACCTTACAACAGTGGAATAGCGCGGAGCAGACTCTCCTAATGTTGCCTCCAAATCGCAATTAATCTCTTGCATCGTTAACTTTTTACCCGACTGCGCCAGGAGGGTTATGTTTTTCGAGTGTATGTATGTATGTATGTTTCTGTGTGTTGCTCTGCAGCCTAAACGGCTTGATGGATTTTAACTTGAGAGGTGTCGTTAGATTCGTCTTAAAAAAATAAATATGCCAGAACGGTTTACATAAAGAGCTAAAGTCTTAACAAAGTTCCATTCAAGTACTAGGTTGGCCAACAAATCAAAATAGAACAAAGCAAAATAAAAAAATAAGCTTTGTACTTAACATGTCTAAGCATCACTATCGTAAGCAATAATCGCCATAACGTATCAAGATGTTTACACACAGGTAAGAACTAAAATCTCGTCTATATTTATATCATATGAGATTCGCATATGACATTATCGTGGGCGATAATGTCTATGTTTGTTTACACGGCGATATTATTGTAAGAAGATTCTCGCATACGAGAATCTCGACTTGTCTAAACACGATCTCGTATGACATTTTTTCTCGTTCATACGAGTATCGTACAAATCAGTTTGAACCGTTTTGAGTGCGAGTTTTGTTCCAAGTCAACGGGCGAGAAGAGTGAATGTTTAGACGAAGACAATATTTTATATTCCTTCGATTATCGTATGTTTGAGTCGTGAAACTCTCCTCGTCTAAATGGCGCTTTAGACATTCTCGAACGGAATCGTACGAGAAACTCTCCCCGTCTAAATGGCGCTTTACTGAGGATTCATGTTGAAATGTGCTTGGATTTGCTGAGAACCGGAGATGGTCGTTTCTGTGGTTTGTAAATCCAGCTCTTGTTTAGCTTCATCAGTCCACAGTATTCTTTGTACAAAATTACGGGTCTGTCTCACTGTTTATCCACAAACAAAACACAGATCTCGCAGCATATACATGTATATAATACACATCTGGTTCGATCAAGTCTTGAACCCGTCGAAAATGATAAGGGTGTAATCCTTCTCTTTTCAAAATTCTCCATACACACCACCTTGACATTTGAAGTTGCAGTGACATCCGTTTAACGCTTAGTCTAGGATTATTGGTTATTAGTCTAAGCACTTCTGCTTCATCTTCGGGTGATACCAAGTGAGTTCATCAATAGATCTTCGAATACCCCTTTCCGCTAATCAAATGCACATTGATGACGGTTTGGCGACTCGGTGTAGGCCTGGTATTACCTTCGTATATTCTAATACAGCTACATTTTCACTTCCATTGCAAAAGCCATACACGAAGTGTGTTGCGATGAATGTGGCTGTGCCTTAATTTATCACACTTTTAAAGACACGTAGACAGTATGGACGCAAGGCGAGGGCTTTTTTTTTTTTAGTTGGTAAAATCATCAAATGAGTCCTCCCGACCTGGGTGGGGCGGAAGGGACTGTCAGACTCTTACTGACTAAAATCCACCCGTGTTCCTTCCTATGCCCTTTACGTTCCGGGGCCACGGTAACCTGGGTTAAGAAAAAACCCGCGACCCCAGCAGGCATTTGGCGCGAAACACGACACGCCACCGACCCGGGCTTGGTCCTTGGTCGGACGGCGAGCTACCCATCACTCACCGACCGCAAGCCCGCTCCGCCGCTGTGCCCTCTGCTGATCAGAGGGACACGCGTTGGTCCGTTGGAGCATCCACACGACAGGCTATTCGCATACGGGCAAAGAGACCACTTAGGCACACAGTGCCTAAGGAAGAGTTTTTGCCCGCATCCCAGGGTGCACCGGCCCGAAAAACTGGTCTTCCCCCGGACGTATCTGAGAGGGAACTCCAGTCCACGGGCACACGTGGAGGTTTCCTGGTGGCATCTTGCCAAGATCATCTTGGTCAACCTAGAAGAGATTGTGAGATGCCTAACCGGACCTTTTTGTGGATGCCCTATAAGACTCGTAAGTGCTCCAGCTAAGGGCTTTAAAAACTACAAACTTAGCGACCACACGCTAAGGGCACTCAATATTTTTTTTCAACCGACTTCAAAAAAAGGAGGTTCTCAATTCGGTCGGTATATATTTCTTTTATGTATGTACATATTACTCCGAGGTTTCTAGTCCTATTAACCAATTACGTTTTATACACTCACTTATCTTCAGGGTTAGGTGCTAAGTAACATCTCAAATAGTGCTAAATTGCTAGAAAGTTTCAAAAATAGTGTTAAATATATGAATTTAATAAAAAAAAAGAACACATAACAGAATATGTTTTTAATTTTTGAATTATTGTTACATTAAAATTTTAAAATAAAAAAAAGTTATCTATTATCTATACATTGGAAAATGTGACCATTTTACAAATTAAAATAAACATACTAATTGAAAAAAAAATCCAATCATCCTCTTCCTCACTACTTGAATCGTCTGTCTCTGTGGTTGTGGGTGCAGCTGTTGAGGTGGATGGCTGTGGCTCATTTACAGTTATGTCAGATTTTTTTACGATATCTTGGGGTATGTCATATGTATAACAACTTTTGTTCAAATGTTGCAGTCCACTTCTTATTCGAATGATTGAATTTAAAGATTCCAAATTTATCTTATTTCTCAGTTTATTTATAACGATATTCATTACACTGAACACCCTCTCAACGTCGGCATTTGAATGTGGTAATATTAGCACTGTAAAAGCCAAGGAAATTAGCTCGCTATAATAATTTTCATTAATGGCGTCCTTAAAATCTGATACTTCAACCCAAAATTTTACTGTATCAGTCACATTTTCCCAATTGTTGCTAAAGTTTGGCCGTTCAGAGAATGCGTTCCTGACAGGTCGCGATTTTGAACTGACGACGTAACTTTATAATGGCGTTGCAGTTACGATAACAATATTTTTGCTGGTTGTTTACCATTTTAACAATTGATGAGCATTAAAATAACATTATTATATCAATAATCAATGAATGTTATAATTTTATGACAAATACATGTACTAACTGACAGGTGTCAGGAACGCATTCTCTGAACGGCCGAACTTTAGTTAGGCTTTTCCATTGGGCAACAATTTTATCAATAGTTTCTGGACTCTGTACAAAGTGTTCTGCTAACTTCACAACGTCGACGAACCCTTTGTTTGGTTTTAAAGCGTTAGTGACGCTCATGACATTCATATCTTTCAGAAGATTAACATTTTCAGGAAGCCATTGTTGCAATTGTTTTATTAGTTTTACCGTATTTCTAATAATCTTGTTGGATCTGAATTTTCGCCTGCGAATGCTTTTAGCGCCGATTGTATCAGAGCAAGTATTGATTTTATGTAAATTAAATAAACTTTATTTTGATAATCAAAGTACGCTTCATAAAGGAGTTCAGCCGTGTAACAGTTATTTTTTGTTCTGGCAATCTCAAAATACAGTTTAAGTTCCAACCATTGATCCAAAATTCTTTGAACTGCTGGTTCGATTGAGAGCCATCTAGTGACACATTTCTGTAAAATTTTCAGTGGTTGCTGTCCGCAATTAATAGTTGCGTATATGTCTGCATATTCTTGACGTCGATTTGGTGACATGGAAAACCAATTATATGTTTCTCTTAGGAGGAATTCGATGTTTCGAGGGATAGTTTCTTCTGAAGCATGAGAAACGGCCAATTGGAGTGAATGGCAAACACATTTAACTAGAATTAAATGTGGCAAACCGTGTTCTTCTTTCATAATTTTATATACGCCTTTATTAATACCAATCATGACACTGGCATTATCAGTGCCCAATCCTACTAAATTCTGAAGGTTCAACCCCATTTCATCTTGTACTGTCTTAATAATGGCATTTACAATACCTCTGGCATCGGACGTTTATAGAGGGCTCAAAGCAAAAAATGTTGACGTTATTTTCTTCATAGAAGAACTGAAGTACCGTATGACGATACCTAAGTACTTCTGTACGGTTATGTCTGTTGATTCGTCAATTACTATCACCAATGTCCTGTTTTAAGATAGATTTAAAATGCGGACCCAAAACATTTTTTAAAATCTCACTACATTTTGTACGATGGAGTTTCATATTACAGGCGGCTTTTGAGTCCGCAAAAGCTTTTGCACACAATTGGCTAAGGTGGTTAATCGGCAAGACAGCTGTGTGTTCGGCAACGAACATTGATAGCAGGCCCTCTGCGTGATGTATGTCTAGGTTTGCGTCATTATCAACTTTTTCAACAACTATTGTAGCCTGGCTCGAAGAAAATGGTTTCAATTTATCTCTATGTTTTTTTGATTCCGAATGCCGTTTAATTTCAAATATTATTGCTTTAAATTCTATTTTACAGACGGAACACATTGCTTTAGAACTATTTCATAGCACAGGTCTAAGCCACTTTTTGTATTTTGGATCTTTCTCCCATTCTTTTCTATAATTTTGAATATAAGTACCTTTTTTAAGTAAAGGAACATCCATTTTCGTCTTACTGTCACCGAACACAAAACAAATAAGTTAATAAAAAGATTAATACTATTAATCAGATAGTTATGGCGCACACACGATGAAAGAAAAACAAAAATGAACGATAATCAAGCAAGGTTAGAAAAAGAACGAGTTATCTTAGGCCCTAAACACTCGATGATCTCCGGCCACCGGAGGCGCGGGCAGCGAGTAAAGGGCAACTCGCTGCCCGACCAAGGACCATGCCCGGGTCGACGGCGCGTTGTGTCCCACGCGCGTCTCAAAGAGCGTCAGCATAATGACGGGGCCCCCCTCTCAGAGGGCCAAAGCCTGCCGGGGTCGCGGGATTATTCCCTTACCGTAACCCCGGAACTTAACAGGCTATGAAGGACACCGTGGATTTTAGTCAGTAGAAGTCTGACAGTCCCTCCCGCACCGCCCGGGGTTGGAAGACTCATTTGATGATTTTACCAAGCTAAAAAAAAAAAGGCCCTAAACACAGTAAAACGCAACTGCAACGAAACTGCAACTTCTAGTTATTTTAGAGTTTTATTTGAGTTTCTGCCATAGACTCATAAGAGTGAGCGCACATGACGCAACCTATGAAACCGGTTTGAAACGGTTGCGTCATTTGCGCTCACTCATAAGAGTCTATGGCAGAAACTCAAATAAAACTCTAAAATAACTAGAAGTAGCAGTTTCGTTGCAGTTGCGTTTCACCGTGTGGTTAGGGCCTTAGAAAAAAAGACAGACATAGCACTGGTGTCCTTGTCTGCCATACACGCCTTTCACAGACTAAAAAGAGAGTGACGCCTTTATTTTCACGTTCACGGGAATCCCTTGCCAAAGTGCCACAGATGACAGATTACACTAGTTTGCGTTTTGTTACTTCAGCCACAGCTGCATTTTGTGAGCGAACAGACAACATCAAAATTAGTGCTAGATTTTAGTGCTGGGTGCTGTTTCTTAAATTTCAGTTCTAGGTACATGAAAATAGTGCTAGATCTAGCTCTAGTTGGCATCACTGCTTATCTTGCTTGTTTGTTCCGGTTGGACATTTGCAACTCAATTTTGAGGCACTTCCCGATAAGCCAGCAGGCTGAAATTTTGCACACGCTCTGAGTTCTGATGACAATACATGACTAGCTAAAAACGTCATAACAAATCCAATATGGCGGCCTCCCCAAGATGGCGGACTGGCTGTTTGAAATCCCCCCATGATATGGGTATCAAATAAAAGGGTTTGCTGTCAGGAATACGAAAAAAATAGTCACGTCACTTAAATTCAATATGGCGGACGTCCAAGATGGCAGACCGGCTATTTGAAATGCACCCTAAGATATGGATATCAAATGAAAAGGTTTGCTGTCAGGAGTACGAAAAAATTTTATCGTGACTTAAATCCGATATAGCAGACGTCCAAGACGGCAGACTGGCTGTTTGAAATCCAGCCCTATGATATGAGTATCAAACAAAAGGATTTGCTGTCAGGAATACGAAAAAAATAGTCATGTGACTTAAATCCAATATGGCGAAAGTCCAAGATGGCAGACAGGCTTTGAGGCTCTATTCGATAAGCAAGCAGGCTGAAATTATCGGGGTAGCTTCATTATCATCGTCGTCATATCATCATCCATCCTATTACTCGTATCTCATTTTTCATGCTTTTTATTAATGAAATAAAATGTTTTAATAATTTATTTTCTTGCGACACGTATTGGATAAAGATTTTGAACAGAATTTGTTATATTATTCATCAAACATTGTTAGGAATTTCGCGCGTTATACAATTCCAACTGTTTTGAGAAGAAAATGCACTAGTGACAGCGAAATGTAGTTAGAAACATGATTTAATCATGTTTCTGTGTGTGTTTTAATGCATTTTATTAGTGTAATTCTGTAAAATTCAACGAAAATGTTGAATTGTATAAAACATTAACTCATTTCGTTAGGTGGCGTCCGGCATTTTGACATCCAGTCTGCCATGTTTTTTTTTTGTTTTTGACCACAATGCGGACAATGTTCCTCATTTCGTTAGGTGGCGTCACGGCATTTTGACATCCAGTCTGCAATATTTTTTTTTGTTTTTGACCACAATGCGGACAATGTTCAGTGGATATGGTATATGTTGCAAGTTTCTGGCCGACTTGAAAAAAAGTGTTTAAGTGTGCGACGTAGAGGCCGGGATGCGCGTGTGCGTGGCAGCTCCAACAGGAGACCGCCCATCTCGCCAGTGGAACCCGAAGGCGCGGCGGCAGAACCGCAAGGCGGCGGCACTCGTAGGCGAGTGCGTGTGCGCGGCGGCAACAGAAGAGGGCGAATGCGTGTGCGAGGCGGCGCCCTTGCTTTGGGGATGGGTGAGGGGTTGGTTGAGGTACCGCGAGGTGGCACGAGACGGGGACGTGGTGTGCGAGGGAGGACCGGCTCTGACAGGCCTGGGCCACACTCTATCGAAGAGTAACTGCTTTTTTAATGTTTTTTATTTACTAACTATATTTTCAGGCTATCAATTAATGAGATACAGGAGCTGCCGGTGGATCAGGGCCTGGAGACTCCTCTGCATCCGCACCGGAAGCGACGGCGGGAACCGTAAGTAGTTCTACATTGTATCTGATTGTACTACACTATCTATAAGAGAATAATTTTAAATTTATTATTATAATGTTCTAGATTTACACCTGCACCGCAGCTTATGGATCAGGGTGACGTCTCCGGACCCACCACCTCAGACGAGTCGGTCCGAGCCCAGCCCATCGCCACCACCTCAGAGCAGTCCGTGCGAACCCAGTCCACTACCTCCGGTCTATCACCCCGACCGTTGTAAGTACCATAAATACTTTACAATTTAGCATGGTTCTGTGTAACATATTTTTTAATTTAAAACTATTTGTTTTTAGGATTATAGAGTCAGCACCATCGGCGTCCCGCCAAGCGTATTCGGATCGTCCTCGCCAGAGTCTGCAAAACAATGATATTTATAATAAGCTATATTACGGCAAGTAGCTGTTAATTTTACCTTGGGATGGGTGTTGGACATTTTTTAGTTTCCTTCAGATGTTTAACCTACCTTTCATTACACAGGAAGCGAATCAGACTCTGACGAGAGCGATAACGACGGTGCAACAGCTGCTTTCGTCTCCACAGTAACCATGAGTGAAATGGAGACCGTTAGACGTCGATGGTTCCGATGATGATCCTGTTGCTGCCGCCGCTGTTCCTGAGGACGTCGATGGTGCCAATGATGATCCTGATGCTGCCGTCGCTGTTCTTGAGGACGCCAGCACCAGTGGCGTCGATGTGCCTTCAAGTGCAACGGACCAGCCTTGGGTTTTATATAATTTTGATTGGAAACCGTTTCCGAATGTTCCGATTCCACCTGACCCGAGATGGGAAATGTTTTCACACAGTGATGTAGGTCCAACAGCTCCATGTGTCGACCCATATGAAATTTTTGTTGGCATATAGGATCGGCAATTTATGGAGTATATTGCCGAGGAGACAAACAGATACGCTCAGCAGGTGACATCCAGTATGATGGAGACCAACAACATCCATCTCAATAGCCGGATTATGAAGTGGCGAGATACAAATGCCCGCGAACTATACCTTTATTTCGGCCTGGTTATTGCGATGGGTGTTGTGGTCATGGTCAAGTCGCGCATCGAAGATTACTGGAATGTCACCCCTGACGTGTTCTGTACACCCGGCTTTAGTGCACATTATGTCTGGCTATGGATTTTCACTTTTGACGGTTTGAGGTTCACGCTATCGGTAAGTCGCAAAGATCTCCACCGCAGCAGTTGGAAGACCCAATGAAAGCATCGACGCCGGCAATTGTCCTAAGGCATTTCATTTTCATTTGTTGTGTTGTATTGTTGTTTCATTCATTAAACATGGTCTTGAAGGCAAGGGCCACACGTTGTGGATGGATAATTTTTACAATTCTCCATCTCTCGTTCGACGCCTTAAGGGATTGGGTTTTGACTGCGTAGGAACCCTGAGGACCAATCGCAAGTTTGTTCCACAGGCCCTGCACAGTCTAACCAAAGGGAACATGCGCCGTGGCCCATGGTATGGAGGGACAACAATAGGGTTGCTATGATCTCCACATACCATGGCGGTATTTGGGTGCCACCAAACCCATCTTAATAAATGACTACAATATTATGATGGGTGGGGTGGACAAAAAAGACCAGATGCTGGGCACATATAAAAAAACTATTCCGGAGACTTTTGAACGTCTCCGTCCTAAATTCATACATCATCTATCGCCAGTCATTTTCTTCTTCTCCTTTAACTCATCGTAATTTCCGTAAATCTCTCATAAAATCTCTTTTTTCAAAGCATTCTTCTTCCAATCTCCGGCCTGTAACCATACCGCACCAAAATCCACTCCATGATGTGCGCTTCCACCACTTAAATGAGTTGCCGTTTGGTGAAGGTCAAGGAAGACACCAACGGCGGCGGCGGAAGTGTGCAAACGTGGCATGTGGTAAACTGGTGCAAACATTCTGTGTTGGTTGCAATAAAACCATGTGCATGAATCCCTGTTTCCTTGTCCTTCATCAATAATTTTATTTAAGTAAAATATATTTATAAATATTCTATGTACATATTATAATTAATATCTATACATATTTTTTAACCACACCTTTGTGCGTTTCATTGGAGAATTGTAAAATATACATCTATTAGTGCGAGCGTTAAACATTTTTTATTTAAAAAAAGTTTTTTTTGGTAAAAAAAAAGTCTTCTTAGTATTAAAAATCTTTCCCATATTTGAAAATAATTTCATTTTTGTTTACTTTTTCTGTTGTTCAGATTTGGTATACTGGTTGTATCTGTATCGTGTACTTGGCACTTTGGTACTGAAATTGTGATTTTTATTTGTTTATTTTGTTAATGTTTTTGTTAAGGCGCGTTTCGATTATGCAAGTGATTTGCATACAGTTGCAAGTTGCATGCAAATTGTATAGTGCAAACAACAACTTGCAAACAAGTTGCAACTTTTATGCAATTAGGTTTAAACTTGTACGCACAATAATCAAGTCGGCACGCAAGTTGCAAGCGCATGCGGTCGTGCATAGAGGATTACTTTGTTTATGACTTTATTACTTTGTAAAAATGACTGCTAAATAGGATACGGAGAAAAGATTGTTTTTTGGTTCCCAAAGACAATCATTTCTCAACTAGAACTAACTTGTATACAAAACTCAATTTGATAATAAATAAAAATAAAATAAAATAAAACTAATAAAAAAATAATAAAACTCAATTTGATACATTTTTTTTATTTCAAAATATATTAATCACTTTTCTTTTTCTTTTCAAATTATGCCTTCCATCTTTGCTTGACGATTATTTTGCCAATGTCAATGTGTATTAGTAACTCTTTATTTCCATCAACTTGGCTCCATCTACTTGGGAACCACTTGGCTCGCCAGGACATGATAATATGGCGGAAGTACTAGGCGACTCGGACAAATCTGATTCGATCAGAACATTATCAATGTTGAGCTGCTGGCTGTCTTCAATAACATCAATATCTACCAGAACATTCTTGATGTTGGGCTTTTGGCTGTCTTCAATAACTTGAATGTCCTGTATGTCTTCGGCCGATAAATTAAATTCACAGAATGTCTCCTCAGATGATGAAGATGGCATTGTAGAAACGTGTTTTGGTTTAGATAGCAGCTTTTGCTTTAATATATTTTTTTGTACTTTTGCCCTGTTCACGCGTATTATTCGTTCTACATTCTTACCACACTTGGTACAAAATCTCGTTTAGGTTCATAATGTCCAAATCTCAAAATGTCCAGAAGGTGCAAAAAGTCCAAATCCCAGAATGTCCATATCCCAAAATGTCCAAATCCCAGAATGTCCATGTCCCAAAAAGTCCATATCCCTGAATGTCCATGTCCCTAAAAGTCCATATCCCTGAATGTCCATATCCCAAAATGTCCATTTCCCAGAATGTCCTAATCCCAGAATGTCCATGTCCCGGAATGTCCATAATACATACCAGAGTGTCTATTCTACTTTGTGCTAACAAAATTATATGGTGGGTTAAAAAAACAACTGTTTTCTATTGTCAATCATATATTATAATATATATAATTAAAAAAAAAACAAAAAAACACTTATATAAATATAATTATGTGAAATAAAGAACTAAATGTTTCATTTTGCTACTATTAATCAACACAATTTTTTTAATAATTTTCTGACATTATTCACTACCACGCATACACCACTACTTAAACAAGGAAAGACGCAAATAAATCGTTTTCGAAAAAAACTGTTTTATAGTTATATTATTATTCTGTAATTCCGTTATATATTTGGAATATCGTCTGTCGAATTCAATGTCCCGTAATCTTCGTGTATTTCTGAATTTCTTGAACAATGAATTTACCATCTGGCTATCCCAATGTTTGCTTTCCTTTCTCAACTTATATAAAAATAGATATAGGTTTGAGTTTCTTGGAATGCGGCAATTGACTCGATGATGCCATCCTTCTAGGGCATTTGTCGTTCTGTGACGCTGTCCTGCAGTGCTTAATAACTCAGGAGATTTTTTAGGGTACCATTGATTTTCAAAGTATCGACGAAAACGCCTCATTTCTTCAGATTTCAGATCGGTGGCCGTTATAAATTAAAGTTGCAGTCCCTTTTTGATTAGTGACAAATTCAAATTCTCGATTCATTTTTCAATACGGTATAATTGTCACAGCAGGAAAATACTTGTTGGATTAAAAGAAAACTAATAATAAAACAACACAATGATCACAGAAGTTATCTATTACTTCCCGTATGTGTCGGTAGGACGGATATTATTTTTATAAAAAGTACCCACATGATAATGCTTTATGATTGCGTTTAGTTTTTGCAAGTTGCAGAAAAATATTTCATCGAGTCAATCTCGCATTCCAAGAAACTCAAACCTGTATGTATTTTTATATAAGTTGAGAAAGGAAAGCAAACATTGGGATAGCCAGATGGTAAATTCAATGTTCAAGAAATTTAGAAATACACGAAGATTACGGGACATTGAATTCAGTCATTGAAAACAGTTGTTTTTTTAACCCACCATATAATTTTGTTAGCATAAAGTAGAATAGACACTCTGGTATGTATTATGGACATTCCGGGACATGGACATTCTGGTATTAGGACATTCTGGGAAATGGACATTTTGGGATATGGACATTCAGGGATATGGACTTTTAGGGACATGGACATTCAGGGATATGGACTTTTTGGGACATGGACATTCTGGGATTTGGACATTTTGGGATATGGACATTCTGGGATTTGGACTTTTTGCACCTTCTGGACATTTTGAGATTTGGACATTATGAACCTAAACGCAAAATCTGAAGGTGTCAGCAATTATGTTGTAGCATTCGTCGCATCTTAATAATAATTTAATACAACCTGGACAGTTATTATTTTTGTTCTGCCGTTCCATCCACTTATTACAAAAGGGACAATGCATTTTAAGGAGTTAAAGGATATATAACTTCACTATAACTTCTCATCAACAATTTAAATATTATAGTTGTTTGAATTCTTTATTTTCTCGATGACAGATGTAGTTCTTCTTCTTTTCCTAACCATGGCCACCGTCAAAAAAAAAACCGACAGATGTAGTTCAAAGTCAAAGTCAAATCATTTATTCCAATTAGGCCATCAAGGAGGCACTTTTGAACGTCGATTATTAAATTTAAAGGAAATAGGAAGGGATGGGATTGATTCTACACCCATTCGCTAAGGTAGTTTGATAGTTATAGTGTAAATATTTGTCAGTATTCACTCAAAAAAAATGTCTATGGTAAAATGTCACTTGAAATGTAAACGTCTCTTTGCTGTGCATCTATACTATAATTCTTTAATATTCCTAAAAATCTAAAAGCAACAAATTTCAATAAAATTAAAAAAGTGTAGTGTCGTGTGTTTGTGACTTACTAAATATGCTTCCAATAATTAGGCGGTACGAAGTTCGCCGGGTCAGCTAGTTGCTAATAATTTTAAATTAACGTGTTAATATGTAAATAAAACAAAAACTTATAGAAAACTTGCTTTTATTTTATAAATAAACGCCTTTTGTACACAAAAGTGGGAAAAAGTCGCTCACCCTACTTTCAACTTAAAATTAACAATATATTATTTTCTAGGTATAACTGGAGTAAGCTCTAATAAACATTGTCGAGCTGAGGTGCGTATTTTCTGAGATACTCGCGCTATCGGACGGCGCGCACCGTTACGTCAGCGCGTAGTGACATAAAGACAAATGACTTCGCTTGCTCAAGATTCAAAATCAGCACTCGCAGCAAAAATCGACTTTAACTATTCTGCATTATGTAAATATGTTGTCTTCTAAACATTCTGTCAAATACCAATCTACTATTGTGATAAAATTGAAAATCTATTAGGTACTTAAATAAATTTGACAAATTGAAGTAGATTGATGTGCTGGCGTTTGTACGTATGTATACCTACGTTCCTACATACGTAAAAACTTATAGCAGCTAGTACTCACAATTTGTACATTTATTGAATGGAAATGTTACCTACTGTAAAATACGTGCTGAGTGCTCTATATCTTTTTTTTTGGTGTAATAACGTGGAAGTGGCATCCATCTCTGCTTCCGATGACGCCGGGAAAACCAAATTTTTCATTAAAACTGTGAAATTGAGACTTTTTCTTCAAACTATTAAATGGATATTTAACTAGGTATGTACGGGCAAACTGAAGTAGTAAGCACAAAGAAAATGAGGTTAATAATTACTAAATTAATTTTTATCTCATTCCTTTGAGATCGTGACAGGAAATTTTATGAATTCGTCTTTCAGCGACACGATTGCATCTGTGACTTGGGTAATTTTGCTCACAGTTCTTTGGGCCAAGTTCTGTGCCAGTCCTATCGGACTCAGGTAAGTAAGACCCAGTAGCATAAAAGAGAAGCGCGCATTGGACCTGTAAGCGATTATAAAAAAGTGGTTCAAACTGAATACATTGGTACACGATGCTCAGTAATATATTAACAAGCCTGGTTGGATTTACCTTCTGCTCCAAACTTATTTTCTGGCTAGAGCACAATAAGTTTTTGCGCCGCAATTCCTGAAAGAGAATTAAGTAGCTTGGGATTGCCGAAACCTCTCCTTAAATAGAGATTTCGAGAACTCTGTCACGCTACTTGCAGATTTTCTTTTTAAGGCTCTGAGACTTATTTCTCTATATCATGGAAAATAGTATAATGTACAGACGCCAGCTGGTCAACCTAACCCAATCTGTCATGTTTTACCAATCAAACCTTAACCTTCCACTATTGTGATGAGGTTGAAAATCTATTACAGATATTTGACAGACTGAGTTAGGTTGATGTGCTGGCATCTGTGCATTAATCTAAATATACTAATTATTATTTCGTTTACAAACATTTTCTAATTTTTATTATTACTTTTTTCAATGTTTGATCTCACTAAGCAAAAAGATGATCATTAAAAAATAGAATCTCTTCTTACTATACGGATGCAGGTGTAGATAAGCCTTGATGATCTTCATTTTGTTCATTGGTTGCATCTTCAAAATGGTCTTCATCAGGCAGAGGAGCTAAATGTCTGTTTGAGACTGTTGTCTCCACTCCATTTTGCAACCGTATATGAGAGTACAGCGGGTTTGGTTCTATCAATTCTGCTTCTTCCACTAAGGGGTCAAACTTAGAACTTCTCACATCTTTTTTAAATAGAACTGGTCCAGGCGACAAAAGCCAGGATGGTACGGATTCGCCTGTAGGTGAGCGTCGTGCATGGTTAAACATTCTTTCATGTGGAGTTGTACTAATGCTCGTGCACAAGAGAGAACGGATACAATGAAGTGCTATAGGCAGCATTTGTTCCCATTGAGTAATCGCTATATTTTTTCGAACATAGTATGAGTTGTACTGGTTTCCACAGCGTCCCGTTTAACCGTTCAACTTGACCGTTACACTGTGGATTATAAGGTGTTGTTCGACTGCAAGCTACTCCCAAGGGGACAAAGAAATTCCTCAGTTATATACTGTGGTGTTCCAAAGGCTCAGGCGCAAAATGTCTCTTTCGCAAAATGTCCACAGGTAGCAAAATGTTCTTTTTGCGGAATGTACCTTTCGCGGAATGTCCCATTTCACGTTTCAGAAATTTGGTTAGCTGTTACGAACGGTATAATAGCTGTTATTCTTGCAATATTTCGTCCTTCCCTTGTTCGCAATAATTCTGTTTTTTCAGCATGCTTCCAAATTGCGGCATTGTAGTTACGATAATAACCGCTTATGTTTGCATCTGGGTATACTGATTTAACTGCATTTATTTGTGCGATTTCGCAATCGCACTTGAAAGTTGTAATACTTATTAAGATGTTTTTTTTTTTTTTAAATACTACGAAGACGAGTGTAAGTTTCTTCGGTTTTGTTGGGCAGTAAAGTATAGATTACTGGTACTATATTAGTAGGGGAAACCGGGGCAACGTGGGCCCCTTAAGGGAAATGATGAATAACATCTGAGAAATAAGAGATAATGAAAAAAATCAACAGCCATTTATTAGTCTCATTATTACTTATTATCGTTAATTATTAAAAAATATCTTAGGATACCAGTCTTTGGTGCTAATATCACTTAAAAAAATAATTAAAAGCTGCCTGTTTTGCCCCGTATCTGGGGTAAAATGGTCATATGCGGGGCATAATAGGCATGTACGCTTAAAACCGAGCACAAAAAGAAAAAATGTGAAGGTATTCGTCATAATTATCCTCTTCACCGGCGCAAGACCAGTGGGCCCATCTCTGGCATGCACGGCAAGTGATCCAGCCCTCAGTAGATTCTGAGTACAAATGTCCACAGTACAAACATTCTGCATCTTCTTCCTCCGATTCGTTTTCTTTATTTTTTTTTTATTTTCTTCGTCTTTTTCTTCCTGCCTTTCTGCTCAATAGCCACTGGTTTCCGTATCTGGGCTATAAAAAAAAAAAACAAAATTATGTAGGATGTTATTTTTATTGCCAATTGATAGGTCAGCTGACGAACTTCTTTTGAGCTCAAGAGCGGCCCGTTCACAGCTTAATCTGCCACTTTTACGACTGCTTCCATATCCTGCAAGCTCCATTTGGCACGTATTGTCTTCCTTTGGTAGTGGCGAATCATAATTATATCTGCAGAAAAAAGATTAACTTAATAAGTTTACCCGAGGCAAAACGGGCACCCTGCCCATTTTGCCCCGCCCAAAATGCCCCCGAGGTCAAACAAAATAAATTATATCCAAATCAAACGAATATGTGGTGGTTAGTTCACAACTCTTTCTAGTTATTTAGACACATAATTCAACGTAGCAATTCACTTAACAATTGAGCATTTAACACAAACACTAATTAGTAATAGCACAGTCTTAAAACCCAAAAATTATATCAAATGCATCAACTTACGGAATTTCGTTTTGTCGACGTACGACGGACATCTACACGCACACAACCACTTTTCTTGCTAGCGCGAGGTCGACTGGAACGCGATCCGACTGGTTCCGAGTGTCTCGGTTTATTATCCTGCGGGGTAGAGGGGGTGCCCGTCTTACCCCGGGGGCCCGTAATGCCCCGGCTTCCCCTACATTTTTTACTTGAATTAAGCCACGGATACACTAGGGGACAAATGGAGCAACGTTGTGGGTCATGTTGCGGGACACTATGCAACGTTGCAGCGTCACGTATATTTTGTGTTGCGCGTCATGTTGCGGGACAAAATGTCCCCTAGTGTATCCGTGGCTTTAATGTCCATGTGTATGACGTACAACTGATAAAATGGTCGCGGCGCGGCCATAAAAGTACCATCGACAAAATATGATCCCGGAGTTCGAATAACCTTTCTTCGCTTTTCACATTTGATTTTTTTTGCTTAGTACACGAGAAACATATCCAGAAATATAGCCTATAATTTGATATGCTCCGATAGACAATGATGTTTTGTTTGATATGTCATTTAAAATTTCACAGTTTTCATTAACAGTGAAATCACTTTCGAATTCTTTGAAAGAGCCTCATCCCACTGAAAAACATCGTTTTCCAGTTTTCGTAACAAAGAAGTGCTATTAACCGTTTCTACTGACGAGCAAGATGTAAGTAATGTTGTTTAATGGAGCGCAGTTACCCGAAAATGAATCACGTAATTCTAAATTAGATAAAATCTTTTTGTACGCTGCTTTAAACTGGATAACATTAGGATTATTGTTATGACCCCCATGTCTTCTTACACATCCAAAAAACAACTCCAAATGGTCATGGCTCAGCCTTAAGTTGATATGTATTGAAATTAATTTTTCTTGACTGTGTTTTCGAATAAGCACTGCAAACTCTGAATTTTAATTAAAAATCCCAAAAAACCCGTTTTATTTACTGTTTCCACCAGACGCTTTTTTATTATTTTCAAAACTATTTAATTTGGGAGATTTCGTCGCTTTATCTCCTGTCTGTATTTAATAAATTGTTTCAACGACAGAATATAGTTTTTAGCTCGTTCTAAGAACATAAAAACGGTACTTATGTTTTTAGGAGTTAGCGGCTCCTTCCAAACATACTTGCCGTATTTATTACTATTCATGACATGAAATAAGTCATTAAAAATCGTTATGAATTGTACTGTGGCCGACACATCCTGAAATGTGTTTCCTGTTAATACTTTATTGCAAAGCAATAAAGCTTTTTAGCAGCGCTTCTGCTTGATAATTGCGTTGCCAATCGGACTTTCATAATTTGGTTTATTTGCAAAATGTAACTGCTCGTTAACTTGCAGCTTATTTAGGGATACTAATAACGACCATTTTATACTCTCATTTTGAGAATCGTAGATGATTTTTTTGCTTTCGAAAGTGTTTCTTACTAATTTTATCATATGACTAGGGTCAAGAAACACAACAACACTTTGTTGAGTTACGGGATGTAGAATAGTAGATTGTTATACAAGGGTAGAAAGAAATCAATTCCCATACGAGGTATTTAGACGCACGAGCGAAGCGAGGGCGGCTATAGTCCGAGTGGGAATTGATGACTTTCACCCATGTTAACTCATCAATTCCCATATCTAAATAAGTAAAAATTATATTATTTTTTTAAATATTAATTAAATTGTGTTTGAATAACCCAAAAAAATAATTTTGTTGTTCCCCTACACTATTTTATGGGGGGGTCACGTACAGGTGACACTGGGCGTTATGTAATGAAAATCCAGAAGAACAGTTTTTATTTATTGTTACGGTAGGAATACAACATGTGTTTTATAACAAAATTAAAATTATCAAAGTTAATTATAATGAAATCTATACCAACTAGTGCGTTGGTGACAATAACCGCATCTTCGTTGCGAGCAGTCAACATCTGAGTGATCGTTCGCACTTCCTGCACTCCTCACCTCGGAAGGTACTCTCTTCTGTATAGGGACACCACAAGCTGAATTGCGGCTCGGAGGTATACCATATTTTTGCAGGTATATAGTAGCTACAATACGTCGAAAATCGCAGTAGGTCAAGTTGTTTTCAGACTGTCTTTTTATTAGCCATGAATTTTAGCAAGCTGCATCTAACCCAAATGCAAAGAGGGGGAACCACCATTTTTTACCACGAAGCGATACTCTCATGGAGTCAACGTTCTCGTCAAAACGGTCTACTCCACCCATATACTTGTTGTACATCTTGATAATGGCTGGGCAATCTTGAATTTTTGCTCGTTTTTTGTCTACAAATCCAATCCGATCTACTTTTGTAATAGGGTCTAATCCGTGGCAGTTAGATGCAATAGTAACGATACTATTGTCGTGCCATTTAGCAACAATTACTTCTTCAGAAGCCTTATGACTTAGCTTGCCTCTTAGCTCTTTTTTCATGTCCTTGGCATTTGGCATAGTACAATTCTGCAGACGGTTTTCTCTTATGGTACCTGTGCCCCCAATATTCTTTTCTCGCACGTACTTCAGTAAAGGAAGTCCAGTAAAAAAACTGTCAAAATACAAATTGTATGGCCCTAGCTCCTGCGGCAATCTAGCATGGAGTTCCAAAATAACTGCAGCCCGTAGCTAGGCCAAACTCAGGCTGCATGCTAAGGACAGGGCCAGACGCGCCTTGATAAAGCTCACTATTCACTAAATAACCATGGCGGGTAGCTGCTGACCAGAGTTTGTAGCCAAACCTTATAGGTTTCCCGTGTATATGTTGTTTTGTGCCGTGCCTTCCAAAGTATGGTACTATAGTTTCGTCTATTGAAATATGTGAGGAACCAGCTCTTTCGAAATTTGCAACGAAATTTCCATTTAGTTTTGTGAAATATTCTCGAACTTTGCCGAATTTATCGTTGGGGGGTAAGGATGAACTGTCTGAAAGATGTAGATATTGCTGAATTTCAAAAAACTTATTGCGCCTCATGCTTGATGCTACCAGCTCATTGTGCGTATCACTTTTCACGTCCCAGAACATTCGCATGTACTTGGGTGTCAAATATCCCTTAAGTAGAAGTATTCCAATGTATACTCTTATTTCGTCACTAGTCACATTTAGGGGCTGCCTCCACGAGCGAGAGAATCGCGGCGATATTATCGCCGTGCCACGTTTTCTATACACTCTCTATGGAACCGTCTCCACACGGCGATATTATCGCCTCGATGCGACGAGTGGCAGCGAGCGCGCAAAACGTCATTACATCGTCGCTAGCCCGCCGCGACTAGCAACGCGACCGCCGCGCGCTCGCAGCGCTCTCGCGACGAGCGCGCGGCGGGCGCTCTGTCAAACGCAGCGTCATTTCAGCATTGAAGACGTCTTTGGCAACGTGACGTCAAGGAAACGCGGCGATACCGTTACGAGTCGCCGCGGAATCGCCGCGATACCGTAACGACTCGCGACGTTACGCGGCGGAATTATCGCTCGTTCGTGGAGATTATCCGACGATATAAGGGCGGACTCGTCGCGATTCTCTCGCTCGTGGAGGCAGCCCCTTAGAGTGTGATTCCTCTGTAAAGCATATAAATTGCTCATATTAGCTATAAATTCTACTAAGTCGTTACCATAGAGCAACTCAAAACATTTTACGGGACTCATCTCCTCCTGTGATCTACTAAAAACTTCTTCGTCACGGTCCCCTTTCCCGCAAGAAATAAAAAAATATTGGAACCATTGTTATACCATTTTTTTACGGCATCGTCTTTTTTGTTTCTTCTTCGGTTCAGTTACATCGATATCTTCGGGTTCCTGCAGGTCATTAGAACGACGGTCTATTTTGCAACTCCACATGAGACCAAAGCATACGACTGGGTAGCTGAAGAATATTAGCTTCATTTTCATCTCCACTGTCCTCGTCAGTCACTGCACCATCTTCAGGAGGAAATAAAATAATATCTCCTGGATTATCCTCGGCCTCCAACACCTCAGCAATTTCATCCAACGTCAATCTGTAAGCCCATTCATACATAAAGTAGTTTGTATTAGTAGGGGAGCCGAGGATGCTAAATTTGCAGTTACTCGAGCGTCATGGAGACCTATTGGATTTGAAAGATTATGTTCTAAAAAGAAAAAAAGTTTCTGACATGTTTTCTATTTTAGTGAGGGGGAGAGCTTGTAAAGAGCTTTGAAACTGTAAAAAAAAACAGTTGTACAGAAGTACTCGAGCGCGTCAGATATTTATAGTGTAAACGCGCTTTACATTTCTGATAACCAATACATTTTAATCTGACGATTAACTCGAGGGGGCTGTCCGTGGCAAGCGGTTGAAAATCCAAAAGAAAAATAAGTTACTCGAGCGCGTCAGATATTCAGTGTATGTAAAGTAAACCCTAAAAAGTGTCGTATTAAAATGTCTGACGATTTGGATATGGCGCAAAGTATAATTAATATTTCTATTTGTAAAAAAAAAACGTAATCTCGAGATACTCGAGCGCGTCAGATTTTTATGCAGGAGGTTCAAATTGATATCATAGTCCTCCTGAATAATAATCTGACAATTATACGGAGGAATATCGCTATTCTGAGCATCTTAAAATAAATTTATAAAGAAGATAACTGCATTCACGCATAAAAAAAGTATAAAATTAAATTAAATGTAGTAATTACAAATAGAAACTCGTCTACATCATTAAAATCCTATCAAAAACATAAATGTCAAATGAGAGCCAAGTTCAATTATGATATATGCCTTGGTTTACGACTTCACGGACAAAATAAGTGAAATCTAAATAGGTGCCAAGTTCAGTGGTCAGAGGGCCAAAGCCTGCCAGGGTCACGGGACTTATTCCATCACCGTGACCCCGGAACATAAAGGGCTATTGAAGGACACCGTTGATTTTAGTCAGTACGAGTCTGACAGTCCCTCCCGCCCTGCCCGGGGTGGGAGGACTCATTTGATGATTTTACCACGTAAAAAAAAAAAAACAAAAAAGTTAAGTGGTCAGTCCTGAAGTTTATTTATTCATATCATATAAAAATCAATGGCAGTTTTCGTTGTAATTTTATAACTCAAGAAAGGGCTCACCTATCCAAACCAAATATTTAACTTTGTTCAGACTATTTAGTAGTTGGTTTATGTGAAGTTTGCACAAAATCAGTAGAGCGGTTCTTCATATATCACATTTTTTTGTAACAAATTAATTCAATAAAAGGCGGATCATTTTGTTAATGGGATTTTTGCTGTCAAAGTACCGAAGCACCTAACGGGCTGAAATGAAGATGTAAATAAAAATTAAATAAAATATGCACAAAATTATTTTAAATTAATAAAACTCACACAGGATAAATAAAAACAAAAAAAGAAACACAAATAGTGAAAAACAAAAATACAAGATTTGATCCTGGGACCCGGCTCTCGTTAGGCAGCTATATTACTAGTACGACCAGCTGGTTCGCTGACAGTGAGTTTTAAAAACAAAAGAAATGTCAACAATGACTGAAAACCAACATAATATAACATTGCAAATCCCCCAAGGGAAATAGCGTAATAATACATACCCTAATTAATTGAAGAGCAGTTTTAGGAATATTTGAGGAAAAATTGAATAACTATTATTCATTGGTTTAGGAGCCAACTCAATACATAAAAAAGCAACGTAATTCAAAATTGCTTAGCTCCCAAAAAAAAGAAGAAATAGCGTAATAATACATAACATATTAACATTAACATAAGCATATTTTTAGCAACATTTGAAGAGAAAATTGATCTATAATTTCTCAATAGCTTAGGAGTCAACTCAAAACATACAGACGCAGGGCTGAACGCTATAGTACTGACAAAGTGTCTGCGTTCTGATAATGATTATTCCTGTTGAAATATAATTTTATTGGTTTAAGAAGCGTGGAAAAACTAGCATTCAGTTAGTATTATTGCGGAAGTATCCTTTTTAATCAATAAACATCAAAATATTAAAAAAGAAAGCAAAAATGTATTGCTACTTGTACATGTTTGACAGCTCATGACTTGGAAACGTGACGTTTCACGAGGTTTTGCCTCTCTACATTTTATGTTTTGGCAATGTGATCTACCGATTTACGAATGTTTCAAACGTGGCCGATATTTGAAATAAAAATCAAAATAGCGGATGGAAACGTTGCGCGTTGGTACAAAACGCACAAAACCCTTTGACAAGTTTATGTGAAATAGTTTTTGAGAAATGAGAGGTAAAAGTGAGTTCGTGTAATATTACACACGACCAGAACTTGGCTTGACTTGTTAGTCCAGTCATTAAAGCCTAAACCCGAAAATAATTAGTAACACGCTGAAATTTTAAGGGGTTATTAAGGAAGGTAAAATAACATACCGGGTGATTTTGCAGCGTTCTGGGGTGTACGGAAAGGGTTGAAAAGGGGTGAAAAGGGGTGAAAATGGTTTTTCGTTAATAACATTGCCAAGAAAATTAGTAACACGCTGCAAATTTGGAATTAGGTTGTTCTTACCGTTTTTTAACGTGTATTAAATTTGCAGCGTTTTGCGACATACGGAACATTGTTTTTTTTTTAAAAACAGTACAATTAGTTAAAAACAGGGGTAAGAAAATTAGTAACACGCTGCAAATTTGAAATTAGGTTGTTCTTACCGGTTTGTAACGTGTATCAAATTTGCAGCGTTTTGCAACATACGGAACATTGTCTATTATTAAAAAAATAATGAAATTATTTAATCACACAGGTGAAAGAAATTTGTAACTCGCTGTAAATTTGTAAATAAGTTGTTTTTTACCGTTTCGTAACGTATATCAAATTTGCAGCGTTTTACAACAAATTGAACATTGTTTATTATTAAAAAACAGTGCGATTTGTTAGTAAAAGTAAAAAAGTAGCAGCACGCTGCAATTTTAGAATTAGGTTGTTCTTACCGGTTTGTAACGTTTTGCAAAAAACTGAACTTTTTGCATTCATTACCATAAAAACAATATTTCAGTTAGTAACAATAGTGAAAAAGTTAATGAAGAGTTGCAATCTGGAGAAAATGTTGTCAAAACCTTTTTGAAACATTTTTCAAAGGACATCATTTTTTTTTTGGGCCATTTCTGAAAGTGCCAACGAAAAAAAATGGTACCTTTTGTATTATTGGTTGGTATAGGTAGTACTAGTCATTTGGAGCAATAGTTACTATGGCACAAAAGTTGTAGGATTGCTCTCGGCCAAGTTATACAAGTTCGAAGATTCGTAATTTTCATACATTTTTTAATTTTTGAAAGTGCCGATATTCACCAAATAATGATAAGAATTACTAGAACTAGCGACCTCAAGTAATTTAACATAACGCCTGTAATCCCTGAGGGGTTGGGCAGAGGAGTACCGAATAAAAATGAATAATAATCTGTTTCTTTTTGTGAAAAGTAACAAAAACATTTTAAAATATACAAATCTGCTGGTAGGACCAGCCAGCATCGGGAACAGAATCGGGGTTGCCTGTGGTTAGGGGTCTTGGGAGAGGAATCTACTAACAATACGAAACGTGATCAGCACTGCTGCTTGAATCAGCCCTTTTTAGAGGGAAATAAAATCATCAAATGAGTTATCTCGCTCTGGGCTGATCTGTAGAGTCTGTCAGACTCCTAGACGCCCTTTGCGTTCCAGATACTAAGATAGTCGACGAGCTGGTACCTACATTTCATTCATACATTTGTTGTTTTCTCAAAGAGCCTCATAGCTTTGGAATACGATACATTGTATGTTAGCGGTAAAACGGGTTTGCCTCACCGCCCGCCCAATCAACGAGACTCGACTGAAACTCGTCCTTGGCATCCCGTGGATGAAAGTGCCAATAAGCAAATAATGATAAAAAACTAGCGACTTCAAACAATTTAACATAAAATATCATTACACCTGTTATTCCTGAAGGGTTGGGTAGAGGTGTACCCAATAAAAATGAATAATAATTAATCACATTATTTTTTGTGGTTTTTTTTTTAATATATAAATCTACTGGTGGGGCCAGAATCGAGAACAGAATCGAAGTTGTCTGTATTAGGGGTCCTGGGAGAGCGACCTCCTAAGAGTACGAATCGTGACCAAAAGTATTGCTTTTTGAATCAACCCGTTTTTTGGGTAATAAAATCGTCAAGTCAGACTCCTGCTGACTGACAGTCCACCTCCTTCATTAGGTTGCAATATGCGTTCCAGATCTAAGATAGTCGACGACCCGATACATTTCATTCATACATTTGTTGTTTTCTGAAAGAGTCTTATAGCCTTCAGTACGCGGAACTGTCAGATCCCAATTATCGGTGGAACGGGTTTGCATCGCCGTCCAATCAACGAAGCTCGACTGATACTCGTCCTTGAAATCCCGTGGAACTTCAAGAAGCAGTCCCGGGGCTGACTTCAAGCTAGTTATCCAATATTGCAAGGCAACCGCCTCTTTTTGGAGACTCTTACGTGGAAGTGGTGCGGTTAAAGTCCATCTATGGGAACTCTGTGTCCGTTGTCTCCATAAGAAAGAGACCGGATAAGCTGATCGCACCAGGGAATCATGGCTTTTTGGGTGATCCACTCATATATGCTTGAGGGGCTTCTGTATCCAGATCACACCGTGGCAATCCGGTAAGGAGGCAGCCGCTTCTTCTGCAGTAGCAATGACAGCGAAGTAGGAAACAGAACACGTGAAGGAGAGGACGCCCTCGAAATCTCAATCCAGCTGCATACGGCGAGTAATGAGGAGCTAGTCGTCTTATGCCTGCCAGGTCGCAGGACTATCTTAGCAGGATACCGTAGCACAATTTTGATGATTTTACTAGCCAAACAAACGTGCTTGATTCAGAAAGTAGTTCTGTTGGTCAGGATTTGTATTGTTAAGAGGTTTCTCTCCCAAGATCCCTACCACAGGCAACTTCGATTCTGTTCCGGATTCTGGCCCCACCAGCGGATTTATATATTATTTTAACATGTTTTAACTTCTTTTCACAAAAAATAAATTGATTTTCATTCATTTTAATTGGGTACACCTCTACCTAACCCCTTTTTTTTAACTAGGTAAAATCATCAAATGAGTCCTCCGACCCCGGGCAGGGCAGGAGGGACTGTCAGACTTTTACTGACTAAAATCCACGGTGTCCTTCAATAGCCCTTTCTGTTCCGGGGTCACGGTAAGGAAATAATCCTTTGGCCCTCTGAGAGGGGGCCCCGTCAGTGTGCTGACGCTCTTTGAGGCGCGCGTGGGACTCAACGAGCCGTCGACCCGGGCATTGTCCATGGTCGGGCAGCGAGTTGCCCTTTACTCGCTGCCCGCATGGCCGCGCCTACGGTGGCCGGAGATCATCTGCTGACGTCCGACGCCGCGGGCGCCTACCACTGCGGTTGGGGCGGAGGGAGGACGCTGTCCTCTCTCTCTCTCGGCCCACCTCCTCCTTCGCGAGCATGACTGCTTCGCAGAAGGAGGCGACCGCTTCCCACTCCGTCTCGCCTCGCTGCATGGCCGTGACCAATGCCGGGCGCGAGAGGTCTCCGCCTATTGCCGCCGTGAGGTCACGGCGATGCTCCACCCAAGCAGGGCAGTCCTGCACCGTATGCTCCACCGTATCCTCCGGGCGGCCACAGCAGCCATGTCCGCTAAGGACCTGTGTCATGCGATAGCTGAGGACGCCGTGGGAACTATCTAGCCACTCCTCAAAAAGGGGTCTGACAGCCGCGATTGCGGTTAGCCCGTGCCTCGGTTGCGACAGTCGTTCTCTCCAAACTGCCTTGAGATCGCGCCGGAGCTCTTCTCACTGCGCCTCGACTTCTCGAGGCAGAGGGAATACACCCCGACGCTGCGCCTCTACGCGCCACTCATAGACGCGCCGGAGGGCAGTCACCCCCAGATCAGCGATCCGGCAAGAACGTTGGCTGATTCGCAGCAATCGTGCGGTATCCTCAGATCATTCTGATATCCATGACCCTCTGGCATGCGACCAGCTTTGCCGGCCGCGTTCGAATGCTCAAGGCACACACGGGGGCCATGGAGCGCACGACAGTGGGCGTGCAACCTCCTGCAGGGGGCGTTTGGCCCGCCGATATTGGGCAGGAGCCGCCTGAGGGCGGCTGATGCCCGGTTCAGCCTTGGGGCCAAACGCAGGAATCATCATCATCGACCGTGCTACGGTACCTTTCCCGCTGAAATAGTCCCGCAAGCCGGTAGGCGTTTGGGTTCTTTAGACGAGGGTGGAACACGATATGCTGTCGTCCTGGGCCTGATCCTTGATAAGACACCTAGCTCCGCATTACTTGCCGTACGCGACTGGATTGAGATTTCGAGGGCGTCCTTTCGCGTGTTCTGCCTCTTCCTTCGCTGTCATTACTGCTGCTGAAGTAGTGGCAACCTCCTTTCCGGATTGCCAACGTGTGATCTGGAAGCAGATCCTCCAGCATCTTTGTGTATGAGTGGATCGCCCGAATAGCCATGATCCCCTGGAGCGATTGGCTTGTGTGTTTGCTTCCGTATGGAAACGACAGACACAGGGTTCCCGTAGAGGGGCTTTAACAGTACCACTTCCTCGTACAGCCTTCAGAAAGCGGCGTTTGCTTACAAGGTTACTAACAGCTTGATGGCAGCCCCGGCTCGATCCTGTTTTTGATCCAAACGTCGGAAATGCTCCTTAAAGTTCCACGGGATGCCAAGGACGAGTTTCAGTCGAGTCTCGTTGATTGGGCGGGCGGTGAGGCAAACCCGTTTTACCGCTAACATACAAGTATCGTGTTCCAAAGCTATGAGGCTCTTTGAGAAAACAACAAATGTATGAATGAAATGTAGGTACCAGCTCGTCGACTATCTTAGTATCTGGAACGCAAAGGGCGTCTAGGAGTCTGACAGACTCTACAGATCAGCCCAGAGCGAGATAACTCATTTGATGATTTTATTTCCCTCTAAAAAGGGCTGATTCAAGCAGCAGTGCTGATCACGTTTCGTATTGTTAGTAGATTCCTCTCCCAAGACCCCTAACCACAGGCAACCCCGATTCTGTTCCCGATGCTGGCTGGTCCTACCAGCAGATTTGTATATTTTAAAATGTTTTTGTTACTTTTCACAAAAAGAAACAGATTATTATTCATTTTTATTCGGTACTCCTCTGCCCAACCCTCAGGGATTACAGGCGTTATGTTAAATTACTTGAGGTCGCTAGTTCTAGCAATTCTTATCATTATTTGGTGAATATCGGCACTTTCAAAAATTAAAAAATGTATGAAAATTACGAATCTTCGAACTTGCATAACTTGGCCGAGAGCAATCCTACAACTTTTGTGCCATAGTAACTATTGCTCCAAATGACTAGTACTACCTATACCAACCAATAATACAAAAGGTACCAATTTTTTTCGTTGGCACTTTCAGAAATGGCCCAAAAAAAAAATGATGTCCTTTGAAAAATGTTTCAAAAAGGTTTTGACAACATTTTCTCCAGATTGCAACTTTTCATTAACTTTTTCACTATTGTTACTAACTGAAATATTTGTTTTTATGGTAATGAATGCAAAAAGTTCAGTTTTTTGCAAAACGTTACAAACCGGTAAGAACAACCTAATTCTAAAATTGCAGCGTGCTGCTACTTTTTTACTTTTACTAACAAATCGCACTGTTTTTTTAATAATAAACAATGTTCAATTTGTTGTAAAACGCTGCAAATTTGATATACGTTACGAAACGGTAAAAACAACTTATTTACAAATTTACAGCGAGTTACAAATTTCTTTCACCTGTGTGATTAAATAATTTTATTATTTTTTTAATAATAGACAATGTTCCGTATTTTGCAAAACGCTGCAAATTTGATACACGTTACAAACCGGTAAGAACAACCTAATTCCAAATTTGCAGCGTGTTACTAATTTTCTTACCCCTGTTTTTAACTAATTGTACTGTTTTTAAAAAAAAAAACAATGTTCCGTATGTCGCAAAACGCTGCAAATTTAATACACGTTAAAAAACGGTAAGAACAACCTAATTCCAAATTTGCAGCGTGTTACTAATTTTCTTGGCAATGTTATTAACGAAAAACCATTTTCACCCCTTTTCACCCCTTTTCAACCCTTTCCGTACACCCCAGAACGCTGCAAAATCACCCGGTATGTTATTTTACCTTCCTTAATAACCCCTTAAAATTTCAGCGTGTTACTAATTATTTTCGGGTTTAGGCTTTAATGACTGGACTATGTATCGCGTGTCTTGATTTAAAATACATATTAATGTTAACTTTTGTTAATTTCAAAGAGACGAAATCACTCCACTCCACTCCACTTCACTTCACTTCACTCCACCTTACCCTCCTTTGCGTCGCGCAGTCGGATAAAAGTGTCGTGACAACTTTTCGTAAGAATTTTTTCCGTCTAGCTCCCTTTCACAACGCGCGTTATGGAACTTCGTTCCAAAAATACATTGCATTGACACTTACTCGTCTATTGTATCAACAGCCGGTATTATGGAAGTGCTAGTGGTATACACATCAAGACTCTCTCCAGCAAGTTCTGGTGCATCAACACGTGTCTGTTCACTTTCTGGAGCATTTAGTTTTGGTCGAAAATCTGGCAAGATTTTAACAGCTGTAAAAAGTTTATAACACTGGGCATGATAGCCATCGTTCAATGAAGTTTCTTCCGAAAGTTCAACAGCAGCATAGGTGTTGCTCGATCTTCTGACAACAGGCTTCGCTTTTCGATACTCCAAAACATGAACACACTTTTTTAAAGTTTCTGGAGTAAAATGTTTGATTTTTTCACCAGTTTCTTTTTGACAAAAAACACATTTTACACTTATAGTACAGTCAAATTAGGTCATTTTTTAATAAAGATTGGAATAAATTCTCTGGAGAGACAAAAACATTTCTGATGATTTCGTATGAGTCAAAGATCAAGTTTAAAAAACAAATTTCATTTACCCCCCCTACGGAAGGGGGTGAAAACTGTTTTTTTTTTGTTTGGTCATAACTTACCAGAGAATACAGGTGTACTCAGCGTAATTTTTTACATGCTTTAGAACACCTCAATCTACATGATTACGTTTTATTTATTTTAATCGGACCAACGCAGTGCCAGAAAAAAAAAGAAAAACTAAGAATTTTTTTTTTGGTCATTGCGGCCTCGGGGAAAACTGTGTAGTTTTGTAAACTGAGGAAAGGGATATACATTTAGACCTAAATACATTATTGATTTTGAACCCTTGTGTGACATTTACGGAAATTAGTTTTTCACGCTTTTCTGCCGCTGTACTTCGGGGGAAATTTTGATTGCTTCAAAATCATCACAATCATATTAATTTGGTTTCCTTTATATTTGCACCCTATAAAAAATTAGCATTTTGTTAAGGAACATACGTTTTTCCAGTATTTTAGTGATAGTCAAAGAGCAATTATCATATGGGAATTCCACGTTAACTCTACATAAACTTCCAGTTATATATTTCTTATTTTTATTAGGTGCGAATGTAGTATATTTAGAATACATTGTTTATTAAAAAAAACATGACTACAATAATTTACCCCGAAGTACAATTACAAATATTGTAAAATGCCGGTTTCCTAGGGGTGCAAAAGGGTGCTAATGTAACTAGGTGGGTGCAAAAAAAAAAGAGTGCTTATTATGAGTTTGCACCATCAGACTAATTTCCCTTGAGGCGCAAATTAAAAATAATAATTTATTAGCGTTTCTTACACCTTACACTTTTTTAGTGAAAAGTAACTATCCACCAACGGGGTATCTACATATATCTAAACATACCAAAATAAGTTATTAATGAAATTTCAAAATTTTGGGACTTTTATGATAATACCTAATATTAAACGATGTTCCGTACATAACAGAAATAGTGCAAACTAAGAGAAAACTTATATTCATGTCTTCTAATGATTCCACAAAAAATTACAACTACACGAGTTCCTTCCAATCTTTTTGCTAATTTGACTGTACTATTACGTCACTCATGATTGTAATGGATGTATGACTAATCACTTTAAATTCACAAAACACCACAAACAAACGAAAGCATCAAGCGTCTACCAAAAACGAGCACGCCATTGTTATTAGCTGACATGCCATTTTGTTTTTAGCGCTCATGTACACGACGCCGCCGCCGCGCCGCCGCCGCGCCGCTACCGCGCCTCTAGGCTGTGTACACGGTCGCTACCGCGCCGCCGCCGCGCCGCCGCCGCGCTGGCACCGCGATGCCATTCGCTAGTGTTTTATTTATCTAACAAAGGAGATGTCTCATTGCGGCCATATAATGTTTTTTTTTTTGAAATTCAAGGATAACTTCTTCGTTTATGAATCGGTTTTGATGATTCTTTTTTTATTGGAAAGAAGGTATTTCAAAGGCGGTTCCATGATATGGAGATTAGGGTTTGATGATGGAAGACCAGAGAAATCGAGTGGAGCTAAATAGTAAGAAATATCTGCTTCCCAACAAAAAAAGAATCATCAAAACCGGTTCATGAACAAAGAAGTAATCCGCGAATAAACATTAAAAAAAACATTATGGCCGAAATGAGAAACCTCCTTTTTCAGATAAATAAAACACTATCGAATTGGATTCGCGGTGCCAGCGCGGCGGCGGCGCGGCGGCGGCGCGGTAGCGACCGTGTACACAGCCTAGAGGCGCGGTAGCGGCGCGGCGGTGGCGCGGCGGCGGCGTCGTGTAAATGAGCCCTTAGTGTCATCTCGCACATCAACCTACAGGAGGTTGTAAGCTGCTTAACGGAACTTTTCTGTGGATGCCTTAAATTACTCTAAGGCCGAGAGTCTACCATTGCTGAGATGTGCGAGAAGAGCGGTAGCGGTAGCGGTGAGTGTAAGATGTGCTATGAAGATGCGCCGCCGCAAAGTAGCTGCGGTAGGAAGATGCGCAGCTCGAGCTATGCGATGTATCTATAATAGGGAAGACGACCCATAGCACGGCTCCATAGGACGCAGCCATAGCATGCATCCTTCCATAAAAAAACACATCTTAGTTGAATCTGTTTCTACCATTGCTGTGCTATGTAAGTCAATCATATTCATATGATTGATGGATATGAAACGCATCCGCAGTAACGTAGCATAGCACATCTCTGGTGGAAAAGCAGCCTTACAACTACAAAACTACAAACAAGTGACCTCGGCTTAGGGCGTCACTGAGGGGTGCTATGACAGGAAACCTCCACGTGCGCCCGTGGACTGGAGTCCCCTCTCGGATAGGTCCGGGGGGAAGACCAGTTTTTCGTGCCGGTGCATCCTGGGATGCGGGCAAAAACTCTTCTGCAGTGAAGAGTTTTTGCCCGCATCCCAGGATGCACGAATGCAGAATTCCGAAAGAAAAGTTGTTTGGTAGGTTATTTTACCCTCTTTCGTGGTCGTTTTTGAAGCCGGTTACATTTTTTTGAAAAAGTTTTTTATTTTGCCCTAAAAAGGGCAAACTAAAACGTTTAAATATTCAAACCAAATCGAAAAATAACCCATATGGGTGCAAAGTTCTTATCAATTTAAATAAATGAATTCCAAATACATGGTAGCTGCTGTAAACCGTTGAGGAGTTCTCTGAACAGTACTTTGTCTTCATCATCAGACCCCTAATGACAGTTACAACCCATCTTGGTGTAAAGTGCTCATCAATATAAATGAAATAAGTCCAAATCAAGGTAGCTTTTGTAAACGGTTGAGGAGTTCCCTGAACTGCCCTTCGTCTTCATCATCAGACCCTTAATGACAGTTACAACCCATCTAGGTGTACTTATCAATTCAAATTAATCAAGCTCAAACACAAAATAGCTGCTGTGAATCGTTGATGTTGGAACCTTGGCTTGTATTAAAGGAAACACTGTTTGCAGTTTGGTGTCTTTTATTAGACTAAGCCTTAAGTACAATAAAAAAGGAATATGAAGTTAAGTTGCTTACATAGCTAAGTGCGCGCACATATAGATAGGTATACGTAATAATATACTCACACTTCACCTCCCGGGGGCGAAGAGAAAAAAAAATAGTTGCTACGTTTTTTTTTTTGTATATAATACTATAAGAGAAGATTATAATCAAAAAAATAAAACAACTTATAATTAAACACGACAATGTTATACATAAAAATAATCAATTTATAATAAAATAAGGAAGAGAAAGTTCAGTTTACTTTTATTCATAAAATGGTTTAGTCCTATTTTTATGAATTATTTCTTCTTTATTTGAATTATTTTTTATCTTAACATTACACCCTAAGTCTTCTACAACTACATATGGTCCTTTATACAGAGGATCCAACTTACGTCCAGTTTCTATCTTAACACGTTCGTGGACAGTACTATCTTACAGGTTGCAGCTACTGAGACACTACTTTTTTCATACATTGCCCAGGGGCGTAGTGTCACAACACATGGTTAAAAACCATATGATATGACAGAACGGATATAGGCGTAAACGTCGTAAGGCGTTCTGTCACATAGAATATTATTATTTTGTAGGGATGTGACAGTACGGTCTTAGGCGTATACGCTTATATCCGTAGTGTCATATTGACGTTGCAAAATAGTATTCGTGGTGCACTTACGCCTTCAGGCGTCAGTTCTGTGTGTGATAGAAAGGTAATAAAAAGTAGATTTAATAAATCAAAACGTAGTTTTATTTAAGAAACAACATAATCACTTCCTGTTACTTCTATGGAATTATTACAATAGCAAAAACAAATCAAAATAAACTAAACAAAAACAAATCTTCTTAAAATTAACATTATTATAATTATAATTATCAGTCTTACAATTTGTACGGAAGGAACTGGATATCACAATCAGTTATATTCTAATCAGTTTTACTGTTATAATCTAAACAACTACAATTATCCATCTAACAATAAGATTATAACATTATAACGAATAAAGATTTTGAAATCACTACTGATTCCGAAATCTTTATTCATCAGTCCTTATACTTTCGTGGTAAATTTCGAAACAAGATGGGCATAATGGAGGTTTATCTGGACACCCTTTACAGCGATAGCTCGTTTCTCTACGAATTTTGTTTTTAGTGCAAACTTTGCACTTTAGGAAGGCAAACTTTTTCTTTGCTCCAGGTCGTGATGGGATTTGCTCTGGCCAGTGGCCACTCATTAAATTTTCAGTTACAGAAATGCTTTCCGGCGGAGGAGCAGATGAAGTACTGGGTCGGAAGCGCCTGTTATCGTGAATGCTGTTTTTATTGACCATGTCTCTTCCTTTAATTTTCAGATGACTAATCCCAATCATTACCATAATCAATTCTTCTCGGTAGTTGACGTAATTATATGAGGCGGCATTGTTTTTCTTATATTTTTTGAATAAGAAGTATGCATTCCAAACTGCAATATCCAAGAAGTGAAACAGTACCTTTTTGTACCACCTAATCGTTTTCTGAGGGCATGAGTAATAGGATACCATTTGATCGGACCTATCAACACCGGACATATGTCGGTTATAGAGATCAACTTCTGCAGGTTTCAATTTGGTCTTGCCATATCGATTTCTCACTTCCACAAGAGAAGGATGTACCTTTGTGGTAATCATCAAGACTGGACGTCTGTCCTTCCACTTTGAAACATACACCTTGCCCTTGCGTGCCCACACGTGCTCACCTTTCTTCACCTTTTTCATTGCAATAGTCTTAGGATTATCTTTACGATTTGAACGCAAGGTACCGGTACAATGAGTTTTCAGATCAAGCAACTTTTGTGATAATTTCACAGAATTATAGAAATTGTCCATAAAAAGATGATGTCCACGTAGCAAGTATGGACGCATTAATCTCATGACAAGTTTTTCCGTCTTAGATTCGGACTCACCTATGTTTGAAGTTGTCGCTTCCTTTCCCGAATACATCTTTACATTTAGCACATAGCCATCGTCAGTAGTGAGCTCATAGAATTTGATGCCGTAGCGAGCTTTTTTCGACTTGATGTACTGGCGAAAACTCAATCGACCGCGAAACAGAAGAAGCGACTCATCCAGCGACAACTCTTCACCAGCATTGTATATTTTACGAAAGTTTAGTGTCAACATATCAATGAATTGCGCAATCTTATTTTCTCCTTTTGCATCTAATTCTGATGCACAGATGCAGCGCAAAATTTGTTCATATCGTCGTCCTGACATTATAAAGCTAAATATGGGATGATAATATAGTACATTAGATAATGTAAAAAGACTTCTTTGTTTAGGACATTTAATGTGACCTTTGAGAAGCGTAATCCCAAGAAATTTCATCATTTCTTCACAGGTGGTCTCACGATATACTGTTTTGCGGCTATGTCTGGTGTGAGGCCTATTCGTGTTGCATAGAGCGTTTCCATAATTGTTTGTACAGTTTACCAAATATTCAACGGCACTTTGTGGGAATGCAAGATGGAAAAAGTCAATTACTTGGTTCAAACTATCAATAGTCACGGTAATACCACATTGAGAGTTATCAAAATGAAAATCAGGTATATCAGTTACCGTTTGAGACCATAATTCCTCTCTGACAGGTGTACTTGATCTCCTAGGACTAACACTGACAGGGTTTAGCTGATCAGAGGGCTCTAGTGACATGTTAGGGCATTCTTCCTCATTCAAAGGTAGACCAGTTATAACTGGGACAGGTTCTTGTATTAGGTCTACAGGGCAATCAGTACTTCGGGTGACTTCAATATTTTCGCGATTTACGTCGAGTTGAGTCGAGTCAATACATGATGATTTGTCAGTATCATCATCTGCATCACTAGACGAAGAGGATATTGACTCACCAGATGATAAAGTAGCTGTAACTTGTCGTATGCGTCTTGGTTTTGAGGCTTGAGTTTCATCCTCTGAACTCGTGGATTCGGCACGGGATGGTAAGTACTCAGCATCAGATTCATAGTCACCATCATCAGCAAATGGGTCTTGACTCGATTCAGGGGTAGAAGCTTCATCAAATAAGTCTTCAAGACGTTTTTGTTCTTTTTCGAACGAGTCTCGAGACGCCATCTGCAAAAATATTCGTTACAAATTTAGTACAACAAAATCGTGTTCATAACAAACAATAGCAACATAAATATGTTGTTTACATAAGCAACTAGACTTGAATTTGTATATTCAGTATGCGTAAAACAATAAAATTACGTTGGAAACAAAATACTCACTTTCTAAACAACAATTGCGCGCGAAATCATGCAGCAACACGCGGGATCACCGCAGCGGCGCAGTACTCGACTGACCGTATGCAAACATGGCGCCCACGGGCGTAGTGTGCGCGGGGAGAGGGGTATAAAAATATGAATGTGTGCGTGGAAGTACCTTCCTTTGACGAATTTTTGTAAATAATGCAGTGACAGTACAAAAGTCGTAATTATACCTGTGATGACAGTACAACATGCCGTTCCTTATGATAGTATGAAAAATCGCACGTCGTGTGGCGTACTGATTTTATGCAAGTAAAAACTGATACGTCGACAGGCGTACTGTCGTATCACTTTTAGCTGTCTAGACGCCTGTGGTCGTTACTGTCCACGAACGTGTTAATTAATAATAAATCTCCTACCTTATATCTAACAGGATTCATTGCAATATCATACTTAGCTTTCCTCTTATGTTTTTTAATTATCAAATTATTTTTAGCTTCAGATTGTGCCAACTGTAATCTGTATTTCAATTGCAATGGATAACTGTCTACATTGTATAATGGCTCTACATGATCAGACAAATTAGATGGTATATTACATAGTTTACCAAATACTAATTCATGTGGCGTGTAATTTGTTTCCGAATGTATAGTATTATTAAAACTGAAACACCAAAAAGGTAACCATTGACTCCAAGTTTCAGAATGATTGTCGCACTGAATTCTTAAAAATGAACCCAACACTTTGTGGGTGTTTTCTAGCGCTCCTATTGATTCATGATGATAAGCCGTAGAGGAGAGTTTTTTAACATTCAAAATCTTACATACCTGTTCCATTGTAGACGAAATAAACTCCGTTCCTCGATCAGTGGCTATTACCTTAGGAATACCAAATATTAGAATAAAATTTCGCACGAATGCATCAGCAATGGACGTAGTTTCTTTATTTGTAAGAGGAATTGCCTGTACAAATTTGGTCAATTCACATTGTATAGTTAAAATATAAGAATTATCATCAATGGACCTCTCTATAGAGCGGGAGCCAGGCCAAAATATCGTTAGTGATTTCTTCTCAAGCCAAAATTAGTAGACTACATAAGGGAGTCATATCATAAAGGTTCGTGGAAGTCAGCTGCTGTTCCGTTGGTGGGATAAGCAGCAATCGCCGTTCAAACACGTAGAAAAAATATTTTTTTTTAGTCATTTCCTCCCAACTGAAACCTGGTTTATATTGAAGATTACCTTGTATCACGAAGAATAAAACCAATCAGCCGACGGTACCATGGTGGAATACATGTCAGCTGGTCACTCGAACATGTAATTTTTTATTTTATTTTCAGTGATTTCCTCTCAACCCAAATTTAACCAGATGAAAGTTTACATGTAGTTATGGCTAAAACCAGGCGTCAGCTGGCTGTATCTCGGTGGAAAGATCGTCAGCTGATACTTTGAAAATTACAAACAGGACTAAGGCTCTCAGCCTAAATATGCATTTAGTTCAAAGTTTTCAATTCCTTACCAACAGAAAACTTGTTTATATTGAAGCTTACTCAATATCACGATGAAAAGAAAAAACAGCTAATGTTTAAAGGCAATTAAGGATAAAAAGCAGAGTCACCTTAGTTGTTTCTTATTAAGTTGGGCAACGGAGTGATATTGATGATTCCGTAAGAGATACAAAAAAACTTAAAAAACATAGAGGGCCAAATCCTGCCGGGGTCGCGGGACTGTCTCATCAGGTAACTATGAACCTGGCACGTAAAGGGCTATTGAAGGATATGACACATAAAATATGTCGCAGGGAAATGAGGAAATCAGGGATTTCACGAAATCCCAGAAGCTGTAGAATAGGTATTCTTGTTTATTACGTCATCTTACTAAAAGTATCTAGTGATGTGACAAAATACTAATAATTAACTTTAGTGGAGTCACATAATTATCATTTCACTAAAACAAAATCTAGTAAAATGTCAGAACCCGTCGACAGCTCCAACTTCTGGGTGGTTTAAAAAAAATAACCTAATCTGTCCGAGTCGGGATGCTCCTAGTCGTTTTTAAGACATTTTTTATTTCTCAGTGTCCCGTTTCGTACACTCCTACTAAAATACCAGCTGAACAACTTGTGCATTTGAACGAGAAGAAGACGGACGGATTTTGCACCCCGAGGTTCAGTTTGGTTAAGTTCCTTTTATACCTGTATACAGAAAAATCATCAACAGTACAGTATTCTTTATTTTACTACATTATGTATAGTGAAATGACATATCTCTGACTTTTTATTAGTATTTTTCATATTACTAGATACTTTTAGTAAGAAGACAGAATAAACAAGAATATTCCACATCTTCTTTTCGTCGATTTCGTGATATCCCTAGGGATTTCGTGAAATACCTGATTTCCTCATTTCCCTGCGACTTATATAAGGATAATATATGACACATTGACTAAAACTAAACACGACTTTAGGCATTTGAAGGAACACTACTTATTTACGGTTTTTTTAGTGTCAACGCTTTTTAACTGTCGTGCGAATTAGGCTTAATAGTTACCCATGATATTTATCGATGCAAATGCCATTAAAAAAAAACGTGACAGATAGGGTAAAGTACCCAACTGCTGACCTCCCACCAACTATTGACCGCATAACAGTTTTTATCAAAAATAATAATAAATCTTCTTGCAGTGCTGCATAAAGAATACAGAAAATGAAATATAATTTATCTTGTAATATATTGGCGTCACAGAAAATTTAAATGAAGCAATAATGCGTCCGTAAACCTATGATAACAAAATACCCTCCTAAAATCATCAAGAAATTTAACAATTTGCTAAGCTGACGGTTGTTTTCAATGTCATTTTATTTCAGTTTTACACGATAGATTCCTTTGAGTTTGGTATTTTTTGGTTATTTAAGACAGGCACAATGCTTTTCCACATGATTTTCAAGTTTTAATGAGCGTTAACTTGTTAAAATGATGAGGTCAATATCTGGTACACTCAAATGTATGAATAACCATTTTATTAACATGACATGTCAATAGCTGGTAATTTACCAAATGTACGAGAATACCAGTTACTGACACCACGGTGTGTACGTATGGTTCATTTTTAATGGTGAGGTAGCTTAACTTTAATGCATCTGTATTAAGCCCATGGGCGTTGGCACTCCTAAAGGTGTGTATCTGCATAATCACAAACATAAAAAATACCTTACGCAGTAACCTGACTACCTAGCATAAATTGAGTGAGGTACTTATATTTTCGGTCTACTGTCACATTCTGGATCCTCCTGAATATTTTAGACTTTTAGACTTACTAATATTATAGGAAAAGTGAACGGCTGAATGGATTTTGACACAATTTGGCAAGCAGATTATTTTAAAACCTGGTTAAGTGGGTGTACCTGGACGCAGGATACTTTTTATGTCGGTATATGGTCCCGTGGGACAATTGCAGAATATAACACGAGCAATGCCTCAGCCACAGGTTGGTTTAATGCATAAAATGACAAAATATACCCTAACCTGCATGTTTAGGCAAAGTGTGAGCTAGTTTTTTATTTGTATCTATGTTTTCTTCATTTGTGAGGTCTTTTACATAAGTTTAAAAAGTTAAAACCGTCTTATGTAATAAGGAAAATATTAATTCAAAGGTTTTGAAACTCACTTTGTAGAACTAAAGCCGTGTTCTTTCAATTTATATTTTGCCGGCGAGTATTTTTATATCTGCTGCATAATACAGAACAGTGAAATTAATAACTACTAATAAAGAAGAAAAATTGGACAAAAAGAGATAAAAACTACAACAAAAAGTGATAAAAACTACAAAATTTCAAAATTAAGTGCAAGAATATTATTAACGGCGTTTGAAGACTGAAGACCTAAATAGTGTGAAAAAAGAAAATGAGAAGGGCTATAAGACTAGCTTTGTTTGTTTTTTTTTGTCAAATAAAACCTCGTATCACATTCACAATAAAAAATATTTGAGTTTATTCTTATACTACAGGAGGTCAAAAAATGGTCATTTGCATGATGAAAATTTGGTACAAGCATGTTAATAACTGGTCAAATGGCCTGTTCTTGCTAAACTCGAAAAAAAAAACACTTCTTACCTTTGTATGACTGGCAATAATGTTTTAGTTACATTCTCCAATGTTTATTTTATCTTCCAAAAACATTCATTTCCACTTGCAACTCGTACATTAGTTTATTTTGCGAAAGAAGCAAGGAAAACCGCTTAAGGGGTCAATAGTTGGGTGTTTTACCCTACGTCAAACAAAAAACAAAACAAAAGATGTCTAATATAACGCCTTTTTGCGTATTTTGTAAAAAAACAGGACCCCGTTTAAAAATATTTAATAAATATGGTATAAATAAGTGCAGTTCAGTGTTACGTATTCGGAAAAAATTCCAGCTAACCGGACATGGAGTCGTCCTCCCTACGCATAGTGCAGATATCCAGCGCTATCACAGCATATGTTACAGATACTTTACGGCTTTGTCGCAAAAATATCGTAAACTAACTTCTTTAAAATTACCGTAAGTATAATTATGAATTACGCGATGGAGCATACGGTACGTTTTGTTTGTTTGTTTGTCGGAATTATTAGATACTAGCGACCAGCCCCAGCTTCGCATGGGAGCAATCTTTACTATCTTTTGCATGTTGAATACATTAATAAACCTCCCTCTTGTATCACTTTATCTATTAAAATCCGTTGTGTAGTTTGTACGTGACGTCGTTGTAGAAGCTGATTTTTTTTTTCTGAATAGAAGTGGGTGTCGCCACTGCGAGAATCGCCCGGAGGACACGGTGGAGCATACGGTGCAGGACTGCCCCGCTTGGGCAGAGCTCCCTCGTGTCCTCACGACGGCGATAGGCGGAGACCTCTCGCGCCCGGCATTATGGTCGAGGATATGCTGCGGGGCGAGACGGAATGGGAAGCGGTCGTCTCCTTCTGCGAAGCAGTCATGCTAGCAAAGGATGAGACGCGCCGCGTGTCGGAGAGGACAGCGTCCTACCTTCACCCGAGCCGCAGTGGTAGATGCCCACGGCGACCGACGTCGCTAGATGATCTCAAGCCACCGTAGGTGCGGACATGCGGGCGGCGAGTAATGGGTGGCTCGCTGTCCGACAATGGACCATGCCCGGGTCGACGGCGCGTTGTGTACCACGCGCGCCTCATAGTGTCAGCATGATGACGAGGCCTCCCTCTAGTGGGCCGAAGCCTGCCGGGGTCGCGGGACTTACAAATACCGTGAATCCGTACCGTAAAGGGCTATTGAAGGACACCGTGGATTTTAGTCAGTACGAGTCTAACAGTCCCTCCTCCGGCTCTGCCCTGGGTGGGGAGGACTCATTTGATCATTTAACCACGATAAAAAAATATTATCCTGCATTTTAAATCTGTAATACTATCTTCGAAAATATTCATTTATACATATATTTGATCCTGACCGATTTCGGCCACAGCGACTTGGATCTTCCTATTGAGATCATCGTTGGTTTACTCTCAGGTGACTGACATAGCCAGTTTTTGCAGTGAAGGTGCGTCCACATTCACTGCAAAGATGGTGAAGGGACTGATTCTACATCTACCGAGCAAATGCGCCTTCCACGTCCTTCATCTAACAATAATAAGACGTTTGAACAGTCCATATTAAATGTGTTAGAGAGAAAAATTTATGATTAACTCAATAAAACAATAGTAAATGATGAAGATCACAACTTTGCATTATCACTTGTCCCTATGCTGCAACGACTTAGTATTTATGACAAAATAGATGTAAAAATGCAAATTTTAAATATATTTAAAGAAAAATGTGTTCTACAACCAGAACTGCGCAAAATACCTATTATAAAAAAGAAAATAATACTTCCAAAGACGATGACCAATCCATGGCATGGACCACCGTCAGCGACCTCGCACGGGCCATCTCAAACACAACAGGCATTACCTGAAGATCGGATGCAGCCAACTCTATCGCCGAGTACTTACGATACTAACGACTCTGTCCAAAGCTATTACTCTAACTACTTTGTAGATGATTATGAATAAGAACTTACATTTGATTTTATAATAAAGGCTTGATATCTTTTATCAAATTCATATTTTTGTTGAAAATGCTGGACTGTTAATTTTTCGTTTTTCTTACTGGTAAATTATCTGTGTTTCTAATTAAGAATTCAAATGATTATGAGAGAAATGTGAAACTGATTAAACGTACTATTATACCTACTTTTAGGGTGACTTTCACCAAAAGTTAAACATGTTTAAAATTTTATTTAAGCACAAAATTGTATTGAATTTTTTACTAAAATAAAATTTTAAACATGTTTAACCTTTGGTAAAAGTCGCCCTTAGTAAGTTAGTTTTACTTACCTCAACGTCACACACAAAATTTGTGTCCTTGATATGTAATGTAAGGCTCCATCAATTTCAGTAAATTATCAAAAGTTGACACGTTCAGTCGGAAATACATGAAAAAGTTGGTTTATGGTAACTTTCGTCCAAGTGTTAAATTGTCCACATGTCATTACGTAAAAAAGTCAAAAGTTTTGTTATAAAGATCAAATGACAAAATGTCCATACGTCAAAAACTGAAAATGATTTTATATCTACAAATTAAATTTATTAACGACATTGGAACACAAAGGGCTTTTGAAATAAAAAATAAGGCGTCGTTTAATCACAAAACGTAGGATTTTGGGCCGTGAAAAATATGAATTTTGGACATTATAACACTTGATGATTTTTGCAAAACATTAGGTTATTCTGACATGTGGACATTTTAACACTTTGACGAATATTACCATAAACCAAAAAGTTCCGGGGGTGTTGTCTTAATTTACTATATAGTGTATAAAATTTTCCTTGTATCAGTCTTTCACTATACATATATGTGATGCACCCAATATTTACGACTGCGTCGTTTTGAAAGAGCACGTGTAACTAGAATGCTTATGAGCACAGTATCGATGAAGTCCATTTTGATACTGAGAAAGAATTGAACGATGTGTGCCGCGTCGTCGTAGTAGACAAAACAATTTTGTTTTAGGTGAGCGGCGTGTCGTAGACAAAACAGTTTTGTTTGTGTTTTAAGACAGACTTGTCTGTGTGAGACAAGACTGTCTAAAAACAGTTGTGACTCAAGTCTGCGCTCAGCCTAAGACAATGTTATGACAATTCTAATAAAAAAAAAAATTATAAATAACTACAGACTACCGCACTACACGTAGTAAAATCCTTCCCTTAAAACTTATCACCCCTTTTCACCCATTTACGGGGCGATTTTTAAAAAACCCAAAAACACGTGTTGTTGATTATTTTTGATCTAATTTCCATATACCTACCGGGTTTCAAATTCATCGGTAAGCACGATATTATTTTCCCATACAAACTTTAACATCGTCTAGAGTATCATTGGAGGGTAGTTTTAAAAAACTAATAATGCCCATTGTCACCCCCTTAAAGGTGAAATCCTTTCTTGGTGCTCTTCTACATGATAAATTGCAACTTCCATCCAAAATTCAGGTTATACGTTTAGCGCTTTAAAATCCTTCCCTTTAAACTTGAATACCCCTTTTCACTAACTTTGGGGGCGATTTTCGAAAAATCCAAGAACACGTGTTTGATAATTTCTGTTTTTGTATGTCGGGGCGCCTCATTGCTTTAACCTTCTTAACGAACTCCGAGCACTGGTGAGATGGCCATTAGCTATTACGTCAGTTTTTTTGACAATGATAAGTTGAAGAAGACACCAAAACCACGTACTCGGCGGACGTTATCTTCCAAAAGCGATAGTTACAGGAGAAATCCTATTATAGTATCCCTATGACTGTGATGACGAATCCTTCAACAATTAACCCACGTCCCGCAAGCAAATTACATCCTTCTCTTACATTTTGCACGAAGATTCCCAACTAGAATACCTGATACCAGTCGAAAGACTAGTTGTATTTTGGCTATTATTCTCTGGAGCGCGACAATGAAATCACGAGTCCACGAACCAACACTTTTTAATGGCGGCCTAGCCGCAACCACAGATAATAAAGTACACAGATAATAAAGTACACAGATAATACAGGTAATATAGTACACAGATACCACACGTCCCCTCTTAACATAATGAGCACTTATTAGCCCGAAAGAAAAATCTGTTACAAACAACAACAACAACATGTGTTTTCACATTATAGCTTACACAAACATGATTAAGAACACCGAAAAAACCTCTTTCAAAATTCACTATAAAGGAGACGACTACCCTGTTTCTAACGATGTTGTAAAAAGTCTTTGGTTGGAGATATTAAAGAAGAACAATTTATTTTATAAAGACTTTGAGGCAGGAGACGATGAAAATTGGTTTGGTACCATTGGTCCTTATTTAGTTTAGATATGTTTTCGGCGTTTGCGTTAAGAGTAAACGAATTAAGATTGGGTCATAACAACATGCCAATAACCAAACAAGGTGGGATACATAAGAGTTTCCCTGTTGCCAAGTACGGTTTGTCAGGTGCCCACCACGTGCTACTTGAAGGGGCTTCTTTCCCTCCTGAGAGACGTTCCTCGACTGTTCAAAGTCTTGGACCTATGACTACTTGGCTGTGCATGCTCAGAAATGAGGGGATCTATAGGAAAAAGTATGCAACTGCTGTCAAACGTGCAATGTCACACATTCCATGCATTGACGATATTATAGAGCTCACAAAAAACACGAAACAGGCGTCAGAGATAGCTACACTCACAACACTTGTTGCCGAAACAGTATTAGTGACAACTGCCAGACAAGCCACTAGAATGTTCTTCCCCATTACAATATTTTCTGCTGTTTGGCGTGAACATCAAGATGAGAAGAAACTTAGCTCTTTCTTCAGTACCACAGGTGCGGGGGGATGGTATGTGTACAAATGGGCATCTACTAAAAGATCAAACATACAACAATAGCAACCACTTCTGCAGAAACCAGCCTGAAGAGAAAAATGGATGACATTTTAGTAGATCCAGATACCTTAAAGCCAATAGAGGATGCAAAAAAACCGAAGATTGATTTGAGCCCTGATAAAAAGTTTTCCTGCCTCAATTCTATAGTTCAAATGCATGAACAATTAGTGAGAACTATTTTTGCAGAGAAACCTTCTCGAGAATCTACAAGGATGGATGTGGATGATTCCCCTCAAACAAGATTTTCTGAGGCTTTAAATAATATTACCGTGGGCAACCATGTTATCAGCATTATATTTACTGTACATAATGTTTGTACACAAGCTACAAAAAGGACAGACACAGATGTGGGATTTGAAGGATCAATTGGAGGCAGTATTAAACACCGCAAATAAGGCCATAGTGTGAAGAATCATGGTTTGCTCCCCGTGATCCAGTAAATTTTGACAAAACTGCCAGCTGCATTCAGTTGTTTAAAGTTACCCTGATGATGTAAAATCCGTTATTCAAATGTGATGAAATTTGAGATCAGACCTCAAGAAACGGCTTCCAAAGCAGCAATATGTGTGTGGAGTCTCGTTGTTCGTATTACCAAAGTAGAAAAGTCTGAAGAAATAATTATCCGAATTTGACATAATTATATCAGTCTTGTGTCAAAGAAACTCGTCAATTCGAAGAGAGCTCAATTGATACCAATACCACATTATCTACTACAAAAACTAAAATTTACCGTGTTATATTGAGGTATCGCTGAAAAAGTGCCATAATGATCAAATAATGATGGTACAGAGTTGGCACCCTTATACTTGATGAAACCACGACTTTCGGAGGATCCTGTCACCAACTCACCACTATTCCTACCGTGGGTATGAGATCGAAGAGTGTCGCAAACATAAAGATAGTGTTGTAATCGCAAGGATGGAAGGAGAAAATGCAATCACTAGTTATTCGTATCAAAAACGCGGACATCGGCAGGTAACGTTTGTACCAGTAAATGTGTAATTTCTAGTGACCGACCGAAATTTCGGTTTCGGCCGGTTTCGGCCAAAAAGTCTAGTTTCGGCCTTAGTTTCGGTTTCGGCCAAAATATAGCCGAAACTTTCGGCCCCGCCGAAACTCAAGTGTTCGTGCATTTTCGTGCGTCGTTCGGTAAAATTCGTAGCTAACACGTGTTTGCTCGGGTTATGGGACATCTCGCCCACGAAAAAACTGGCCCACAGGCCAGATGTCACCTTTTTAAAATGTGAATGGGTATATTCGCCCGGACCAATTTAGTAGAACGGGCCAGATGTCTTCTATCAAATAGTAAAGGGATATTTCGGCAAAATCGTATATTTTTAATTCAATATCTGTTCAATAATAATATAATCAGCAAAAGTACTAGGCAAGCATAAGTTCAAAGTGGTATATGTACTTAAATAATCCTCCTGCCTAGAATTATTATTTAAGTACATAAATAATTATATATATTTATTACAGTCCGGGCGAATATACCCATTCACATTTTAAAAAGGTGACATCTGGCCTGTGGGCCAGTTTTTTCGTGGGCGAGATGTCCCATAACCCGTTTGCTCGCCGGCGGCCCCAGCTCAGTTCGCCACCGTCTATTTAATCGTGAGTTGAGGTAATGTTTTTGAGTTTACTGCCTACTAAATAATAAAATATGTTACGTACGTTAATGATTAAAAAACTAAGCAATCGTCAAGGCAGTGACTCTATTCGACTTCTTTGAAATATGTAATGCTATTTTTTCAACACAGTATTTTTGTGATGCTGAATATAGTGCGATTGCTGAGACTTGAAATCCAGTAAAACGTTGAAAACAATGATTTTTTTTATAATTTCGAATAGATTATAGCAAGAAGTCATGTACAAATATCATAGAAAAATAGATATTTCTTAAAAATCTGCTGTTTCCATAAGTTTGCCGTATACCATTACTTTCCAGAACTTGATCCTTATATAAGCAACACTGTCGAATGGTGTTTTAATAATAATATAGTGTTTTTTTTTCCAAAATCAGCGGTTTCGATTCCTGGCCAGGGATTATTGATTTTTCTAAAATCCAATGATGCAGTTTTCGTCAAAATCGGTCTCGAGACTCTATTCAATGTTTTTCGATATTCCTCATTGTTAACGATATAGACATCCACGCCCACTTAAAAAATCAACCTGTATATGTTTTTTTTATGTGTTAATAAATGTAAAAATAAAAACAGTAAAAGTAAAATATCAGAAAGAAAACGATTATTTAAATGTTTTTTCACAATTTAAATGTTGTGCGAGGTGCCTCAAAACAAGGAAAACAGATTGTTATGGGACCCAGCGGTTGAATCGGGAATTTATTCCCGATTCTCTCCGTACTCTAACCAAGGCTAGTTTAAGGCACGGCGAAGTTGTAGCCACCTACTGTTCCGACTTGTCACTGATGGTATGGAGAGATGCTAACTTAGTTAGCATGATATCTACATACCATCCGCTGCAAGTCGGAACGCAGGAGAAGTACAATCGCACGGCCTATAAACCTAGAATTGTGCTAGACTATAAGAAACACATGGGGGGTATTGATCGTAAAGATCAGTTCCTCTCTGCTCAGCCGCTCGAAAGAGTTCGAAACCGTGTTTGGTACAAGAAATTGTTCCGCAGGCTTTTTAACTGTGCAGTTTTCAACAGTTTTATTATTTTCAACACCAAACACAAACTGTCGCATCGCCAGTTTCGAACTGTGTTGGCCGAAAGTTTGCTGAAGACCTATCGACAGTTAGACTTGACGACAGAGACGAAACTTATCACACGGACGAACACACAGACAGGACAAATAACCAGATTTGTAAAGCGGAACTCACATTCTACAAGGATAGTACAACCATACGTGGAGGGGGAACACTTCCCTATTCAGAAAGTAAGCGGAGCCGTTGTTGGTTGTGCGCAAATAAAAGGAATAAAGTGAGTCGAACAGGTATTGTATTTTTTTATTTAATACTTTATTATTGTTCTGTGTGTTCAATATCAAATAAGTATTTTTCTTTCACAGTCTGGAAGTGTATGGAATGCGACGTGAGCCTATGCATCGTGGGATGTTTTAGGGATTTTCACAAAAACTGTGATTGATTCTAGTAATCCCACAAGTGAAAACTGACCCGGCTCCGTCGTGCTTTCAACTGCTTACTACTCGTTTTTATACCGCGCACCCCTTCATCATCATCAGTCGCTGCCACGGTTTATTTTAGATAATGATAATTTTGTTTCTGAATTGCTTTTGTTTTTAAATTTTAACTTGCTACATCGTTCTCATACAATGTATCATCTCCATGTTCTTCTCCATACAGATACACCTTGTAATGGGTATACACGGACTTTCCAAATGTCCTTTCTACGAACAGTACCAAACTGTTCGTCGTTACGTTGAGCTCCTTGAGTTATGAGTCGAGCTTCACGATAACTGACAAATGCTTGCACTGACTGGACAGGACCACTCAAATTTGTATGGCTCTTTCTTCAAAAGACCATCTCGGACACAAACCGTGTAATGTCTGGACTTTAAAAGAGACGATGACCTCTGAGTTTGTTTAGGATGTTTCTTCTCAGAGTAGTCAGGTACGAAACACCGGCCTCATCTAGCTATAAAAAAGTATTTTGACTTGTAAAAGTGTTTGTAAAAACCTATTTGCAAAATAAATATTATTTATCACAGTTATTATGTCTTGTGTCTGGGAATGTAGCACTAACATTTTGTAGCGTATAAACTTTTTTTTTGTGTTTAGGAAAACAAATGTGTTATTCCAAGTTATAAACTATCTTTGTACCAAACATCCAAATCCGTTGAGTGGTTTTTGCGGGAAAGAGTTACAAACATACACCCATCCAAACAAAGTAGGATTTAGTTATTATGTTGTTTAATTTTAATTATATTACACTTACATAAGATAAAGAGTTTCACAATTAATAAATTAAAAATATGTTAAATGTAAGTAAAATGTTATACATATAACTACCGCATTGAATGTTTACTCGACAATAGATTTCAGCCAAAACATAAACAAAAGACACTACATTTAAATTCTAAATAGAAATTTGCGCACGTAAACAAACAATAATGGCGGCCCTTGTCAACAATTTTTTTCCGGATTGTGGTATTTCTTAACTTGTATTTTTTTCTATGACTATTGAATAACAATTGTGATAAATAATTGGAAAGGAAATTTATTGTAGAAAATAGTTACGTATGATGTAACTACTCTAACTTTATTGAACAAGAACAAAAGAGAAATGTAAAAACGCAGTTTACTTATGAGTATTACTTCAATCAATTACATATTTTTCTGTACTAGCAGGGCCGCGCCGCCCCTATGTGCGATGTGTGCGGCGCACACAGGCGCCAGAGCAATAGAGGCGCCGGATGACCAGTACAAAATATTGAAATTATTTTTGTCACATTACAACTTAAATTAATACTTGAGTAGTTATCGATAAGTAATAAGTAGATACAAGTGTCCCAAGACGATACTTATCTAAACTATCCGAATTGACCCAGTGTTTATATTTTGGGTTTTGTTTACATGAATTAGGAGCTCTGCTTTAAAAATCAAAAGAACCGCATTCGCTATGCTTTCCGACTATTTTATTATTAGTATAATATTCTATGTATTTTATTACAAAGGCCGTGCCGTGAATTAGTTTATAACCGTAACCCGATTCGACCCGACGGGGATTCCCCACAACAATTACAAACATTTTATCGAAAATAGGAAGGTATTAGCTAGTGGAGTCGCGGGTACGGCGTGTACTGGCAAGAAACTGTTAAATTGATAAAACTGGTGAAAATATTTCAGCAAAAAATTTGAATTAATGAAACTTTGAAAGACGACTAAATGAAAGGCGCTCCAAAGGTTTTGCGCACAGGCGCTTCATAGGTTTTGCACACAGGCGCTGCAAGGGGTCGGCACGGCCCTGTGTACTAGATAAACTTATCAACATAATTTTTACACAGTAGTTACAATATGAACTTAACTTTCAGATGATAACAATATTTTGAATGTTTGTGAAAAGGTATAGTTGTACTAAATTACTTAATTTTGCCCCGTCCGCAAAATTTTCGAGATCGTTGTACGCCTGTAAATATATTTTTGTACTGTAATTTGTTTTTTATTGTATCGTATGTAGATATAACCCGCCCATCGATTAAAGTCATAAACGTTATCGATCTACTTTATTAAATAATCGTGTTTAAAGTTCACGCGATGTTCTTTTCAACAGTAGTCAATGTTTACAGTTACTAATTATCAACAAACACTTAACAGGACTCCAATGGGCCATTCATAATCATTTATAAAAACAACACTTGAACGTTCCTTTATAAGCCGGGCGACCGGCAAAAAATGTTTATCTTATCGGGGCCACCTGGCGCTCGGCGTCGGCCATTTGATTTACGACCTCGGGCGGTTGAGTCCTCGTCCGGCCCGCCAAGCGGTTATAATACATAAAATGTTATTATTTTTTTATTATTCGCGAAACCCCTTTGTGATCCAGTATTTTATAGTAGTAGTAAATAAAAGCATTATGTAATATGGCATATTTATTTAAAATTAAATACAAAAGTATAAACAAAACCATCACAAAACTAAAAAAAATTATTGAGTACTTAGTACAAAAATATTCGGCCGCCCGTCTGCACAGCCGCGGGCGGCCATCTTGCTGCTAGAAGCATCTAGCGCGAGCGGTGAAGGTCAACTCGAACAGTCTTGTTTTGATTATTTTATTTGGGATAGTATTCATAGATGAAATATAAAGCTTTTGCTGTCATTTTATAGAAAATATAGTCTGGTTTAAATATAAATTAGTGTAACTGATACAGAAATAAGTAGTTATCAAAAAAAAAAAAAAACATCGCGAAATCAGGTAAAAATGTGTAATGTTTGAAGTTTGTATTTTTTTTTAGAATTCATCTTTACATTTGAAGCATATATTATAAATTAAGTTTATTCTCTATACATTAAGCTAAACAACGGTATTTTTTATATTGAAATCGCTCCCATAGTTTTCGTTCGGCGAACGTTTTCATCTAGAAAGGTTTATCGGTTAGCAAATGCATTCTGCGGCACGGTGCACTTTGACGTTTAATGCGAAAAATAATTGCGAGGGTGACGTATGTACGAGTGGTTAGTGAAATATGAATTAATACGCATCCTTTATTCGATTAAGAGACAATTTATGCCCAGTGTTGAGTTTTAAGAAGCAAGCAGTAAAATCTTTCCCTTAAAACTTGAATACCCCTTTTCACCAACTTGGGGGGTGATTTTCGAAAGATCCAAAAACACGTGTTTAATTAATTAATATTTCTGAACTTGTATTATAAATACTGATTTTCACATTAATCAACTCACGCGTTATGATTTTCCCATACAAACTTTAACAACCCCTAGATTACCGTGGAGGGTAGTTTTATGAAACTAATAATACTCATCTTTTTTACTTGTTATTGAATGTAATTATTTTAGCTAAAAATAAAAATCCGCTTGTTCAAACAAGAAAAAACATTACTTCAAGTGCCAACAAAAAAAAGAACATCAAAAATAGACAAATAAAAATATAAAAAACAAAGACAATCATAAAAAGGCTTTAATCGGCCACATGCTCCCCTCCCCTTTTAAAGAAGAACGACCTTTCTTAATGGCCGCCTCAAAATGCCCGCTTGGGTTCGAACATCCACCACACGTACCACCCCATCGCGGCCCGGGTGCAGAGCCGCGATCACTCCTCGTGGCCAGGTTCCCCTCGGCAAGTCCCCGTCACCGATGAGAACCGGGTCCCCAACCTTGACAGCGACATCTACTCCCGGCACGCGACGGGGCGCCAAAGTGGGTAGATATTCGGTGACCCAACGACGCCAAAAATGGTCACTCAGCCGAAATGCTCTTCTCCAAGTGCTACGGCCAATCAGTGCGGCATCCGTCAGGTCTGCAGTTGGGAACGGACGGCCTGATGAGTCTCCCAGCAAAAAATGGTTGGGGGTAAGCGCTTCCGGGTAGTTGCTGTCGGGGGAGATGTGCGTGAGTGGGCGTGAGTTTACCACAGCCTCGGCTTCTACCAGCAAAGTTGCCAAAACTTCTTCTTTCGGAGCCTGCTCTCTTAGTGTTACCTTCAGGGCTGTCTTTACTGATCGAATCAGCCTTTCCCAGGCCCCTCCCATGAAAGGCGCCGATGGGGGAATAAAACGCCATTTTATCTTTTCATTTGCCGCAAACTGTGGGACGGCGGCATCATATAGAGCTCTTAGCTGCCGGTTCGCTCCCACAAATGACGTCCCATTGTCCGAAAATATTTCTCTGGGCGTACCACGTCGAGCGGTGAAGCGTCGCAAGCACATAATGGCAGAGTCTGCGGACAAGCTGGCTATGATTTCGAGGTGAATTGCTCTGGTCACCATACAAGTAAATAAGGCGACCCATCGCTTCTCACTCCTGCGCCCAATAGTAATTGATACGGGCCCGAAGTAATCCACGCCTGTATACGTGAAGGCTCGTTGATGATGGGCGAGTCTTGCCTCTGGTAGATCTCCCATGGGTGGTCGCAACGTTGCGCTTTTCAGCAGCTTGCACAATTGACATCTATGGACCACTGACCGCACGGCGTTTCTCAATCCAAGGATCCAGTACGACTGCCGCAGCTCGTTAATTACAGTCTCTGTGTTGGCGTGTGCAAACTTGGCGTGATAATGGCTGATTAAAAGGCGTACAGCTGGCTCCTTGCCGTCTAGAATAATAGGCCGCCTGTTGGAAAGAGCAGAAGTTCTTCCTGCGAGATGCAAAAGTCCGTCTTTTAGTTGTGGAGTCAAAATAGTCAAACGACTTTTCTTGGGTACGGCCTGTCCACGTGTCAGGCAAAGAAGTTCCTCTCCGAAGGCGCTAATCTGGCTCCTCCCCAAAATGTGCCGTTCCGCGCGGATTATGTCTTCTGAGACTAATGGCGCTGGAGCACTGGAAGAAGAGGCATCAGACTGCGAATCGCGCTCAGCCGCATTTACAGACTCACAAATTCCTCGAATCCAAAAATTTTGAAAATTATGATCCCGATGTTTGAAAAGAGAGGCAATGAATTGATGAGTCCTAGCTGTTGCCCTTACCAGCCTAATCCAGGAACTAAAATGATTGATGTCAGCTACAACTGGTAAAGGTAACTGCTGTGTATTGATAAGATTAATGCACTCTGCGACACGTGATGGATGGTTAAATGATTTTGAATGACGAAGAGATGGCTTGAGCTCCTCCTCACCAAGAATTACTGGCGCTGCGACTTTGGTCTCTGATGGCCACTCAGAAGCGGAAGCTAGAAGGAAATTGGGGCCAAATAACCAGCGTGGTTCAATACTGGCCTTCCCTCGCGTCGCATCGTCAGCCACGTTAAATTCGGTAGGAACCCAATGCCATTCGACTAAACTAGTGCATTCTAAAATCTCCCCTACGCGATGCGCTACGAATGGTTTATATTTTCTCGCATCCCTGCGTAGCCACCCCAACACGGTCATGGAATCAGTCCAGAAAATTCGTCGGTTAGGTTTAAGACGGTGGGCCTCGCAGATTTTAGCGGCAAGTCGAGAGGCTATCAGGGCACCTTGGAGCTCCAGACGTGGAATCGAAGCTGGCTTCAAGGGAGACACACGTGCCTTTCTAGCTATTAGTGCAAGTTTCACGTCACCGTTGGAAAGCACAAATCTCCAATAGGCAACAGCGGCGTATGCCAATTCGCTAGCATCACAAAACACGTGCAACTCCAGATCTGAGAATCCGCATAAATTATAGCACCTTGGAACTCTCAGTTCCGTAATCGATTTAAGACATTTGAACCACTCGAGCCAAGTTACCTGGTCAGCTTGTGATAGTCTCTCGTCCCAGTCAAGATTCTTACGCCACAAATTTTGAAACATAATCCGACCTCTCACTACTATGGGGGCTAAGATTCCTAGTGGATCGTAGATGCGCATGACTTGGGCTAACACTACGCGTTTGGTGAAATGACCTGGAGTATCCTTGAGGCCCGGGTTGAAACCTATGATGTCTAGGGCAGGTTTCCAGATCAAACCTAGAGTCCGTGTTGAGGTGTCTGAAAGTGGTAAACTACCCAACACTACACTAGAACGATTGGCTAGTGAGACGTCAGACAACAGTTCGTTTGGTAACCGACTGAGTGCGCCAGGCTCATTTGATATCCAGCCGCGCATTTCAAATCCTCCTCGTTTATGTATCTCTACAATATTGACTGCCAAACGAGCAGCGTCCTCCGTAGGGATGTCTACACTTCCGATGAAATCGTCCATGTAGGTATCAGACGTAATAGCTTCCACAGCCTGTGGGAATTCGCCTATAAATTCCGATGCGTTTCGGTTCAGGATGTAAATAGCCGTAGATGGGCTGGAGCACGCCCCAAAAATCATAGAGGACATACGATAAATCTTTATTGGTCCCGCAGGATCATCGCGCCAAAGAAATCGCTGAGCATCGCGGTCGCATTCTTGTATTTTTACCTGCGGGAACATCTCCTTGATATCGGCGGTCAAGGCAATTTTCCCCTCCCTAAAACGCATCAAAATTCCTAGTAGGGGTTGTAAAAAATCAGGACCTGACAAAAGCATAGAATTTAGCGACACACCCTGTACTTTAGCAGCTGCGTCGTGAACAACACGAAGTTTCGCCGGTTTGTTGGGATTTACTACACCGAAATGTGGCAAGTACCAACAAACAGATGTGGGCGACTGTCTTGTACACTCTTCAGCATAACCCTTAGCTAGCATGTCCTGAATATTAGCCTTGTAACGTTGGGCGTATTTAAGATCCTTTGACATTTTCAGTTCAAGACTTTTATACCTAGAAAGTGCCAAAGGATAGCTCTCGGGGACAAAAAGGTCATCCGCCTTCCACAATAAACCGACCTGGAAGTGCCCATTTGGTAAGCGTTGAGCTGTGTGCTCTAGAATATGGAGGGCGCGCTGATCGTCCGTACTGCGAGGCTCATTTTTCTTGATTCCGATAGCGTCTAACCTATATTGTTCCTTGATGAGGTCTTCCAGGTCATGGTGTGGACGCTCACGTAAGGATACGTGGCAGGCAGTCTCCACTAAATTTGTCCGGCTGCTTGTAAACCCGAACAATACCCACCCTAGCGATGTTTTGATAGCGACAGGTTGGGTTTTTGTGCCTTTCCTGACCTCGGAAGCTGTTATTAGGTGCCAGTTGTCGATGCCTATCAAGAGTGTAGGCTTTGCTTCGTGGTAGCACAACTCCTCAACTATACCAGACAAGTAAAGTCTACAAACTGGACGCTGCTATCCCTAGATAACCCTCCAACACAATCCAAATGTAGGATGCCCTCAGGACCCTCGGCTCCAATTTTGGTGGCAATGTCGGCATCTATGAAGGTAGCCGTCGACCCATCGTCCAAAAGCGCGAATGTGTCTAGGCTGCCAGCCGGCCCGGAGACTGTGACGGGTACTATTTTTAATAGTGGGCGAAGTGTAGGATCAACTTGAGGGTTGTGGATTGCTACGAAAACCTGTTCAGTTTGATCAGCATCAGTTTTAGTCGAAGGTTCAGGTTTGACCTCCTCCACATGAGCAGATGCTCATTGTCGGGCTTACTTTTTGATTTGAGAATTTACACAACACAATTAATCCCCTCGATTTTTTGAGATTCCAAATTAATTCAGTAAGAAACAGGTTCAGTGGAATTACTGGAAGTTTCGATTATAACAACATGTCGCAAGATTGGGCATTGTCAGATGTGCTTAAGTATTTTCAAGAGGACCCTGAGATAAAAGGGGCACTCAATGCAACCGAGTTCAAATCCTTGGTAAACCCTGATGAGAACTTCCTCAAGTTACTCAAGTCAGCTTTGGAATATCAAGGATTTGATCCTAAAATTGTTATGAGGCAGATTATCAGGAACCGTTCTGCTTATGATGCTTTGAAGAAGCCTTTAGAGGAATGGGATTTGTCCAATGTCAATGATGATTTCAGGATTAAAACAGACACCATTCCAGCTAACCGCTTCACCAATCAGGAACCATTGAGTAGAGATCTCAACTTCCTCATCATGATGTTCCTCTTGAGGAATAACCACATTTCCAAGATAATTCAAAAGTCTATTCAAGGCTTGAGTAACATTCTGGAAATGTTAAAGGAAAAGTATGACATCAATGATGAAGTCAGAACCTCTGGAACAGCTCTAGGTTCTAAAGATGTCACTCTTCCCAGGATGGCTGGGGTCCTTCCTTCTGTTGCAGTTGTTCCACTCTAGGGCTGTAAAAGAGATTGTTCCTTATGCAACTATTCCAGGAATAATGGATCAAAATGCTGAAGCCCAGACTTCTGAGGAGGATCCAGGCACAAGCTCTCTAGAGTCAACTGTTTCACACTCAATTTGCTGCCCCTTTCTACCTTCTCTACACCCCAAAACTAAACCTGGTCAGTCTCATCTGCATGCCTTAATGATTTATGTTGCTATTCGTCTAGATGATGTGATCCATAAGAAGGAGAAGAATTTCACACCACTTCATGATCTGATGGTTTACTATAAAGCAGGATTTGAATCTCCGGCCACTCCAGATAAGGCTAGGATTGAGGTCATGAGGAAAGTAAACTTAATGGCCAAAAATAGTCAAGAATTCCGTCCTGAACCACTAAAGATTTCTCAAAGATGTTTCATGGCACTTAAGGACATGAGGGTAGATGACCCTTACTATCCTATGATGATTGAAGCAGCCAAATCAGGAGTGCTGCCAGAGTAATCGAGAGCTATCCTTTGACATTTTCAGTTCAAGACTTTTATACCTAGAAAGTGCCAAAGGATAGCTCTCGGGGACAAAAAGGTCATCCGCCTTCCACAATAAACCGACCTGGAAGTGCCCATTTGGTAAGCGTTGAGCTGTGTGCTCTAGAATATGGAGGGCGCGCTGATCGTCCGTACTGCGAGGCTCATTTTTCGTGATACCGATAACGATAACAAATTTTGTTTTCTTTGACGAAACGCCATCTGTCATCGATTGTCAAAGATGTAAATGTCGGGCAATTTGACAACTGCTGATGCTCACCTTTGCAAAAAGAACATATATTTTCCTCCTGACCTCGGAAGCTGTTATTAGGTGCCAGTTGTCGATGCCTATCAAGAGTGTAGGCTTTGCTTCGTGGTAGCACAACTCCTCAACTATACCAGACAAGTAGGAGTAACGACATAATGATTCGCGGGTGGCTGATTGGCTTTGAAGTCCTAAGTTTTTAATTGCCCTTGCCCGCTGAATTAAGAACTTATGTGAGGTTGATCGGCCTTTTATCTGAAAGTCTACAAACTGGACGCTGCTATCCCTAGATAACCCTCCAACACAATCCAAATGTAGGATGCCCTCAGGACCCTCGGCTCCAATTTTGGTGGCAATGTCGGCATCTATGAAGGTAGCCGTCGACCCATCGTCCAAAAGCGCGAATGTGTCTAGGCTGCCAGCCGGCCCGGAGACTGTGACGGGTACTATTTTTAATAGTGGGCGAAGTGTAGGATCAACTTGAGGGTTGTGGATTGCTACGAAAACCTGTTCAGTTTGATCAGCATCAGTTTTAGTCGAAGGTTCAGGTTTGACCTCCTCCTTCACATGAGCAGATGCTACAGATTTATCAATATGCAAAATAGTGTGGTGCCTACGATTACAATCAGCTATTGTGCAACTAGCCTTATTTTTGTTACAAAACCTAAAGTTGTGTGGAACTTTTTGAAGACAACGATAACAAATTTTGTTTTCTTTGACGAAACGCCATCTGTCATCGATTGTCAAAGATGTAAATGTCGGGCAATTTGACAACTGATGCTCACCTTTGCAAAAAGAACATATATTTTCCTGATCGGATGATTTTGCAGGCTTTGATTTCGACTTTTTAGGTGAAGCTGAAACCTTCATTCCCGACTCAGAAACGGCATGCGCTCGCTGTTTGTGTGAAGGTGCCGATGGGCATGGTGTCACCTCTAATACGGAGCCGAACTTCATCACCAAATCGACCTCTCGGTTTAGGAAAAACGACAACAATTCCACTCGAGCTTGACTTAGGTCCTCGTGGTTAGCCGCGAAATCTAACCACCGTGCGCGCAACAGTGGAGATAGTTTGCTAAGCAGTGCTCCAAACAGTTCAGGTGAACGTAAATAGTCGGAATGCTGCAATAACTTAGCAACTTCAACACAATTTCGCACACGGGTGGTGAAAACTTGTAGATCCCTTACCTCCGGCCCAAGCTTGGGTAGGGTCTTGATTGCGTTCACCTCCTGCAGCACAATTTGTTCAGGCCTGCCATAGCGACGATCCAAGGCATCAATAACGTCGTTTGCGTGAGGTGCCAATACCAAAAGCATGCTGACAGCTTCGCGCGCCCCCCCTTGTAGGGCTTGGTTGAGGCGCGCAAGGTTTTCTGCATCTGTGAAAGCACTTACCGTATCCTGAAAGGCTCGTTTAAACATAAGCCATTCGAGGGGCGATTTACCATCAAAACACGGAAGTTTTATAAACATTTTATTTTTGTTGGGGCCGTTATTCTTCGCAAGTGCCTTTAGAGCCCCCACTAGCTGCGTAACTCCAATTGATTCGTCTTCTGGGTGAATACCAGTGGCAGCAGCCCTGTCACCCCCGCAAAAATTTTGCTGATGAGGTGGTAATGCAGGACTCAGTGCTGCGATACTCTGAGAACCAACAACTTCATTACGTAGTGGAAGTTCCTGAGAACACAAGATAACTTTAGGATTATTTACCCCTACCTCACATCCACATTTGGATTGAGGACCCTTAACCGATGGGTCTCTTTCCTGATGTATAGGTATTTTAGTGGGGAGGGCCGTATTATCTAGCCATTGTTCAACACTGGCGCGGCTCCACCCACTACGAGAACCGTGTTTACTACCGTCTGCTTCAATTGCAGCGAGCTCAGCCCTATATTCGGCTTCGGCTTCAGCGGCGGCAATTTCTAATTGAGCTACTCGACGAACACGCTCTGCTTCCGCTGCGGCCTTTCTGGCAGCAATCATTGCGGAAGAACGACTGGAGCGGCTGTGTGTGTGAGTGGCGACAGAATGCGCTCTCAAGCTAGGCTCTAATTGAGAACAACGTACCTGAGAATTCCTATTGGTAGTCTGTGTAGTAGGTGCTGGGACGGGCTCACTACTTGACTGGGTAGGTACATTAGAGTTGTCTTGGGGCAGTTTCGTCTGTGACCTCGTCACAACCATTTTTTTATTTCGTGGACTAGTTTTCTTACTAGACACTAGTTCGATAAAATAGGTAGAAGGACCACTTGGACCACCTATACTCATATTCGTGCAAAGTTTCAAGTTTATAAACAAATGGAATAAGATTTTACATACAAAGGTTTTCACCCCTTTTCACCCCCTTAGAGGTAGATTTTCGCAAAATCTTTTCAACTACAACTTTTAACTAACTTTTTTCACTTTGGTTAAAGTCGCGTCATTATCTATCTCGCTCACTCATGGCAAACATACCCACTATCCATCTTTCTCATCATTTTGCCTTAACATTACGAACCTATCATCATTTTGCCTTAAGACCCCTTTTACCTGCTTGCGCGTAGAACTAAAATTGTGGTCGTCGAATTTACCAAATTAATTAATACTCCAACATTTTTGAATACCTGTAAAAGAAAGACCAGTTTTTCGTGTTGTAAAAAAACGTAAAATATTTCAAAAAACTCTTTTATTAACTTTGTGGTAATTAATCTCCGACAAGTAGTTTACTGAAAAATCAACGCAGAGTCGATTTGCGACTCCTAAATCTACCATTAATATTTATAATTTTAACCAAAAAAAGTACACAAGTCATCAGACATACGTTTTTGTCATGAAAAAACGTAGTAGAATTTATATTTTTAATAACACAAATTAGTAAAAAAATAAAGTCTGAGGTCAATTTTTACGTTTTATATCGCTGTTTTATCGCCATTTTTGGTTCGAACAAAGCATAATTACATTTTAAAAAATATGTAAATATAAACTATGTTTACAGACTAAACTAATTTCTAAATTTCATTAAAATCCCTTCATGTAATTAATCATAATATCGTTTTTAAAATCACTCTAAACTAGCATAAATTACGAAACATAACCGGGCTGCGATCAGTACGGCTCCAGCGCCCGTCGACGTAGGACCTGTGTCACTTTTTTCCTCGTCCTGATTTTAGAGCGTACGTATCGTGAACGGAATACTATACTGCGACTGCCACATTTTGATTCTCTCCATATATTTTTTCGTAAGGTAAGATTTTCGTTACTTTATCAAACTAAAGTATTTTTGTAATTATAATAGTAGTTTATAGAATTTGTGCAATAAATAACCATCCGTTTTTGTTTTATTAGTTTTTGCAATGGGGCGCAAGAGTGGTGAAAAATCCAATATGGCGGCCTCCTCAAGATCGCGGTCGGGCTGTTTGAAATCCAACCCGATAATATGGGTATCAAATGAAAGGGTTTGCTGTCAGGAATATGAAAAAAATAGTCACGTGTCTTATATCCAACATGGCGGACATCCAAGATGGCGGATTGGCTATTTGAAATGCATCCCCATGATATGGATATCAAATGAAAGGGTTTGTTATCAGGAATATAAAAAAAATAGTCACTTGTCTCAAATCCAAAATGGCGGACATCCAAGACGGCGGATTGGCTATTTGAAATGCATCCTCTTGATATGGGTATCAAATGAAAGGGTTTACTGTCCGAAATATGAAAAAACCCACATTTTTGATTTTCTTTAAAAAATTAAAATAACCCTACGGGGCTGAGAGAGGGGCCACTCAAAACGTGGGGGCGTATATTATTTATGGGATATATTTACATGACGTGTATAGATCGTGGTTGTAACTTGCAAAGATACGCTCCCACACGTTTTGAGTGGCCCTTCTCTGCCCCGTAGCACAGTAAAAATATGGATAGTACGGAAACTACGTACTAACGTTCGAAACGGTGCACTCACACAAACACGCGCATCTACGAGGCTTCTGAGCGGACATCGCAGTGCTGTTAGTTCTGAGTGCCGCGTAAAGACGAGTTACGTTTATTTCTACAAAATCACGAGTGTATTGCGTTGTGTAGGTATATAGCTGTTTGAACTCGGCTTCATCATAACCAGAGATTTTGTTTTTTAAACGTCCTAAGAATGATTTTTATCAATATCGAATTCTATATCCGCGTGACCGTTTAATAAATTCGTAAATCATTTGTAAAAAACCAAAATGGTTTCTGCTACAATTTCTCATAATAAGCGTTTTTCATAGTTTTCGTCTTCGAGGATTTTGAATCCGATAGTACTGTCAAAATGTAAATCCAAGATGGCGGCTGTTAAAAATATCGAGGTTTTCGTCATGGGTGTCGTTTTCATGGTTTTCGAGGGTGTTGAAACCGATGGTGCTGTCAAAATGTAAATCCAAGATGGCGGCTGCATAAATTATCGAGGTTTTCGTCATGGGTGTCGTTTTCATGGTTTTCGAGGGTGTTGAAACCGATGGTGCTGTCAAAATGTAAATCCAAGATGGCGGCTGCATAAATTATCGAGGTTTTCGTCATGGGTGTCGTTTTCATGGTTTTCGAGGGCGTTGAAACCGATGGTGTAGTCAAAATGTAAATCCAAGATGGCGGCTGCATAAATTATCGAGGTTTTCGTCATGGGTGTCGTTTTCATGGTTTTCGAGTGCGTTGAAACCGATGGTGTAGTCAAATTGTAAATCCAAGATGGCGGCTGCAAAAATTATCGAGGTTTTCGTCATGGGTGTCGTTTTCATGGTTTTCGAGGGTGTTGAAACCGATGGTGCAGTCAAAATGTAAATCCAAGATGGCGGCTGCAAAAATTATCGAGGTTTTCGTCATGGGTGCCGTTTTCATGGTTTTCGAGGGTGTTGAAACCGATGGTGAAGTCGAAAACGACACCCATGACGAAAACCTCGATAATTTTTGCAGCCGCCATCTTGGATTTACAATTTGACTACACCATCGGTTTCAACGCCCTCGAAAACCATGAAAACGACACCCATGACGAAAACCTCGATAATTTATGCAGCCGCCATCTTGGATTTACATTTTGACAGCACCATCGGTTTCAACACCCTCGAAAACCATGAAAACGACACCCATGACGAAAACCTCGATAATTTTTGCAGCCGCCATCTTGGATTTACAATTTGACTACACCATCGGTTTCAACGCCCTCGAAAACCATTAAAACGACACCCATGACGAAAACCTCGATAATTTATGCAGCCGCCATCTTGGATTTACATTTTGACTGCACCATCGGTTTCAACACCCTCGAAAACCATGAAAACGACACCCATGACGAAAACCTCGATAATTTATGCAGCCGCCATCTTGGATTTACATTTTGACAGCACCATCGGTTTCAACACCCTCGAAAACCATGAAAACGACACCCATGACGAAAACCTCGATAATTTTTGCAGCCGCCATCTTGGATTTACAATTTGACTACACCATCGGTTTCAACGCCCTCGAAAACCATGAAAACGACACCCATGACGAAAACCTCGATAATTTATGCAGCCGCCAACTTGGATTTACATTTTGACTGCACCATCGGTTTCAACACCCTCGAAAACCATGAAAACGATACCCATGACGAAAACCTCGATAATTTATGCAGCCGCCATCTTGGATTTACATTTTGACAGCACCATCGGTTTCAACACCCTCGAAAACCATGAAAACGACACCCATGACGAAAACCTCGATATTTTTAACAGCCGCCATCTTGGATTTACATTTTGACAGTACTATCGGATTCAAAATCCTCGAAGACGAAAACTATGAAAAACGCTTATTATGAGAAATTGTAGCAGAAACCATTTTGGTTTTTTACAAATGATTTACGAATTTATTAAACGGTCACGCGGATATAGAATTCGATATTGATAAAAATCATTCTTAATTTTCAAAATAAGCACGACGTTTATAAAACAAAATCTCTGCTTATGATGAAGCCTAGTTCAAACAGCCATAATAATATACCTACACAACGCAATACACTCGTGATTTTGTAGAAATAAACGCAACTCGTCTTTACGCGGCACTCAGAACTTCTTACAGTAGCTCGTTCTGTGTTCTTGTAGTAGATGTTTAAAAGGTTCTCATTCATAAAAAATATGAAAACTCGGAAAATGTAGTAGGTTAGGTTAGGTAGGACAAAGGGCTGATTTTTTAATAGTCAGACAACTTTTATCTGAGGAATGAAAATAGCGGTTTGACATAATTATTTTTTATAGATAAGCTGTCAAACCCCCATTTTTATTGCTCAGATATAAGTTATCTGATTATTAAAAAATCAGCCCCAAAACTTATTTATTGTTCAAACTTCACTTCTTAGGTTAATTGCAGATTCAGTTTTACTTCCACAACAATAAAATATAACTAACTTTAACTGACAGGTTATTTTAACACAAAATTTAAATAAATCACCGGAACAGTTTAACATTCGACATCTAACAAATATTGTGGCGGGCACATGCCGTTCAACCAATCAACGCGCGAGATGCTTTCCGTTCTATACCATTTAACAGTCTAATAGACTGAATAAACAAAAAAAACTTTTCCAGAAATGTAACCAAAGTGCATTACGATTATATCGGCTCAAAATTGTTTAGTCCGTCTCAACACTAGCGCTACACTGGTTGCGTTGTGTATGTGTGAACAGCTACGCACACATGAACATTGCTGCCGTCTTTTACCTAAACTCGAGCGTTCGAATTTTGTGAACTGGCTCTTAACATTACGAACCTACCAAGAGCTTGTGTGAATCAAAAACATTTTAAATGAGATAGCAATAATCGGCTTACTTGAGGTTTTAATTTTTTTACTCTTTTTTATTGTATGGAACTAACAAGTATTGTACCATTTTAGAATCCTGATTAAATGCCAACTTTTGATGCCACTTGCCAAGGCACTCTAGTACATATTTTTTAAAGGAGGGCTTCTCAAAGCCGACGGATGTTGAAAATTTTAAATTCGTAGTTAAACAAATAGTCTCAATTCTCGGAAACTTGAGGCAATTGTGTCATTATTTTTTATTGGGATTAGATGGCTCAGGCGCACAACGTCTCTTTCGCAAAATGTCACATGGTCGTAAAACGTCTCTTTCGCAGAATGTCTCTTTCGTAAAATATCTCTTTCGCAGAATGTCTCTTTCGCAAAATGTCGCACCTCTGACTTAAGAATAAAATTTTGATTTTCAAAACAAAAATCATTAATATTAAAATTATAGTGCAATTATGATGTTAAAAACTTAAGTATGTATTCCAAATAAAAACAATATCAATAGGTATCAAATATTTTACACGCATTCAAAATTTAGATCAAAAGAATCAAAAAAAAAAGATATTCTTAAGTCCCAAGTGCGACATTTTGCGAAAGAGACATTCTGCGAAAGAGATATTTTACGAAAGAGACATTTTGCGAAAGAGACGTTTTCGACCAGGTGGCATTTTGCGAAAGAGACGTTTTGCGCCTGAGCCGATTCAAGAAATGTTATTTTGGATTACATTTTCAAAGTTAAAATGAACAAAAATAAAAAAGGAAAACCACAATAACCGAAAAATGGTACAGTTTGATCAAATTTCTAGGTTTTTCTTAAAATGCCCATAATTTTCAAACTGCATGGGATAGAATTTTTTTCAGATTTTTCTCGTGATGGTTATGATCAATCCTATCACCCCGTTTCGGCTTGACGTTGAGTTTTGGGACACCCTGTATATATAGATTATAATCCGCTGAAGAATATGAATGTTCAGGAAGATTTACATTTTTTACAAAATCAGAAAGGGAAAGACACTATACTTTTTACATGGTGGATATCGTTATAATTTAAATACTAAAAACCAAAGCGGAACTACAAACTGGCGCAATGCGTCGGTCGGACTGCAATGCGTCGATTACTTTTGAATAGTGCAAAATACCAAATTCTTCGGAAAAGCAATCCATACATGCTTTGCAGATTCAAAAAAAAAATACAACCCCTTGGGGTATATTTCCACAAAACACCCTAAACTACGTCCAAAAAAAGAATCTCTATGCAAAATTTGAGTCTCCGAACTATCGACCCTAACTGACAATGCTCTGCGCTCCCTTTCTAGATCCACGTCATACTTCAGGTAACCAGATGGCCGAGGTATTTAACCTTAGGGGCCGAATTACGCAAAATCCGTTCTTATTGCTCACCTACGTGGTATAAGGAGGGCTTATGCCAAATTTCAAGTTTCTAGGACCAGTAGTTTGGGCTGTGCGTTGTCAGATCAGTCAGTCAGTTTTGAATTTTATACGTATATATAGAATATAGATAGATGAGATAATAGGATGATGTATGACGTAAGTATACATTAACACTACCACCTCTGAAATACCTTCTTTCCAACAAAAAAAAGAATCATCAAAATAAAACTGTATATAACGATGAAGTTATGCGCGAACAAACATTAAAAAAAAACACGTATACGGTCGAATAGGCCTTTTTTAGAAGTCGGTTAAAAAACGGGGTTGAATATAATCAAACTTATATTCCCGTTGCTAAGATGGCAACAGTCAGAAGTGTATTCGCTGTCGCAGCCAAGCTCCAAGAAGCTGGAATAGACGGATCTTCAACAATTTTAAAGAAATTGGATTCAAAGTTAGTCATTCAGATCCTTGTTAATTTATTTATAAGGATGACAACACTGGCTGCAGGTAAACTTATTGTTGCCCTCAGGGCCCCCGCTACCATATGTGCAATGTGTGCAATGCACACGGGCGCCTCCCTTAGGGGGGCACTAAAATCAAGGAAAAAAAAAATCAAAGTTGAAAAATTAAATAGCATTAAGTTGGGCTAAAGATACCACCAACTTTGGTACCTAAACAGAGTAAAATAATTAGGATTAAAAAAACAAACAGCGGGAAGCGAAACAAAATGGCGGGAGCGAGCGAGAGACGCGGGAATGATATTACGTGCGATCCGCAAACAGGCGTGCGGCTGGGCTGATTCAGTTCCCGAGTCTCGATCTTCGGAGATGTTCGGGGTTCCCAAGCGCGGAGCGCGGGGAGACGCTGCGGCCGGCCCGCACGAACGTGCGCTCGGCGCTTGTTCGGCTCACCGACGGCGCCGCGTAAATGCTCCGCGTTATGTTGTTAGTTTACTGGACCGTGCGACAAGTGCATAGAAACAAGTTATCCTATTATTTTGTTAGGTGTTTGATTGTTTATTAAGTACTTACAAAATTTTGTTTACCACTTTTTTTATTACAAAAATTAAGCGCTGAATACCCTGTGACTGCAATTTCAACGGTACAACCGTTTTTATAAAACGGTAAGTGTTCCTTAATTTAAACTAGGTACTATCATTATCCCAAATAGGATACCTACTGGTTATTATATTATGTTCACTTTTATGTTTGTTTGCTTCTTTGTAACTCTCCTTTATGACACGGTTCTTATGCAGGTACTGCTGTGATAAATGGGTATCAAAAAAGCGTAAGTTCTTAGAGAAGCGCTCGACGCTTTTTTTACAAAACAACATTTATTGTTTATTAATTTAAGTATTTTTATATTAATATTATCGTGAAAATTCTTAAGAACTGATATGGAGCCCCCTACGCTTTTCATAATATCAGTTATCGTAAAATTATTTTCCACTCTTTAGTTTCTTTTATCAATAAAACGTTTTTTTAAGCTATATTTATTATGAATTTTAAAATGTCGAAAAGTAATTGGGTTTTTTATACAAAAGTAACTCGCTCAATTTATATGTTATCGATCTTTAAAAAAAAAACATTTTGTAGGGTTTTTAAGAGCCTATGGGCACCACGTTTTTTAAAAGCGCAGGTGCAGCGCGTTTTAGAAACTTAAATTCTGTTCAATTATTACGCAATACACCTTTGTATCTGCAGAAACAGTTAAAATTCAGTTAGATAAATGGAATAATAATTAAACTACACTCGAGAGCAATGAATCCGGGTCACTTAAAGAATCCTAAAAATCTCGGAAACTAAAAATGCTAGGTTAATGCAATAAATTGTATTTAATAGACAATGTAATACTCCTTAAATGAAGGTATTAAAACTTCTTAGTTATTGTAAAGTTATATCCATAAAAAAAACAAATTTGAAAAAGGGCCACTTTCGAAGATGGAACTACGAATTACAGCATTTGGTTTTGCTTTTGTTCGTAATCTGTCATTTATGTGGGTACATAAACCATGTTGATAGTGCTCTATATTCATTATTCAAGCTGAAATTATGTCGCTTACGCCTGAAGAATGCACCAGAATACTTACAATGCTGGAAACCGGCCGGAGTCAGCGCGATACAGCCAAGACTGTCGGTGTGTCGCTGTCAACAGTACAAACAGTTCTCCGACGTTACGAAGAAACTGGTTCTAACCTACGCAGACCAGGAACGGGCAGAACCATACTTGGTGAACACCATGCTTCGAAATCGCTTTCTCACAGGAACTGAACTCAAATCAGTTTCGACGCCTCGGAGGAAGTAACCCAAGACGTCGGTTTGTTGAATCTAACCTAAAACCCCTTAGACCTGCAAACGGCTAAGATATGCCCAGAGCCACGTAAATTGGAGTATTGAAGATTGTTTAAAAGTTATGTTCTCCGACGAATCAAAATTTATGATCTACAAGCACGATGGAAGACACAGAGTGTATCGAAGACCAGGGGAAAGATTCAAGCAAGCATGCATCGAAGAAAAAGTAGCCTACGGTGGTAGGCTACTTTTTCTTCGATGCATGCTTGTGTGATGATGTGTACTTGTGTGGGCCGGAATTTCTTCTGAAAGTCGCACAGAGCTGGTGATCATAGAAAACGGCTCTTTAACTAGCGTAAGATATGTGGAAGAAATCCTCAATGATCACGTTGGTCCATTTAGGTGAGGATGCTATATTTATGCATGACAATGCCCGACCTCATACAGGTAGGATTGTGAATGACTACCTTCAAGAGATGAACATTACTCGTATGGAGTGGCCAGCGCGCAGCCCGGATATCAACCCGATCGAGCATGCTTGGGACGAGCTAGGCAGATGCGTAAAACAACGAAACCCTCCCCCAATCACGCTTCGTGAGCTCAAAATTGCTCTCACAGAGGAATGGGAGAATATTCCCCAAAATCGTATAAGGAACTTGGTGTACAACATGCCAAACCGGTCAGTGGGTAGCCTTAAACCGCGTAAACGCAGTAATGGAAGCACGAGGAGGCAAATACGAAGCATTAAAATTCAAGAAAATCGTAATAAAGTTCAAAAATTTCATGTTTCCTTTTTTTTGTTTGAAGGAGAGATCTTTTTAATTTTTATTGCAGGAACCCACATTCGCTCGAATTCTTAATTGACTATACACGTCCGAGGGAGAGGAGATCCCGCTACGGCCCTCAAGTCCTCCGAGCACTCCGGCACCTCCTGCCACTGCTGCTCCTCTGGCAACACCAAGCCTGCCGCGTGCGATGAAATCGTAAGTAATAATAATAATATCCCACAACTATCACACAACGCCATCTAGTCCCAAGCTGAGCAGAGCATGTGTTATGGTTACTAGACAACTGATAAACATACTTATATATTTTTAAATACATACATATTATAGATAAATTACACCCAGACACAAAACAAATGATCGTGCTCATCACACAAACATTTGTACTGGGTGGGAATCGAACCTCCGGCATAGCAGTCAGGGTCACTAACCACTACACCAACAGGCCATTCAATAATCATAAAATAACATTTATAATAATGAATACCTTTCATTTGATAGGCTGAACCCGCCACGCGCTCTGCGGTCGCCTATGCCTACCCTTGCGGATGATGAGGCTGATGCACTTTTTCTCGTTTTACTTTTTTGATGTAAATTGTAAAACGTGTCGTCGTCGCCCCGGAGGACGATGGCGACATCTTTCATCTTGCCGACGAGCATCAGATCTACCCTCCACAAATGGTGGAGCGTCTGGAGAGTCGGGTGCGTGGCCGAGGAAGCGGACGAGCGCGCGGACAACGCCGTGGCGGCCGGGCTAGAGGAGCAGCAAGACGGGACGGGGGAGGTGAGTCCCAATGGAGAAAGGGTGACAGGTTAGTGGAAGTTAATGTGAATGATGAGGACGTGCCAGAAGAGCTGCGAGCGATGGTGATGAAAGTGGTGAATGCAAGGGAGGCAGCGAGAGTGCGGGCAGTTGCGAAAGTGAGGAGGCAAAGGCCAGAAAATGAAGCGCATGATCAGAATGATGAGTTTTTAGATGCTTATGTTGGGCAGGAGGAGGCTCTGTTTGCTGGGACAGGGATTTCCACTAGCTTTGAATAGTCATCCATGCGTGACTATTCAGGTGAGAGGGAGCAATTACTGCCTGAACAAACGGGGTCTGTTATCGCATCTGAAAATACGTATGGGGCGTTTAGGCAGTACTGGGATGACGGCATCTTGTCACATACAGTGACCGAGACGAATCGTTATGCTCAGGGGCTAGCTAGTTCATCCGCTAGCTTTGGTATGACACATATATTCACGAAATATTGGTCCTATTTTCCTTCTGGATGATGCTCGGAATCATCAAGATGCCCTCCACGAAGTCCTGTTTTACCATGAACCCACTCCTTCAGACAAACATCTTCAGAAAGATGTTCTCCCGTGCCCTACGAAAATCTCTGCCGCGCTCTCCATTTCAATGACAACAGCAATAGACCGACAGACGACTCTGACAGACTGTTTTGTTTTGGCCCCATTTTAGACAATTCAAGCTTCAAGGAAGCCTATGTCCCATCCCAGAATGTTTGTATTGACGAATCCTTCACTTTGTGGAAAGGTAACCTAAAATTCCGTCAGTACATCAAGACCAAGGCAGCCAAGTTCGGAGTTAAAACCTTCGAACTGTATGAGTCCTCCACCGGCTACCTTTGGTCTTTCTTTGTGTACCTCGGTACTGGAACTGCCTACGATCCTACTTACCCGTCGACGCTCCTGAAAAGCACGGCGACTGTCCTTACCCTCATCTGTCCTCTCCTCAACAAAGGGTATACTCTTTTCATGGACAATTGGTTCAATAGCCCCTTATTGGCCCGATTTCTGAAGGCACTTAAAACCGATTGTGTAGGTACATTGCGCGTCAACCGTAGCAACGTGCCTCCACTCATATCACTGCGCAAGTTGAAAGAAGGTCAGATCGTAGCTCGTCATGCCGGCGATATTGCTGTCATGGCCTATCAGGATAAGATACGCAAAATTTGCGCCATCTCATCTTACCATGGCGTTCAACAAGACCGGATGGAGCCAAGACCATCTCGTGAAGCTCAATTTAAACCCCAAGTAATTTTAGATTATAACGAGCTTTGTATAAGGGTATGGGAGGCGTTGATCATAAAGATCAAATGCTGGAACCATACCTGCTGGAAAGAAAAAGGTGCCATAAATAGAATATGAAGATCTTCAAACGCCTTCTCAATTGCTCAATTATAAATGCATTAATTTAGCGGCTTCGACCGTTACTCCTAAAGATCATATAGTTTTTCGGTTGGAGTTAGTCGACCAGCTACTCCAAAAACACCACGAATATATGCCCAAACGATCCAATGCCTTTGTGTTGGTGCACCCGCAGCGGCCTCAAGCTCATTTGGCCAGCCTAAACCAACAGTGGAGCGGCATTTTGCAAGCCGCCTTCCAAACGTGAAGGGTAAGACCACAGTTAGTCGGCGTCCTTGCCACTTGTGCGGAGTTAACAACATGCAGAACAAACGCACTTCGTATTGGTGCAATATTTGTGGTGTTCCACTTTGTTTAGAGCCCTGTTTCGCGCATTACCACAGCCAACTTCACTAGTCTTCTCCATATAAGATTTATTTCTTTCCAGTTTTTTTTTTACATTGATTGACCTGACAGACTTCTTGACCGACTTCCAAAATAGTATATCTTTTGTTCTTTCCACAAATCCGACTGACACAGACAGACAGTAGAGTCAATCCTTTTCTGGGTCATACCACTCTCTATTGTCTAAATGCTATGTATGTATGTGTGGGTGCATGCGTGTCCACTGGGACTCACATAGAGGGGAATATGCAAAAGAATATACACATAAATTGTATGTGCTTTATTCAAGCAAAAATTGCAATAACAATTTTATAATAAAATCTTAGTGAAACTTGTACTTTTCATATAAAAGTGTTTTTTTTACACATAAATAGTAACGAGGATAGTATGTATAAACATACATGTATGTATGTTTTTATACAAGGCATATTTACTAAGTAAAGATATTTTCATTTCTTGCAAATTCCCTATTTCTTAACACCTTATATTGTCAATCACTTTTATTTTGTTACTATAATATGGTAATGATGTGTTGTTTACTTTAATAGTTTTTCCCCTATAATAAAGTAGTAAATACTTTTTTATGTGAAAACTTAGGTATATGCACGATATGAAAAATATAACTCTTTGTGTTTTGTTTGTATAAGAATTGTTTACTCTAATTTTTCCCCTATGTAAAAGTACTAAATTCTTTTTTATGTGATAAGTATATGCACAATATGAAAAATATAACTTTTGTGTTTTGTTTGTATAAGAATTGTTTACTCTAATTTTTCCCTAGTGTAAAAGTAACGTGGTCTCGTACACTGCTAACAAGTGCGTCGCTTGCAATGTGAACCTTTGCGTTGTTGCTTGCTTTACCGATTATCACGTAAGCCTGCAAAGAGCTATGACCTCTGCGATTCCAGGACGGGATATCTTTGGCTGATAACTATAATATATACCGGGAAGATGGACCAGTATCATAACATCGACCTAAGTATGAACACGGATGAGCCTGAGGGCGCAACTTCAAAGATAGTATTGAAGTTCGTCCGTTACTAAATAAAAGCCACACTTTAGTAATGGACAACTTCTACAGTGGTCCTTTGTTATCACGCACCCCCAAGGCCTAAAAGATGGACGTAATGAGCACCTCCGTCTGAACCGGGAGTTCGTGCCTGACCGTTTGCGCCATAAAAATAAGGCAAACATGCGGACCGGAGAAGTGGCTTTTAGCCAGACACGGGACATGACAATCACGGTGTGAGTGGACGCGAATGTGGTCGAAACTTCGATATCCACATATCACAAAGTAGAGGCCGGCGGAAAAGAAAAGTACGGGTACTACAAGTACAAACCAAAAGTAGTACCGGATTATGGGAGGCGTCGACTAAAGCTTTTGCAGGCGTTTCCCATAGAACGGATTCGTAATCGAGTCTGGTATAAAAAGCTTTTCTGCCGACTTCTCAACGTGTCCATCCACAGCGCGTTTGTCATGTTCGCGAAAGGCAATTATGGAACAGCGGCAGTTTCGGGTGATGTTGGCGGACGAAATCGTAAAAAGATTCCATCCACCAGCAATAGAAAAACCGATTCGGCGTGTCCACTTACTGGGGAAAAATGAATAAAAAGGGCACGTGCAAGTGGTGCGCCATTCAAAAAGTAGACTCGTCTACTGCTAACAAGTGCGTCGCTTGCAATGTGAACCTTTGCGTTGTTGGTTGCTTTACCGATGGATTATCACGTAAGCCTGCGCCTAACAAAGAGCTATGACCTCTGCGATTCCAGGACGGGATATCTTTGGCTGATAACTATAATATACACCGGGAAGAAGGACCAGTATCATAACATCGACCTAAGTATGAACACGGATGAGCCTGAGGGCGCAACTTCAAAGATAGTATTGAAGTTCGTCCGTTACTAAATAAAAGCCACACTTTAGTAATGGACAACTTCTACAGTGGTCCTTTGTTATCACGCACCCCCCAAGGCCTAAAAGATGGACGTAATAAGCACCCTCCGTCTGAACCGGGAGTTCGTGCCTGACCGTTTGCGCCATAAAAATAAGGCAAACATGCGGACCGGAGAAGTGGCTTTTAGCCAGACACGGGACATGACAATCACGGTGTGAGAGGACGCGAATGTGGTCGAATCTTCGATATCCACATATCACAAAGTAGAGGCCGGCGGAAAAGAAAAGTACGGGTACTACAAGTACAAACCAAAAGTAGTACCGGATTATGGGAGGCGTCGACTAAAGCTTTTGCAGGCGTTTCCCATAGAACGGATTCGTAATCGAGTCTGGTATAAAAAGCTTTTCTGCCGACTTCTGAACGTGTCCATCCACAGCGCGTTTGTCATGTTCGCGAAAGGCAATATGGCACAGCGGCAGTGTCGGGTGATGTTGGCGAACGAAATCGTAAAAAGATTCCATCCACCAACAATAGAAAAACCGATTCGGCGTGTCCACTTACTGGGGGAAAATGAAAAAAAAGGGGACGTGCAAGTGGTGCGCCATTCAAAAAGTGGACTCGTCCACTGCTAACAAGTGCGTCGCTTGCAATGTGAACCTTTGCGTTGTTGGTTGCTTTACCAATTATCACTTAAGCCTGCGCCTAACAAAGAGCTGTGACCTCTGCGATTTCAGGACGGGATATCTTTGGCAGATAACTATAATATATACCGGGAAGATAGACCAGTATCATAACATCGAGTTAAGTATGAACACGGATGAGCCTGAGGGCGCAACTTCAAAGATAGTATTGAAGTTCGTCCGTTACTAAATAAAAGCCACACTTTAGTAATGGATAACTTCTACAGTGGTCCTTTGTTATCACGCACCCCCAAGGCCTAAAAGATGGACGTAATGAGCACCTCCGTCTGAAAAGGGAGTTCGTGCCTGACCGTTTGCGCCATAAAAATAAGGCAAACATGCGGACCGGAGAAGTGGCTTTTAGCCAGACACGGGACATGACAATCACGGTGTGAGAGGACTCGAATGTGGTCGAATCTTCGATATCCACATACCACAAAGTAGAGGTCGGTGGAAAAGAAAAGTACGGGTACTACAAGTACAAACCAAAAGTAGTACCGGATTATAGGAGGCGTCGACAAAAGCTTTTGCAGGCGTTTCCCATAGAAGGGATTCGTAATCGAGTCTGGTATAAAAAGCTTTTCTGCCGACTTCTCAACGTGTCCATCCACAGCGCGTTTGTCATGTTTGCGAAAGGCAATTATGGAACAGCGGCAGTTTCGGGTGATGTTGGCGGACGAAATCGTAAAAAGATTCCATCCACCAGCAATAGAAAAACCGATTCGGCGTCACCACTTACTGGGGAAAAATTAATAAAAAGGGCACGTGCAAGTGGTGCGCCATTCAAAAAGTGGACTCGTCCACTGCTAACAAGTGCGTTGCGTCGAAAAGTTTGATGACCCTGTGGTGTGACAAGTGTAACGGAATTACGTGCAAGGGTCATTAGTGCTTTCAACACTTTAAAAACGAATGTGTTAATTTTACGTAAGCTGAAGGAAAACCTGCTAAGTCGTGTTCGATTGTGCCAAGAGTGTGATGGTGGCAACTTTGAACAATAGGTACCCCGGGTAACATAAGTAGGTAATTTATTTATTTGTATTTTTTTTGTAAATACGTGTAAATGAAGCAAACGTTCATTGATTCTTTTTACTTTTTATAGCTCGATGAAGAGTGACATTGACGAACACGTCAATGCCATTTAGAAATTAATGTCTGTGTCATAAAATATTATTAATAATTTTAATAAAATACAAATTGTGCTTATTAATTATTATATTGTGCTATTTAGCTATTTCATTTCCGTTATAAAAAAATAACATTACAAAAAAACAACATTTTTTTAGCTATTTTGCTAAAACATCAACATGGAAAAAATAAGATTCCAATTTGAAGTAAGGCAGAAGACACAAAACCAATCTTATATGCATAACATCATTGACTGATGAAAACCAAAGAACGTATTTATTACCAGAGAAATGGCAATCAGTAAAGTTACATGACGAAATTACAAAAACTGAAACTTATCAAAAGGTAAAAAATACGCTGAAAAGAATACATGAAAAGAGACAAATTTGGATGTCACTAACTCCAAACATTTTTTTTTTTTTTTTTTTTAGCGTGGTAAAATCATCAAATGAGTCCTCCAACCCCGGGCAGGGCGGGAGGGACTGTCAGACTTCTACTGACTAAAATCCACGGTGTCCTTCATAGCCTGTTACGTTCCGGGGTTACGGTTAGGGAATAATCCCGCGACCCCGGCAGGCTTTGGCCCTCTGAGAGGGGGGCCCCGTCATTATGCTGACGCTCTTTGAGGCGCGCGTGGGACACAACGCGCCGTCGACCCGGGCATGGTCCTTGGTCGGGCAGCGAGTTGCCCTTTACCCGCTGCCCGCATGCCCGCACTAACTCCAAACATAAGAAAAATGTATATTGATGAAGATGGGAACGTGCAATTTATGGGATATTTTCTAGAAGAGATCGTTCCAGAAGCCGACAACGTGGCTCCCTCTGGTGGTACTTCAAATTTTTAACAAAAGAAACAATAATGTACTGCAGTGGATAACAATTTTTGAAGCCGAATGTACTAGACTTGGAATAGACGAAGATATTGAAAAAATTGAGATCCTCAGGCTGTTCTTAGAGGATACATCTCTTGATTGGTACAGTTCAATGCAATTTATTTTAAATATAGACAGGGCTCGTTAATAGAGTATGCCTTGAAGAAACAAAGACTTTTATTGGAGTGAAATGAATCTATGGATGTAACTACTAATTGACTTGATCGCTACAGGTTTACTAAATTGTATAGCTGATAAAATTGACAGGGAAAACTTGAAAAGAACGGAAGATTTGTTTTTCCCAACTTAAAAACAAGCTTTGTGGCCACCGAATTGACGAATTACTTATACCTGTGGGCATTGAGGGGGAACCGCTATAGCCTGAAGGTTTCACCTGGCTCTGTTCATTGTCGATGGTGAAGGGAGGGAACGACAAAACTGCTGATGCTTTCTGGATCTTTGGCGATATCAAATACAGCTTTCCAAATGCGGAAAGGCAAAAAAGGACTTTCAAGATACCTCGGATAGGTACTACAAAAGATATGGAAATGCTGATTGAAGAAAACTTATGGGAAAATTCAGCTTTCATTTTGCTCAAAAATACTATGCCACAAGGACGCATCATCATCATCAGCCTATTAATGTTCCCACTGCTGGGACACAGGCCTCCTCTCTGCGAGAGGGGATGGGCCATAATCCACCACGCGGGCCCAGTGCGGATTGGTGGATGTCACATGTCTTCGAATTTTTGGTTCTAGGACATGCCGGTTTCCTCACGATGTTTTCCTTCACCGTTTTGAGAGCAGTGGTGATGAAATTAATTACACAAAGTAATGCGCCTGCCGGGATTCGAACCCACGACCTAAAACTCGTAAGTCGGGGCCGATACCACTGGGCCACCACTGCTCTCAACGCATGGTTTCTGAGATATAAGGAATAAACCAAAAAAAAAATCTATCAAAAATAAAGCGAGAAGGTTTCAACAGCTTTTCAAACTTTTCGTTAAAAATCAAGATCGGCTCATAAAAATCGCAAGAGAAAGGATTGAAAACGACTTCGTACCCAATTTGGCTACAGAAGGCAGTATTTTAAGTTGGTTTAATGAATTTGTTGACTCCGAGGTAATTTGTAGTGAAGTGAAATCTTACTAAGATTCTTAGATAGCTTCAGTTCTTTAATAATAGTTTTGTTCTTTCGATTACCACTGGTCACACATTATGTGTAAGTATCTTCAGTCCTCTTAAATAATGCTGTAAGTAGTAGTGTAGAAATTAGGCTACTTTAACAATACAATAAAGTTGCTTTTACGTAGTCATAATGGCACAATTATAAGAGCAGTAGACGAGTTTATAATGCAACATACGGAATACTTATCAGGAGAAGTAAAGTTAGTCCTCTCCTGTTGTTTGGATAATGTTAAAACTGATTCGGAAATCTTTTCTGACAAGAATACTAAAATACGTGGGAAAATCCTTAACTTGGAGAAAACTAGCGGAATAAAACAGAGAATCACAAACGTACGTGCTTTATTGACAAAGTTACTTTTAATGATCGAAGTTGACAAAGTAAAAATAAAGTAAAAACAAACAAACTCCGTATACTCCAGAAGCAGCTATTGGAATATCATAAATGACCATATCGATTGATGATCATTTTTACATAAAATTTCTAGACAAATTGATTAATTTGTCTAGAAATGTTATGTTTCTTGGGGCTTCGATGCAAGTACTGGGCAATCTGTTTACAAACATGAATTTAATGAACAGTCTGGTGACCCTGATTTAGACGAAAAATCAATAATTGCTACAACTTTGGTACCGTTGAAAATATCAGAATGCGGAGGCAAAAACAGATTTTTACGGTTAAATCCAGCCATTTCGTTCTTGTAGGCCTCTTCACATTCAATACAGAACACGCAAGAAAGACCTCTGTCTGAAAAAAATAATAATATAATAAACAATACTTCTTCATAACTGAAGTCTTATTTGCAAACTGACCTCAGCGAATTTTAATAATTTAGATCTTGCTTTTTCAATACCAAATAGAGTGGATGCGGCGCTGAAAGACGGCGCCAGTTTTTTACATGCATACACAGTCTGGAAATAAATACTGTTTCAATGGGGATGGCAACTCAAAGCTAATCATAGATGGCGCTGTGATAGTTGGTCCCCACGTCAGATTAATGTCAACCTTGTAAAAATAACAAACAAGATTTATTGAATTAAAAATTGTGTTTAAATACAAAAGAATTGTGGATAAGTACTCGTCAATGCAAGTGATTCAACCAAAAGAAGAACTAAGAGGCCGGCCGCAGTTAGGGTTGCCAACCCTACTATATAATATAGTATTAATAATAATATAGTATCCTACTATATCAAGGGATCAAATACTATATTTCTAAAAAATAAATATAGTAGGCGAAACTACTATATTTTGCGTAAAGCGGAACGCAACCTTAACTAAAGCCCTCTCTGTGGGTCTACGGCGAAATATCCCATGCTAAAATGAATCTTATTCCAACGCTTTACGAAACGTTTCGTGGTAGAGTCTTTCTGTTGTATGCGTGCCGTGGCGTGGACCGCGCGCGAAAACAATAAAAAGACATCATTTTTTTCTTTCAATTCCTGCAACATCAGCATTCACAAAACGCATATTCTCTGTGATGAAGACGAAGTGGAGAGACGATTTTGAATTAATGGTTTTTTTTAATGTAAAAGAGTGCAATCAATCTTAAGAAAGTTTCTTAAAAAGTAAAAAAATAATTATTAAGGCACAGAGCAGTAAAAAAAAAATATTTTAAGTAAAATTTGTGAATTTGCGATCCCATGGAATATTCCATCCATATAACAGCAATGTTTGCGCTTCAAAAATAAAGTACATATTTTAACCACATACCTACTATTTTTTTTTCTTTTTTTTCCAACACTATAACTAAACACTGTACATAAACAAATTATTTTCTCTCGTTCCCTGTATTTGTTTTGCTACCAACTGTGTGCCGGGTACGTGTTGATAGTTCGTCAACGTAATAAGTACCTACTTATTATAAACTAGCTGACCCGGCAAACTTGGCACCGCCTCAGAAACAATAAAAAAACCCTTTAGACCTACCCTGGACTACGACAAACATTTTAAAACCAAAATCAGCTCAATCGGCCCAGCCGTTCTCGAGTTTTAATCAGACTATTCATTTTTATTTATATAGATAGATAGATAGATAAACAAAATGGGAAGAAAGCGTAGAAAGCGCAGTTTGCGCATTTTTTTTTCATTTTCGAAGGAAAATAATGCCTCTACTTGCCTTGTGGTTGTATGTTCAGCTGTTATAAAAGTAAGTAGGTACATACCGACTTTCTTGGTTTACCTACCTATTTTCAAATTATAGACTATGGTTAAACATTTATGTAGGCTGTGTAGTAAATAAAAAAAAAAATAGTAGATGGCATCTACTAGGGTCAATCAGGGTAATTGTAAACTGGGGTGATTGGAAACAACTCCCACTAAACTTTTAATAATGTACTAGTGTTTGCCCGCGGCTTCGCTTGCGTTATTTTAGAATTTGAGAAACAATACGGATCGTGTGGCGCCATCTGGAATATGAACGTAATTGTTTTCTCGGAAACAGCTCTCTTCTGTTATTCGGGATGTAAGATACCTTATATCCGTGTCTATACTCCTGACAACGTATATGCTAAATTTTGGGACGATCGATTCAGTAGGTAGTAATGCGTGAAAAGGTAAAAAACAAACATACTTGCATTTTTATTATTAGTTTAGATCAATAATGTTATATCTAGGTACATAGTTTGCATAGGAAACGTCCTTGAGCGACATTAATTTCAAAGAACCGTGTTTACTTTAAACTTAGACTCATCATTTTTGGGTCGATTTACAGTATCGCTGCAAATTGAACGTACCATAGCATTGCTCTTCTCCCTTTAGCATATCGCGTGATACCTAAAAAATAACTTATTATCTGACTCGATGAGTACAACTTGTCGTCGTTTAAAACAGAATCTATGCACTGGTTTGAGCACCTAAATAAATACAAAATAGAAACCCTGATTTTTTTCTAATCTTTAAAATTCCACACCTCGAAACAATTAGGTACAATTAAAAAAAATATCCAACTTACTACCTACAATTTAAATCGGTGTAGATTTATATCCTAAAGAAGTATTGAAAAAAAATATAATTATTTAAAACCGCGAATAATATTGAAACAAAAGTATGCACATTTTTTTTTAATTATTTAAAACTCTAAGGACAAATAAAAAAAAACTCAAAAAGAGAAAAAAAAAAACTGCGAGATTCGATCCCGAGACCCCTTGCACGAAAGTCAAGCAGGTTACCGACCGGACTGGCTAGTACGCTGACAATGACTTTCAAATAGCGGTTCTTGTACAAATGTCAACAATGACTGAACATCAACATATTATAAAATTGCTAATCCCCCAAGGGGAATAGCGTAATTATACATATCCTATTAATAGAAGAGCAGTTTAAGGAATATTTGAGGAAAAATTGACTAAATAATATCCAGTGGTTTAGCTTCCAATAATCAACAAACATCTAAAAACAACAAAATTCAAAATTGCTCATCTCCCAGGAAAAATAGCGTAATAATACATAGCATATTAAGAGAAGCATATTATTAGGAATATTTGAGGAAAATTTGATCGACAACTTTACAGTAGTTTCGGAGATAGATCAAATCAAAAAAACATAAAAAATTTCGTAAAAAAAATAAAAGTTGATCTGGCATCAGAATCGATCCCTTATCTCGAAAAAAATACAAAAAGAAAAAAATATTCAATGTACAGGAATGACAACTCTACGATTTTATTATATGTAAAGATTTAGATTGACGGTCATGAAACAGAACGTTATTTTAATCTGTTGTCCGTGACTACAAATGTCAATTTATTCTTTTTTCAGAAAAGTAATCTCAATTTCATTGTGACGAAAAATTATCTGAAAAAAAATTGTTTTCAAGTTTTTGCACGAAGTTGATAATAAAAGATTTTGTAAGAAAAGTTCATAGGAAAGTTGTTGATTGTTTTTTTCGCTTTGATTTAATGAATTATCTTTGCATTTTTCAAGCTTTCCATCAATATTACGGGCAGCAAAGTAGTGTTTACATTTTCCCATACGATATGCTGGGTGGAGGTAATTGTAAACGGGTTAGGGGGTGATTGTAAACAGTGGGGTAATTGTAAACTTATCATTTCTGCTACTAACATGGTGATGGGTAAACGTAAACATTTATTATCCGGTACTTTTTCAAAATGTCACGTGTTTACATGCGAAAAAGTGAGACAAAATATAGGCACCCTAACGGACTTAAAAAATGCTGTTATGGATGTAAAGGAAAACAAGAATATTTTTGCCATATTGCCAGCACGTGTGGAAGAAAACATAACTGCTTGCCTTAAAGATCGGGCACAAATAGGCCTTCCGGCTTTCCCGTTATAAAAGAAGAACTAAAAAACCTCGTGAAGGACTATGTTGACACTATACCAGCTACTATGATTGTGAAAAACGTAAATTTGCTTGCTTTGAATAAAAAAGAAACCGAGTTTGATGAATGATGAAGACTATATTTGTTTTGATTACTAAGGCATTATTACCATAACCATCTTATGATTGCAGTTAATTTAAAAAAAGATTGACAGCGCTTCTACATATTTTGTTTTCTTTTACCCCCTTTAAAAATGTATGGGTTTCCTTAATTAGTTTACAATTACCCGTAAAACAATTAATGTTTCCAATCACCCCGTATTAGTCAATGCAAAATATCGAATCTGTTATGATTTGTTTACATTTACCCCTGTATATTGGTAGGCGCTTAGAACAAAATCTTTTGCATTAACGAGATTCAAAACAGTGAAAACGAGTTAGCGGAATTAAAATGCTTATCACGTAGGCTTACGTTTGGTGTTCACATTTACCCCAAAATATCATTTTTTGGTTTAAAGTCAGGGTAAAATGTAAACACTTAATTATCAAGGCCGCCAATGACGCAGTTCAAATAGTTGATGTTGCAGCTTTTAGAAAAATTAATATACAATCAAAGTAATTAACTCTTCTTTTCTAACTGCCAATATTTTTTTTTACAAAGCCAAAAGTTTATTAGCTCAAAAAGTATTTTTCAAAAACGTTTACAATTACCCTGATTGACCCTATATTTTTTAAGGTAATAATTTCAAAAATACTATATTTGGTTGTAAATAGAGATGGGTAACTCAGGAGAGATAGATACAATTGATATGTATCATTCCGTTTCACTCACTCACTCTTTGTATCAGTTCAAATCCGAATGTATCAGTGTATCCAAGTGTATCTTTTGCAACTCGTTCAATCGTCGTCCTTTTGTATCTGTATCGCACACACAAGCATGAACGTTCGGAGAGTCCCGACGTCTCTTTCGCACCCCCTATTTAGAATGTTCTGTCGCACTCTCTCCATAGCGACGAGAGTATTTGTGTTTGACCATTATAAACTGATATACGTGAGTAAAAAAGGATAAATAACTCTGTTACTGGTGCGTAGGGCTTAAAGTCGTAAAGCGGTACGTGAACATTGCAAATATTATACTGGTTTCCTTTGTAAAGCACTTTGCTTAAAGTTTTAGTAAACAATGCAAACTAATTACAGTCTTAAAGTTATTGCTATTAGGATCAAGATAGAAAAAAAAGAAAAAATAATATTTGCGATTGACAAAATAAATATTCAATACTTTTTTAGTTAAAACTCGACCTGCGTCCGGTCCGTGCGTCATCAATGTTATTGTTATCATACGGGTTCGGAAGTCGGAAGTAATTTGATAATTATTGTTTTGTTTTCGTTGCATCGACAATCAGTGTAAACAATTTTACAAATAAATAAAAACAATACCTACAGTCGACTCCGTACTAAAAATCAAATTTCTTTGAGATCAATCATAAAATACGAGTAAATACATAAAAAAGTACGAAATAAGTAGTACCTACAATAAATCTTATCAGAAAGATACGTAAGAGCAAGCAGTGAAGCAGCTATGGGCACAGCACGTGCATCTATCTTTCTATCTATACTCTTACTGATTCATTGGATTGAATTGATCAATTGATCAATTGAGCGAAGCGAACCACGCTGAACAGTGTATCAGTGCAACGTCGTCGCTTCGTTTCGTGCGCTGATACAAATGATACAAAGATACAAATGAGTGATACATATCCCAGTGATCGAAAGATACATTTCAATCTTTTCTTTTCAGTGATACATATTGCCCATGTCTAGTTGTAAAAAAAGTTGGTAACCCTAGCCGCAGTGCATCTACAAGAAGAAAAAAAGTGATTTAATTGAGTGGTAATACATTTTATTTTACCGTAATAAATCCACAATAACTTTTAGTTGAGGTTTCAATTTTTGAGTTCAGGTATGTTTTACGTACGACCACGGAACTCTCAACAGGTGCTGTAGTCCAACTATTTTTAAAGTTGGACAACTGCCCCTAATGAAGGGTCATGGTCCAACTAGTTGGACAGAGCAGTTGGACCACTACCCCGCACCCTATGGAGACAAATGCATTTTTTTAAACCCTATTGGTACCTACGCTTGGTATTAGACAAATGTTTGTGTATCGGGCTATTAATAGGTACAATGAGATCTAAGACCTTATTATACATATAAAATTGTTTATATATAGACGAAAACATATAGTCATTAGAAATTAAAATAAAAAGTCATTTAAAATCGAGAATTGGCCGCCTGGTCGTAGTACAAAAGATATGTATGCATAGCATCCAACCTCTCGTGGTTTAACTCAGCCCATGATAATGAACAATTTTTGTTGTAAGATTTTTGGAAATTCGCAAAAACAACATCAGAAATTGGTCGGGTACATCTATCTGTATGAAAAGCTTTTTTTTTGCGATTTTCCAAAAGTCTTAGAACGTAACAATGGAGCGTAAATATTTCGAAGTAGGCCACACCCAAATGGAAGTCGACAGTATGCACAAAATGATTGAAAAATAAAAATAAAAAATCATGAAAAAACAAAGTGAAACATATTTTACTTTATTGCAAATAGTAATTCCATAAAACCAGGAAAGCTGAAAGGAGACCTTAACGAACAGACGCCACAGGTCAATCTACCCCAATCTGAGAATTTTTTTTATAAACTTTTAATACCTAAACCAACACAGAAATGCTCGTTTCATTTCATTCTTTCATTATTCATTTTCATAATAATACCTATTCCATGCAAACAATGTAGGAAGAGAGATTCTTCATGAAGCTTAGATATTGGACATAGGTACCTACCCATACTTTTTCAAATTTTCTTAACAATCAATATAATAATACAATATTCCACAACTATCACACAACGCCATCTAGTCCCAAGCTAAGCAGAGCTTCTGTTATGGGTACTAGACAACTGATAAACATACTTATATATTTCTAAGGGCGACTTTCACCAAAAGTTAAACATGTTTAAAATTTTATTTAAGCATAAAATTGTACTGAATTTTGTCCTTAAATAAAATTTTAAACATGTTAACTTTTGGTGAAAGTCGCCCTAATACATACATATATATAGTAGATAAATATAATATTAAAAGTGTCTCTTTTTTATAAAACTTTTTTCAATTGAATTTTTATCAGCTAACTCCTAAAACACTTAGGGCTGATTTTTCAATGTTCAGATAACTTTTATCTGAGGAATAAAAATGGCAGATTGACAGCTTAACTATAGGCAATATTTTTATTTCCCAAATAAAAGTTATCTGGCCATTGAAAAATCAGCCCTTAATGTTGTAAAGAGAAAGTATAAAGGATTTTATGGTTTTGAAAATAATATACCTACTACAGCAATATTTACCGTTGGTATTTAAGATATATTTTCATTAGTATACTATAAATATGATGGGGCCTTTAGGGACTCAAAACCTGCCGGGGTTGCGGGACTCACGAATGACCCCGGAACACAAAGGGCTATTAAAGGACACTGGATTTCAGTCAGTACAAGTCTGACATCCCCCTGCCCTGGGTCGGTGTGTGGGACGACTCATTTGAAGATTTTACCCTGATAAAAAAAGCATACTATAAATAATAATATGTTATGTAGTTTAAAGTGACTCCTGAATATGCTCATGTAGAGTTAGCTCGTTTGCGAATTAATGTATGACCAACCAAGTTGATTATTATAACTAAAGTTAAAAGCAGATGATGGTCCGGCTTTCTTTTCATACACTTTTTTAGAAAAGCAACATTAAAAATGATGGAGCCATATTACCTATTTTTGAGATTACACCCAGTACAACAGGTAACCACATCATAATGCAGTCTAAACTTTCTATTGTTCCAAGCAATATTGCAATTTTTTAAGCTGAAAGTACTCCACCCCTAAGATGAACCACTGACCAAAGTTTGGACAACACCCTCTACTACACATTTGATGACCACTCAAAACAAGGATGAAGGTCGACTTCAAAAATAATGATGATTATCATAAAGTGATTGCAAATTAAATAAATTCATCAGTATCATGATGAATTTATTTAATTTGAAATCACTATAATAGAAACAAAAGTGCAATTAATGAAGATGAAACCAAAATATTTACACATCATACCCTTTTTTCTTTTCAAATTGACTTTTTTTTCCTCAATTCCTCCCAAGACCTAATTTTCAAGAATAATAAAATAAATATTAATTAAATATACTCAATATAATCATAGAATATATAGAACATCCATAAAGACACCTTTATTTTGATATATTTCTCATTTCTGAAAAATTATCTCAGAAAGACAAAATAAACTCCTTAGCCTATCATCATCCCTAATCTTACTCCATGCTATTCAAAACCGGTCCAGCAGTATAAACATGAAAGTAGATCAAACTTACATTTGCATTTACTAGTAAGGATAAGAATAAACAAATACATACAAAAAATAATGATTTTGATGTTAATCAGCTTTACGCTACCTTCTGGTAGGGTAACACGCCACCGTCCTCAGAGAGGGAGCCAGACAGGCTGCTGATGCTGTCATGATGGGTAGCGTTGGAGCGGTATAGGCTCGACTAGGAGCTGTCGTACTTATTGAAGCAATATTATAAAACAAAACTGAGCAATCTTTATTCGCTTTTACATGGAAAGTTGTATTAAATATTAAAACACAATATTTTCAGAAACGGAGACGGAGAACCAGCGCATGCTGTAGTCCAGAAGACAAAAGGTAACAAGAAAAAATTGAAGGTGACACAACGACACAACAAAAATTCCATTTTATAAGCTTTCAAAATTGTAAAGCAAAAAGAAAATAGGTTGAGACAACAGAAGAGGTGAAATACCCCTCCTTTTCCTAAAGCAAGCCTTGTCGAGAAATACCGCCAAATTGAAGCACTTCACCGAATCTCCAAGCGAGAGCCTCGTCAATAAAATATCACAATGGATGTTTTCCCATTAGCCGGCCCGGCACGGTATCGATGCCGGTAATCGAAAAACGCCCAAAAGACTACAGAAATTTTAAAACCGTTGAAAGATTTATCACCCTATGGTAGCACTTTTTCCCGACTTGAATCCAATTGAAAAAATAAAACAAAAATGCTTATTCACTCAAGTCGACCACTTCTATTTAGCTAAAACAGTCTAACAATGGGATAATAATGGTGATCACTTAAACAAGCATGTATTTTATGAATTTCAAACATGGAGATCTGGGGAGATCTGTCTCCATGATTTTAAATGTTGACCATAGAGAGAACATTTGTAAACCGGAACCGGAAGTCACAACTGGCGAGCACAGTTGTGACTTCCGGTTCCGGTTTACGGTTTCTCGCTACCAGTATCAGCCACCAGCCACAGACTAAGTACAGAGCATAGACAAAGTAGAGTAGAGAACATGCACTCAGCACTTTGAATGTTTTTTTTTCACATTTTACCATTGAGCTATTAAACCCCTTCTACACGGTGAGACCCGACCGCCTGACAGAGGTGATCTTGGTCCGGTGGGAATCAAAATCGACCGTGTAGACGTAGGTCGTGCGACCAAATATGGGCGGAGTCAATCGAACCTTGGTCGGGAGCGCAGCCGTCCCGACAGGCTGCGTCCGCGGCGGGACCCGACCGTCAGCCGACAGCGTTCCAGACGGTGGGGTACTGTTGACACGACCAAGTTCACCTCTGTCAGGCGGTCGGGTCTCACCGTGTAGAAGGGGTTTTATGCATTACTATTTGAGAACTTGAGACGAAACCACGCATCACCACTGTATACATAATGAGAAATCCGCATCCGTAAGAGAAACGGGACAACTTTCTTAGGGCGGCTCCAAACTATTGCCTTAAATTCGCGGCCCAAATTCTCGCCGTGAATGAGAGGTTTTCTTTTTGGAGTTTAAAAAAAAAAATAGTTTCCAAGGATTCTCCCCTCAACTGTGCGGAAGCCCGCAGCCAGCGGGCTGAACTGAACTGACGGTGTTACTCTAGGGAAAAAAAATGTATGCCTTCATTTTTGCACAAATCCACGAGGCACAGACTTCTCTTTTTTTTCTTTTGGGACATTTTCTTTCTGGCGTGGAAAACTCATAAATTAAAAAGATTGGTAAATGAATATTTTTTTCGTTTTCCTTGTTGTTATTTATTTTCAAAATGCCATTTGTGTGATGTGATGTGACTGACAATGACATGACATGTACTTTTTGTTTTACGATCTCAAAATTACATCCAAGTGTCTAAATAAAAAAAATGACGTGACGTTCTTTCATTGCAGTAACATGGCAGTAACATATCAAGTTCAGCGCCATCTATCCATTGACTAGGGAAAACATAAAAATAAAATCCCTCATTCTCGGCTTAGGTTGTGCCCTCCACTCTATCGTGCCTCCACTCAATCGGGATGCTCTCATAGCTAGCACACACAGACTAGCTCTCATCGTTCGTGAAACATAGCGTGAAATGAATGGCTAAAGGTGAACGCAGACTTCGCCGCACCGCAGTCTCCGCAGTTCCCGCATTACGAATGGGGAAGGCAAGTGTCAAAGTGACAAGTGACAGTTTGGTCCCCAAAGAACTGTCAAATCAAAGGAATTTTCTGAAAAAAAAACGACTTATTGATCTAAAATGACTAGATGTTGTGTAATAAGCTGTAAAAATGATAGAACATACAAATATCCGACAATTCACACTATCAATAAATAATGGGTAGCTGCTGTGACTGCTGTGAGAACAAAAATTGTATTATCACTAAGGAAAAGCTATATAATAAACAAATATCCAGCCTTGCGAAGCCGAGACAGGCCGTTAGTTGAGTTTATTAATGAAATTCTATGATTATACCATAACTAAACAATCGAATACACTTTTCAAAATAATATCTATTTTTCTATTGGAGGTTAAGTACCAGTATTGCATCGCTCTATAAATCATGAAATGGTTCGTTTGGCGTAAGAATTATCACCCAGAACGAGTTTTAAGAAATTAAATATATTGTGATATTTCTCGAATCTAAATAGAAAAAAAAGGTTAAAATTACTGACTTAAAACATTATGATATTTTATCAATATAGAAAGTCAGAAGCAGCATTATATTCTTGTTATAGGAGAGGACAGGTAAAACATACCTAAACTCAAAAATTGAAACCTCAGTAACCTACAAGTAATTGTGGATTAATTATAGTAAAATCGAATGTATTACCACTCAATTAAATCACTTTTTTTCCTCTTGTAGATGCACCGCGGCGTCTTAATTTTTCTTTTAGTATATGTACTTGCATTGACGAATAATTTTCCATATTTGTTTTGTATTTATACTCAATTTTTATAACACTAAATCTTGTTTGTTTTTTGTACAAGGTAGACAGTAATCTGACGTGGGGACCAAATATCGCAGCGCCATCTACGATTAGCTTTGAGTTGCCATCCCCATTCAAATTTTCTTTAAACTTTTTTAACTTTTTGTAACTTTATCAAAATATGAATTGCGGTAATATCAAGTATAATATTAAATATAAAATCATTCGCTCCACCGACTCTCATCAACTTCGCGCAACATGTTTAAAATTTTATTTAATGTCAAAATTCTATTGAATTTTGACACTAAATAAAATTTTAATCATGTTTTAACTTCTGGTGAAAGTCGCCCTTAGTGTTAAGGTGATTGCTTCGATGTAGCCCGCGAAATTCAATTTTTTTTACGTTTTTTGCAATTTGCAGGCCAGTGACATGTTGTAACTTTATAAATATATGTGTTGCGGTAATAACAAGTATAATTTTAAATATAAAAATTATCAAAAAAATCGCTCCATCAGCTCTCACATAGAAAAGGTGCATCGTAGTTAGATTTCGGAGATTTTAACATGATGCACCTTTTCTATGTGAGAGCTGATGGAGCGATTTTTTTGATAATTTTTATATTTAAAATTATACTTGTTATTACCGCAACACATATTATATTGATAAAGTTACAACATGTCACTGGCCTGCAAATTGCAAAAAACGTAAAAAAAATTGAATTTCGCGGGCTGCCTGATCATTAGAGAAGCAGTGGTGGCCCAGTGGTATCGGTCCCGACTTACAAATTATAGGTCGTGGGTTCGAACCTCGCCAGGCGCATTACTTTGTGTAATTTATTTCATCACCACTGCTCTCAAAACGGTGAAGCAAAACGTCGTGAGGAAACCGGCATGTCGTGACTCATGAACCGAAAATTCGAAGACATGTGACATGTAAATCGGGACACAACACCACAGAGTACTTTTATTCACAACACACTGGATCAACTCGGGATGGATGAAATGGCGATAGGTCACCGGAACAACTTGCGACTCACGAATGCCCCTCAAGTTAAAGGGGAAAATATACAAATCTGTGGTTAGACCTGTCGTATTGTATGGATCGGAACGCTGGGCTGTGAAAAAGATGGGTGAGAAACGATTGCATGTAGCGGAGATGAGGATGTTGAGATGGATGTCTGGAGTGACAAGAATGGATAAAGTAAGGAATGAGTTTATAAGGGGAAGTTTGAAAGCGGCGCCTGTTACGGAAAAAATTAAAGGGAAACGTCTATCTTCGTATGGACATGTGATGAGGAGGGATGCCACCCATGTGACGAACAGGGTGATGAGTATGAATGTTGATGGATGGAGAGGAAGAGGAAGGCCAAAGGAAAGATGGATGGATTGTATAAGGAATGTTATGAAAGAAAAAGGACTAAGTAAATGATACTGTGACGTCTGATAGGGGAGAATGGAATAAGAAAGCGTGTTGCGCCGACCCCAAGTAGTTTGGGATAAGGGCAGGAAGAAGGGGAAGCACATGAGTAATTAAAGTAGCGAACTATCCGATGTTGAAAATAATAAACACATTTAGATTATAAATATATATTTCCGGTACATGTAATTATATAACAATAATACAGTTTGCGTGTTTTGGCTAAATATGCCTGTAGTTTCTATCTGGGGGCACGGCAGTGCTCCCGCCAAATCCAGAACATTTTGCTGCTTTGTAAATTGAATGCAATCTAATTTTTCAGTAATTCCAAGCTTCTTTAATGACCAATAAATATAATATAATAAATGTCAAAATCTACATACATTTTCACATTAAATTGAATAGGTAGGAAGGTATTTAATTACTTTAATGTAAATATATAATTATGAACTCTTATACCTTATGCATAGTGCCTTATGTTTGATTGTGAAACCATTGGCTTAAAACAATAATAATTATAAACTGTGTGTAATTTGAAATTACATATAAAATTGTAATATAAAATTCGCTTCATGCTCGGGCAATCCGATGCCAGTTATAATGGTTTCTACACCAATGTTATTTTTATTTAGAGTATTGTATGATAAAAAAAGTTTAATTTTTGCCTTGAAAAATAAGAATACATTCTAAAATAAGAATCAAGAATCCTACGTTACCTACATGAAACAAAATGGCTCGATGAATTATGGTTATCAATTGATATACTTTTTGTGAGCTTTTTAAATGGGGTTCTCCTGAATATTGAGTATGGGAAAAACAAATTGTGACGTCACTAAGTAGTTAATGGTCCTATTTAATGATCGGGCTTAGAGATATTGTGTTATGGATAAGGAATCATTGGTCAGTAGAATCAAATACCCAATTAAACAAAAATAAGATCAGTGTAGAATGTATGGATTTGTCTGTCTAGTCTGTAGGACAGACACCGATATGCGTGTTTCTACCGGCGGCTGTGAGCGGGATCTTGACGGGCGAGTCTCCAATGAGGATGTTCCTGATGCAGCCGGTGAAGCCCCGTCGAGAGCGCACGCCGCGCAAGCGGTGCAGCGGTCGTTCGTGGCCGCCGACGTACAGCGCCGAGTGCGTGTCCGTGGATGAGTACGAGCCCAACCCGGGCGTCGAGAAGTGCCCGTCCACGCCCACCGACACCACGTACAGCGACTTCGCCACTGGAAACATTATTTACGTTAAGATGCGATGCCACCGGTATCCGGGAAAAATGTTCGCTCTGTAAGGGTGCGTCCACATCTGGCGAATGCGCTGCAAATGCGCAGCTCGCACGCCGTTTCCTAGCTGCGCGCGAGACGCGCGCGCGCATTCTCGGCAATGATTTAGTATGCCAAAAGGCGGGCGAGAAGCGCGCGCGCGGCACGCGATCTGCACGCGTGCAGCTTGCAAACGGCGCGCGAGCTGCGCATTTGCGGTGCATTCGCCAGATGTGGACGCACCCTAAGACTCTCTGAAGCGAACACAAATAAATTACACACACAAAAATTTTACGCGCACTCCTAGATACTTTTGTGTGTGCACACTTGCGTTTGGCAAAAATCCTGGTTAGGCTGTGAAAAGAAGTATAATTAGATAATGGTAATTACCGTGTATCTTATGCCAGTTGCCATCACAGAGCGCAAACTTGTTGCCAAGGGAGTAGCTTGCTTGGAAGGCCCCGTTTCCGTTCTCAACCTTGGCTACCACCTCGTTCTCCAGCAATTCGAGAATTAGGTAGTCCTTCTTGCCATGGACGCTGAGAAGCAGTCCAGTGCTGTTGCGCGGACGAATCTCCATGGAAATTGAGACTTCATCACCCACTTTGTAACTTTCGAGGACCTGCAATTGAATTGTGTTAGATAACAATCTTTGTAGACAGAAGATTTTGTTAGGAGTGCACAGACCTTGGTAGAAAGGCACAAAAGGTAGCGTATACTTAGAACTGCGTGGAACAGGATGATGATTACTCTATCCATAGAGATGTTACAAAGTACTGTTCTTTTTTCAGATCAGTTCAGTTTTTCTTTTATCTTTTGTATGTTTCTTGTCTTTGGTAATGTTACGGGGATACATAAAGTTATAAGCCCCTTTCAGATCAGATCGGGTTTACTGTTTGGGCAGGAAAATATCTGTACAAAAATAACAGTAGAAGTTGACTAAAAGTAATATTTCTTCAATTAGCCTAAAGTCGTATTATTAGTAGTCATTGTTTCATAGGAATTCACTTAAAATTTTCTGCTGCCCAGATATTTTCCCTCCCATAAAATATAAACATTGTAGTTGTCATTCACATGCAAAATTTCACTTTGAATGATTAAATCACTGTAATGGGCCTACCACACGCACAAGCTTAAGTCTGCGTTTCCACCCGAGATGTGCGATGGAAATGTGTCGTAAGAGGATGTCTATCTGTGCTGTGAAAATGTGTGGGGGTTTCCACTAAGGCTGCGTTTCCACCAGAGATGTGCGAGGATGCGAAGCGAGGGATGTGTTTGTAAAGAGCCAATAGAATCGCTTCATTTACCTCGCCTCGGTCAGCACAGCTCTGGTGGAAACGGATCAGTGGGGCTAGATTTTTGCGCATACAAAACAAGCGAGGGATTGGTGCGAGGGATGTGTGAGTGGGATGTGTTGCGAGGGATGTGTTGTGTTTCCGCTCCCAATACACCGCACCCTCGTCGACACTTTTCACAGCTTCGCAACGCATCCTCGCACCACACATTAAGGCGGTATACACCAAAGCGGAGAGGAGAGGAGATGTGTTTGAATAACCAATCAGATGTCCACATCTCTCCGCTTAGCTTCAGTGGATATCTGATTGCTTACTCAAACACATCTCCTCTCCTTTCCGCTTTGGTGAATACCGGGCCTTAATGCACATTTTCACAGCTCCGCTACACATCCTCGCACGACACATTTCCATCGCACATCTCTGGTGAAAACGCAGCCTGAAGATGACTTATATATTTTGAGTAACTCTATTGAAATGTGCGTGCAGCGTTGCGTCTCGGCGTGACTTGACCCTTAGGAACTCCATTAATAATGATTTCCTCTAATTGGAAAATATGTTAGAATATGTACCTTCAAGTAGTTGCTATGTGTGTTGTTGGAAGCACCGAGGTAGACGCCTTCTTCGACGTTGTCGGCGCAGCGCAGTGAGTTGACGCGAGTCGACACGTCCGTCACGCGATGCCCGTTCATCATCAGTCCCTTCAAGCAGCCCTTGAACGGCTGATAGAAGCCCTGCGAATATACACAACATGGTCGTTTATGTATAAAATGAACAATAGGGTAGGTAAATCAAAATCACGCTTCAGTTATACCCTACCAGATAAGTCTGGGATAAAGATATAAGATCGAGGTCGCCTCTTACCACGATACGCTTGTTTTGATCGTATTATGATACTTTCTTTACATTTTTCGTATTTAATTGAAATATTGGTATAATTGGTACACGGAGGTCAACGTATTTTGTTTCAGACTTATCTGGCAGAGACTATAGCGTTCTTTCTATGAGAAGTCGAAATGTTTTTTTGGTGCTATGAAATTCAAAGAGCTGTCAAAATAAAGCCTCTAGACGCCTAATTTAATTTATGATTCACAAAAGGCAAATCTAATTATTCCGTAAGTAAAATTATCAGAAATTATAAAACCGTACTTTTTTCTTTTGTTCGGGCTCGTTTACACAGCGACCATTTTTACAGAATGGTTTTTAACGGATCCGTAGCTGCTAGAGGTGATGTTCACACCGCATTTTCATTGTACATGTTTCTTTTGTCGGATCCGTATTTTTAACTGGATCTTTTTAAACAACCACTGACAAAGCTGAACGTATACGATAAAGAGCACGGTTAAACAGACCTCTGTTAATGAGCACTAAGCCAAAATTAATGAATACCTATTATCACGCTTTTAAAATTCGCAATTCGTCACCTCTAGGTATACTACTCGCTAGTGCTGACGTCACAAGCCCTCACTGTCGACTTTCGATGCGCTTTTTATGTCAGTATATTTTTCAAAACTCTCTCTACTTTACTCATGGCGCGATGCGATATCGAATTGCATAGATTGACGATATATCACGATATCGGTGAGATATCGCACAAGCGTCCCGCCGACGAATATGTATGGACAATCGCTAGTGTTTGCTAATGGAGTCGCACGGATTGATGATATTGCTCACAAATCTGCTCGGTATCGAATGGCATGTTCGTCCTAATGACAATGCACATGATTCTCTGTTCGAAATTCGATTGCGCAACTACTCGTCACGTGCGACATCTTTTGTCTTTGGCTTGCAGCGCCTTTATGTCGTAGTAGTAAGGTGGGTTTTTGAAGATCATTCGTAAATACGTACGACTTAAATCGGCAATCGACTCGATATCGCACGAATCGCATCGCGCCATGAGTAAAGTCCCGTAACTGACGGACTAATTAGATTTCCAATTTATTGATGCTGTCTCATGTGTGTGTATGTGTCACATTAAAAAGATTTTCGTGGAGAAGTTAGTTTAATAAGTATTTTATTCTTTGAGATACTTAACTGAAGATTCGAATCAGAATCTGATCAGCAGAAAAGTTACTCAACTTTTGTAGGAACAAGACACAAAGCTGGTCAACTCTCAACATCTTGTCGATTTTATTGAGAATAAATAATCGACTAACTTCAGAATCGAGTTTTAGACTTTATCTTAGTACTCGTATTTTAGGAAACTGAAAAGAAAGAAGGACTTACCTTAAGGTTAGCAGAGATTTGTGCATTAAGGTATCGCAGACCACCGTAGTAGTAAGGTGGTCCCAGTACCGCGGACGCATTGCAGATGGCGCTGGTCTCGCCGACGAGCTCGGAGTCGACCGCGAGCTTGCCGTGGCCGCCCGAGCGCGTGAGTGTGACGACGTGCCACTCTGTGTCGTTGAACGTCTGTGTCGACGAGATGAGTGCTGTTTTGCCACCGCAGTTGAATGTGAAGTGCAGCTACGGAATAAAACAACTAATATTGTAATTTTTTTTATTGAAAAAAAAGAGTGTCCATGGAGTCAATTTTCTGTTCAACACCTTATAAGTACATCTACGTTTTGGAATAGGCAACAAGATTAGGTGCTTTTTCAATTTTAAAAATTTGACCTAAATTATTAACATAAATGAAAAAAAGCATACTTGCATATTTTTTATAAAAAAAAAAAAATCAGTAACGTTCATGCAGTCGTGCCAGAGTCCGGGATATAACAAAAAAGGAGATGAGCAAAGATCCTCGCCAAGCAATGTCAGGCACATTGCTTGCGGCACATCGGTGCTTTGAAGCATCCTTAAGTCTTATTTCGTCATTGATATATTCAAAGATATGTCATTTGCCTAATCAATCCACAAACCTTGGCGTCCTTCAAGTAGAAGGCGAGGAACTGCGAGGGGTGCTTGTCAGCGCCGGCGTAGAACACCAGCCCGCCGTGCTGGTCGAACGTGCGGAACGAGATGGTGAGGTCGAAGCCCTCCAGGTGGCGGCCCGGCAGCTTCGAGTACTCGATGCGACTGTCGTTGCGAGTGCCTGGACGTGGATTATAAATGATTGTCAATTATACACCGACACGTGTAAAAGCGCTTATTGCTCGTACAGCTTAACAGGGTCGGGCAACTATCATATTGAGCAAGTATAACATTTTATTTTTTTACAATAGAATTTGATGCGGGCCCCGCGTCAAATAATTTGGTAGTGCGTACAACGTTTCATACAAATGAAGTTGTTTTTTTTTTCCGAAATTACACATGTGTTTAATTAAACATCCGGAAATGAGCAAGAGACATACATCTTAAAAGTTACTTGGAAACATTTTCGAAAACCCTTATTTTAAAAAGATAATTGAAAATTTCTGTTTGTAAGGAAAAACTTAAAACGATTTATCTGTGTATTTTGTTTTTATTTAGGACAAATTTTGAGAAGAAAGAGCGCGGCGTTACTTACCAAATCTGTAGCCCACATCGGGGTCCCCAATGGAGTAGAAGGGGTCGTATGCGAGTGCACAGCCCGGCTCCGGCTTGGGCGGCGGGCGGCGCGTGGTGGTGGTGGCGGGCCACGCGGGCGCGGCTGTGGTGGTGCTGGTAGTGGCGGGCGGCGCGCGCGTCGTGTCCTCGATCACCGGCACTGGCAGCACACCGTGGTGGAACACAGGCTCTCCTGTTCACAATAAATTCATTGTTAATATACAACTTTGAGAAGGAGACAGCTAGAAGAATGCGCTTGGGCTGGGCGGCATTCGGGAAACTGCGTCAGATCTTTGAATCATCGATTCCACTATCCCTCAAAACCAGGTTTTATAACCAGTGTGTCCTATTATCCGTAATGACTTACGGAGCTGACACGTGGACACCATCGGCATGGTCCACTTTAAGGTTGCTCAGCGTGCAATGGAGAGAGCAATGCTCGGGGTATCTCTGGTGGATAGAATTCGTAACGACATCAATCATTCGCTAGAGAACCAAAGTAACCATGGTTGAACCAGCATTCAGAAGTGGAAGTGGGCCGGCTACGTCTGTAGACGGACAGACGGTAGATGGAGCAAACATGAGCTAGAGTGGAGACCGCGAAAAGGCAAACGTAGTGTAGGACGCCCTGCTGCAAGATGGGTCGATGATATAAGGAAGGTGGCTGCAGTGGATGGACGCTCGCTCTTTGGGGGAGGCTTACGTTCAGCGTTAGACGGCAATAGGCTAATAATACTGTTAACATGGTAATATTGCTAACAACTGGGAGCAGTGGTGCGTGTAATTCTTACACGTATTCCGTAACAATGACAACATTTGAAAGAAAAAATACACCTTTTGTGTTAATTTTGTAGTTAGTTTCATTGTTTTATTGGAACCATATTTCATGGCTGTTTGAGTTGGTTTCAAGCATATTTTCCACAAAACTTATTTTATTTTTGTGTAATAGTGAGCTTTCTTTTTTTTGAGTAACTTTTTCTAATCGACTTTTGAAAGCGGCTGTCAATGCTCATGCCTTCTCTATAAGAGAAGACGGGGACGCCTTTTTTACGTGGTAAAATCTTCAAATGAATCCTCCCGCTTCACTAGTACTGAATAAAATCCACTGAGTTCTTGAATAGCTCTTAACATTCCGGGGTCCCGCGACACCGGCAGGCAACTAGAGAAGCCTTTGCTCAGCAAGTGCCCCAGTAATAGACTGGTATTCTCATTGAAGCATCAGTACAGCAATTAATAATTATATGTACACAAGATGATCAGAAATCAGGTTTAATCTAGTTATTGCACTTTTTGTTAAGACGGAAGTACAGCGGTACGTACCTCTGTGCGGCGGAGGTTCGCTGGCGCCCGGCAGTCCGGGCGTCGGCAGCACATCTGTCCGCGGAGTAGCAGCCCATTGTGCTTGATCTGTAGTACAATTACATTTATTTATTTGTTCTTACATGTCCACTTTGTGCTCGGAGTTTTACGGCAAAAGTTGGATATGCGAGTCACTGGAGAGCACATGAAAGGGCACATCAAAGCTCTCAACCACTCTAAAAGCCATCGATTGCAGTCGCTGTGGCCGAAATCGGCTAGATGGCATCATCATCACATTTATTTATTAAATAAAAACGAGTGTTTTTAAAAACAGTTGGCCTACCATTATGTAATTAAGACAGTAGTTCCGATGAGGGAAAGAGAAAGAGCTATACAAGTCGTCTAGCGCTACTTCACTCCCTCACTGGCACTACTCTGGTAGGCCACCAGATGTATGATGCATGTCGACTAGTTGTTCCAGCTAACTTCATCCCGCCACTGACTCGATGGTTTTAGTGCGATGCAAGGTAACATAAATTAAGTTTAAGTTAGCCGAATATCATTACTTCCCAGAATTTGTATTAGCAACACTATCGAATGGTGTAAATATAGGGCGTTTTCTTTTTCAAAATCAGCAGGTTCAATTCCTGGCCAGGATAGTGATTTCTACAAAATCCAATGAAGCAGTTTTAGTTTTCGTCAAAATCGGCCACGAGCCTTTCAACGTTTTTCGATATTCTTCATACTTTAGGATACAGCCATCGACGCCCAGTTGAAAAATTGACTCTGTTTAAGTAAAGCTGACCTGGGCTGATTCCTCCAGTGGTGGTAGTGGTTCCACATCTACCGAAGGTGGTGCTGCTGTTGCTGTAGGGCTCTAGCAAGTTGAGCACGCGACCGTTGATGGTGGCGTCAGCGATGCAGCCAGTGAAGGGTGTCTTGGTGCCAACTTTGCCGCCCACCACGTAACCAGGTTGCACGCCGCCCACGAACAGCACACCGTCTAGTATATGCAGCGGCGCCGGCGCTGTGTCCGTGCTGAAATTCAATTTACACTTATCAAGGATAAGGGCTAGTTGTTTAATCATTAGTTAAACTCAATATTGTTTAGATCCCATTAAAAAAGTTACACAAATGGTTAAATAATGTTTACTTAGGATTTAACAAATTGTAACAAACTACTGATCAAACAACTCGCCCTTATGGCGCATTTACATTAAGTCGGTTAGACCGTATTCGGCTGCAGGCCGTATTCGGTCACCGACTAATATAAACAGGTATTCGTTTGGCCGTATTCGGTTTGGCCATATTCGGTGGAGCCCGTTGTCGATGTCGAGTGCGCCGTGTCCCGCCCGTCGCCCGCCCGCATCAATCAAGTCGCCGAATTCGGTTAACCGACCAATGTAAACAACTCAATTTAGGTAAGCGTTTCAGTTAAGCCGAATGCGGCCGCCGCCTTCGGTGACCGACCTCAAACCGACCTAATGTAAACGAGCCATTAGTCGTTTACCTACTAAGGAATCCACTATGGCTGAAACCTTCAGGTCGTCATATTTATTAAACACGGAAACACCGTGACAGACACGTATTAACTGCTAGTCTTTCATTTTCAATTTTTTTTTTTAGGTGGAAAATCATCAAATGAGTCTTACCACTCTGAGTAGAGCGGAAAAGACTGTCAGACTTAACTGAATATAAACCATATTGTTCCTTTAGTTGCCCTTTGCTTTCTGTATAGAAACAGATCCTTGATCGGACGGCGAGCTACCCGTTACTCTCGTTCGCGAACGCTTTGGGCGTTTCCGGTTTACCCGTATTCGGTCGCGTACGTGTGTGGTGCATACGAATAATTATTTGTGTTCTATAAAGCACCATACTGCGACGCTAACGTTACAGGGGCGGAAGTTACTACGTATTTTTCGGTGAAACGTGAGAAGAATTCGCTTCAAGCGCTGACTAACTTGAGCATTCACATGATAAATGATATTTATTTTGTATCGTCAAAAGATTATTGCACTGCTGTTAATGTTAAATAGATATAAAAGAAAAAGAAGATTCTGGGAACTAGACTCGACTTTTAAAAATGTTTTTTTTTTGAGTTTTTTTTAACCAGTGTTTCTGATGGCCTCATGTTCAGAGATCTGTTATTCTCCTGTGATACAGGATTATCCTAGTACAGGCATTTAACATTGTAAGATCTACAAATATTTTATCAAGGCTATTTTGTAATTTTATATTTACCGATTTCAATTCTGAATAAAGATTTGTTATTATTATTTCTTTATTTATTTTTAGACTTATAAATTACATTTTTAAATATTTTTATAAAAAGGAAACAAAAAAACATTTAAAAATATAAAAAATATCATTCCACCAGCAGCAGGAACAGGGTCCGGGCTGTCGGCGGTCAGGGCTCTTGAGAGAGGAACGTTATTATTATTTATTATTATATTCTGGGGTCTGAGACTCACCTGAAGTAGTCGAAGTCATCGACGACCAGCCGCAGCGCGTTGTTGTTGTGTGTGACGGTGAGCACGTGCCACTGGGAGTCATTGTACGTGTTCAGGCCCGTGTCCAGCTGTTCGCGTTGACTCATGAGCACCAGTCTACCTGTGAGTGCAACATATAACAATAAGATGGTGTTGTTTCTGGCTTCATGTCTCTATGAAAACATGGTGATTTTAAGAGGAAACAGCAAGGGCTGGAGAATTGAAAAATAGGTATTTGTAAAATCTATTGTTGTCGCGCAGTGCCCACAACAGAGTTACAGAGCGCGATAGAGACAACAGCAGCTTCGACCGAAAATACCTTATTAAATGGCACAAAATCAACGATTCGCAGTCCCCTGATTACTCCTCCAAAACTTAACCGATTTCACTACTTTTTTCTTTAAAAAATAAAGAAAGGAATTGACCGTGTTCCTATGTTTTCCTTTTTTTATAAGTTCCCGTCAAATTTGTTTTCTGGATATTTGAACACAGCGGAAAATCTGGCTATTTTTTTAGGATTTTGAATGTTCACATCTCTTTTAATAATTAATCTATGGAAAAAAGGAAAACATAGAGACATGCCAATAGTGGTCATAGATTTTTTGTAAAAAAAATATTGCTCTACTGGCATTATCCAGGAAGAAAACAGGGGACTACGATAAATGCGAGAATTGAGCAACGGTTTTCCAATAAGGGCTTTTTCGGAAAATTCTCAACGTTTTAATTCGCAGTGTTGAACCTGAACGACATGGTAAACAAAAAAAAAAGTTTCTTGTCTATAAGGAACTTAAGTAAAGTGAAACAAAATTAAGATGCAGTTCAACTTAGAAAGGTAGTTGCTAAGGCCATATTATGACGTCATGGACCCTTTTTTTACTTTTTCGTTCTTTCGATCATGTGAAAATAACTCTAACATGATAATATACAGTATTAAAAATAAATTTGTTAAAAAAAAATATTGTTAACGTTATTTTCAAGTGGCAGCTGACAGATTAAGGTCATTGACACCTTTTATAGTTGAACTGCATAGTACGTTGCTATGTTACCTGTATGTGCTATACGTACCTTTGATGAGCGACAGCGATATGCTGTCGGACATGGCGGTGGTCTGCATGCGGTTGACATATACGAAGATTAATCCATCAGGGCTTGACGTCTTGAACTTGAGGGTCAGCTGTAAGTTCTCCGTCGTGATGTCCACGTAGCGCAGGTAACTGTCCTTGCCCGACAGTGATACCAGAGACGCGAACTGAGGAAGAGAAAAGCTAAATTTGTATACAACACTAGCACTACGCACGCGACTTCGTCCCTTGAATTTTCTTTGCTATAAACCTCACGGAGCCCGAGACCTTTCCAACGAATGCAAAACCGTGGAAATCGGTTCGTGCGTTCTGGAGTTTAGCGTCAGGAAGGAAAACTCGACTTATTTTTATATAGTAGATTATTTTGAGTATATACGAAACTTGAGAAAGGTTTGTTCAGAATTTATAAGAACGCAGACGTCGTCGCGTGGAAAGCGTTAACGTCCGTTGAACATCTTGAATGCATCTTTGTGCGTCCAATGTGTGCCAGGTCTGAAAATCTGTACTTTCTCACCTGACAGCCGTAAGCAATGCCGATAGATTCGAGGTTGTCACTGAGGTCGATGTTGACACTGTCTATGCTGATCTGCCGCATGCAGCCGTCGAAGCCAGCCGTCGTCACCTCCACTATGCCCTTGTTGTTGCCGCCGAAGTTCATCGTGTCCAGTGCACCTATAGAAATAAATAAAATAAATAATACTCCACAACTATCACACAACACCATCTAGTCCCAAGCTAAGCAGAACTTGTGTTATGGGTACTAGACAACTGATAAACATACATATATATTTCTAAATACATACATATTATAGATAAATTATACCCAGACACAGAACAAACGAGACATTGTTTGTGCGTGATGTAAAAATCTATACTTAAAATTAAAAAGCTAAAGATTTTTTTCGTTTGGTCGAACACGCAAATGTCAGGAAGAACTGGCCATTTAGCCAAACAGCACACGACAGCGGACCACAATCGTTATCTCTCAGTCAATAATGCTGCTGTTTCGCTAAAGGGTCCTAATTTTAAAATTCTTTTTATGTTGGATAACTCATTTATCGAGAAAGAAAATACACTAGAGAACTAGCAAAAACAGGCGAGCAACGATGGCGAAACTGGGGCATAACTAGTTACCTATAGAGTCTTCTCTGGCGAAGGAATCCATCTTCAATATCTCGCGGTCCACCTTGAGGGAGCACTTGGTAAATATTCGTGCGGCGTCCAGTCTGTGCCACTTGCCATCGTTGTATGAGTTCGCGGTGCCGATGATCAGTAGGTCGTCTGTGTTGCCGAGCGACACCTGGTGTAAGAGTACAAGGTTGACATGAGCAGAAGCAATAAAAAAAAAACAAGTATCTAACGCTGAATATTTTTAAATATTAAACGCATTAACGCATGCGTAGCGAATTTCAAAGATTTTCTTAGGAAAGGAAAAATTCGATCCGCGGGCAGGATTCGAACCTACGGCCTTCGGATTCAGTACATCCGACGCTCATTTCCAACCGAGCCACCGAGGATCTTACCTGCCGCGGCGAATTTTTCCTTCCATTTCTAACGTTTCATGGTGACGTTCAGCGCCATCTATTGTAGAGTATTAGAACTACTACAACCAACATGTTAACATTACAGTTAAATCTAACGCTGGTTTATAAACTCGGTTGCGATCTTCGGTTGGATCTTTTTCTGTAACCAACCAACGAATTTTCCTAACGGTTAGGAAAATTCGTTCGGTTAGGACCTAACCAATTCTTTAAAAATGTCTGATTGTAATCGCTTGTAATCACCTGCAGGAATACTCTTCCATCTTGCATCTGTATAGAGAAGAAGTAGGCGCCTTCTCCGACGAGGTAGATCAGTCCATCAGGCGCATAGGTTCTAAAGAACAGCAACACCTGGTTCTTCTGCGGCGAGAGATAGCCGCGGCCCGGCATCGTGACGTGAGAGCGGCCGTTGAAACGGTACTCCTGGGGGCCAGTGTGTTTGGGGAGGAGTTTGTCTCTGGAACAACGAAACATATGCATAAGGGCTTTGGTTTTCAACTAAATTATAATAATAATATTCCACAACTATCACACAACGCTATCCATTCCCAAGCTAAGCAGAGCTTGTGTTATGGGTACAATTTGTCCTGTGTGGGAATCGACCCACGACCTCCGGCATAGCAGTCACGGTCACTAACCACTAAACCACCTTTCAACTAAATTAACGGAGACCTTTTTTTTGATGGTTTGAATCTTGAACTACATCAAGCTCAGAGGCAAAGATTAGGCTTAAGATGGAGCGCTCATACCAGGTCTAGAACTGCTTTGTCTATCCGGAACACAGCATAAACTGTTTGTGGGTGGACCACCGCGATACAACCGAAATCGCTTAGCATAGTATACAATAAAGAAGTTATCTATTCTTCTACATAACTCTTACCTCTGTCTCGCACCCTTCAAATTTTCAGCGCTGGCGAAGTTCCACAGTCCAACAGGTGTGTCTCCGATCATCAGCTCTTCAATCTGACCTACGAAGGCTGGGAAGCTGACAGACTGCAGCTTGGCGTGTGATGGAGCGCCGCCCACGTATAACTTGGATTTCTGCCGGTCCAGGTTGAATATTGTATGCTGTCCTGGTAACACAGCTTCTTTGGAGTGCACGTAGTCCGCTGATCCATTGTCCGAGGGCTCCCGGATTGAGAGTTTTACGTTTCGTCCGACTCTGTTGATAGAAAAATAAAATGTTTAGAAAGTTTTTATTGTAAGGATGAATTAACTGTGTAACTTAAACCTATGTGTTTGTCTAAGTAATGAGCCAAGGATGCTGCTGATGTGGGGAAACCAAATGTTTTGGAAATTTCACCACATTTTAATTCCGTAGATGCGGTATAGATGCGGCTCTTACATTGAAGAAATAAACAATCAAACTAAGTCTACGTCTTTTGCGAATTAATGTAACCTTAACCCTATTTGTGGGCTAATAAGATTTAAGGTCGCACTCGCTTATCGCTCAACGTCAAAACTACCGGCACTTGCTAAACCAATTCGTTTTCAGGTCTTCGCTGTAGTCGCTACTCGCTAATCTCCCTCATGACGTTGCGACGCAATTGGACTGATTACAACTACAAGTGGAAATCATAATTACAACTACGACATATGACATAAATGGTGCGGTTATGTACGGGTGGATAACTATAATGCCGGATCCACACGCTTGCCGTGTTTGCCAAACAGAAGGGGACGGCGCTATACCAGAAAGCAAGACGCAAATATTTCTATCTCGTTTCTTAGTATAGCGCCGTCTCCTTCTGTTTGGAAAACCGCGCAAGCGTGTGGATCTAGCATAAAATACGCACGCCACGACGACGTCAAGTCAATCGAATTGCATCATTATATCGTAGTAGCAAGGGCGATTTGTTATTTAGTTAGTAGAAATTGCGAATCGCACGAATCGCATCATGGGGAAGATCCCTAAGGCATTTAAACACACATACCTATCCACAGTGTATTTTGCCATGTTTGACATATGGATGTCAAACATGGGCATTAACAGAGAAGCTAAATAACAAAATAATGGTATGTCAAAATGGAATAGAGAGAAGTGTAATCGGAGTAAGAAGAAAAGATAAAATAAGATTAAACAAAATCAAAAGCACGACAAAATTCAGAGATGTGAACAAAGTATGCAAAACACTTATATGGAGATGGGTAGGACATATGATGAGAGAAAAAACCGAGAAATGGACTAGGATAATATCAGAGTGGTACCCCAGAGACGGCAAAAGGACGACAAGTGAAACGGTGGGAAGATGACCTCAAAAAACTTGCCGGTCCAGAATGGACCAGAGCTGCAAGAGACACAGATAGATGGAAGTCTCTGGAGGAGGCCTTTGTCGACGGACAAGCTGTTGTTAAGGAAACCGATAGTTGAAGGCTTATTTTATTTTTATTTATTTATTTTTACCTATCCACAACGACCTGGTACCAGCGGTTGTCGGCCACCATCTTGTCGCTTCCGATCCTGGCGGGCTCCCGGCCTGACTCTGCACTGTCTCCGATGTCCATCGTCAGGTAAGGATAGCCGTTCTCCACGCCGATTACCATGAAGTCATCCTGAATGAAAAAGTTAGTGAAAGAAACATTAGTAAATTTTTAAACAAGAATGCGGAATTACTATTTAATTATGCAAGTTTTTTTTAGGTTCATATGGTTTTGCAAAGTTAGTCATAGGTGATAAGACCTACTTGACGACGGAGCGAGCTTACCCAGAAGAAGACTGTTCACTTTAACTTTGAAGAGAAAAAACTTGTACAATATTTGTTTTGTTAATTTTTTACCGATTTAGTCCTCCTAAGCATGGTGTCCTTCGGGTTGCCGAGGTAGAGGATGAGTCCGTTCTTCTCTTTGGTCTTGAAGTAGACGGACACGTGTGTGGAGGTGGACATCTCGTCCACTGTGTCCGGTAGACGCGGCTGTAGTGTGGTGAGACTGTCGAAGGTTACTCCCACTTGGATGCGGTTCGCTATTGTACGGGCCTGAAAGAATTGACATTTGTATAATGCACTGTTTCTTAAATTGACATGGAATTTACACAGAAATAACAATAATAATAAATAATATTCCACAACTATCACACAACGCCATCTAGTCCTAAGCTAAGCAGAGCTTGTGTTATGGGTACTGGACGACTGATAAACATACTTATATATTTCTAAACACATAAATATTATAGATAAATTACACCCAGACACAGAACAAATGATCGTGCTCATCACACAAACATTTGTCCTGGGTGGGAATCGAACCCACGACCTCCGGCACAGTAGTCAGGGTCACTAACCACTAGACTAACAGGCCAGTCAAAAGAAAGCAAAAAGAATAAAAAGAACGGCATACCTGTTCAATGAGCTCCTTCAGTTTGAGAAGTTTCTCGTCGGCTTCCTTACGCTTGTGTTCCAGGTCATCCTGTCTGACCTTCACGGTGCGGTACGTCTGCGTGATGGCTGGGTTTAGCTGATCGATGTCCTTTACTGAGGGGTCAAATGGTTCATGAGATAAATTAAATAAACTTCAAAGGCTACGCACATTTTAGCGAGCCGCAACAAATTGCGAAAAAAATGAAGCAGGAAACATAATTATACAAAATAGCATCATTAAAAAAATCGGAAATTATCAAACTTTTTGACAATGTTTTTAAATGTGGTGTTTTATAAAAATCGGTCATGTTAAAAAAAAAAGTACTAGAACTACTGAAAGTTTCTACGAAATTTCGTTGGATGCACAACTGCACATGCTCTTAAAATCGAAAGGACGATTTCAGTTATTGGTTTACTTCCGAATAACTACTGATATTTATTCAAAAACCTTTCATTGTAGCCATAAATTATTAATCCATTTTTTTTTTAATTTGCCTTTCACTAGGAATTTTTCCTGTATTGTGGATGCTTTTACAAACATCTAGACCCTGAACAACTGCAGGTCAAACAAATATAAATTCCGTCTATTCTAACACCGTGCGAGTTCAGTCACATGGAACACGCGCTTTAACAAATTTTAGACCTTAAGGCGTAGATATACGTGAATTGGGCATCAATGAGGTTACGTTAGAACCTTTTTTCTTCGTAACCCTTACAAGATTTATTTTCAAAATAATATATTATCATTCTACACAATATGAAGCTTGTCCTCTTGGTGTCAAAATAATAATAATAATAATTTAAATATCATAAATAAATACGCAAAGTGGCCTCTGTTTTTATAACTTAAAACCATTTTTCTCCTAAATTATCAATCACAGGATTTTTTTTATTGCCAGCAAAATGTTATATTAAGTAATGCAGATGGGATCTTGGACTTATTTTTGACAATAACTTTCTTGATTTTTTCCTACGAATTTTTTTAGTCGTATTCGCTATTTCAAATCGCATAGCTACCCCTCCGGCGCCCAATATTCAGTGCGGGACGAGACGCGGTGCTGAACGGACCTGTGACACTTTTATCCGCAAAACAAAAATAGTCGATAGTGTGACAAACTAGTTTTTTATTTTATTTTATGTATAGTGTGTGTGTAAATATTAGATTATTTTTAGAGTGTAATAAGGTAGAACCATAACGTTGTAAATTATAATATCAAAATGGGTGATAAAAAAAGACGCAAGAAGCGTAAATTTGAAAATTGCATACAAGAGGAGATTGCAAAATACAAAATGGTAAGTACTTTTTTAATATTTATGTGCATAAGGTTAAATGGAAAACTGAATCATTACTGAATCTACAAATTATTCAATATTTATAATATAAATTATCATCTTGTAAACTTGAAGTTGCCGGTTATGTCAAATCACGCCGGGCTGATTCAACTGGGGTGCGTTTAAATCCTTCTGCGGTATTTCGCCGGAAAAAAATTAAACCGGCGAGGGTTCGCTGAACGGAGTCATAAGTTTCTGTCAATGTTAGTTGTCAAATTCAATTGACAGCTCAGTTTATTGAACAAATAATCAATTTGCCGGTTTAATACAATTCCATAATCCACAAATAATATTTACTCTCTAAAATAAAAATAATATTCGACTTTGCGGCGAGAATCTAGCAAAACAACAAAACTTAATGTCAATCTGACAGCAGGATAAAATTTTGCGTGGTAAAAAGGTCGCAAAAATGTATTCCTTTCAGCAAAAACATAGACCAGCGGACGACCGTAAACGGGGCAGATTAAGTTTTGATTGGTATAATTTTTCACCTCTCGGTGTACTTAAACGGGCTGTTTGACATTTAGTCATTATAAAATTAAACTGGATAAAGGATTTAAACGCAGCCCTGACGTTGACGATACGTCACTCTGACTTGTCTTTGCTCGCTGCATGGACGTTAAACATTTTGTCAATTTTATTTTGATAGTGTAGATAACCTACAACATTATTTTACAAGCTAAAAATATTACATATATTTACAGGTCCATCTACCGGTATGGAGTCAACAATTATCATTTCAAAAATTATCATATCATAAAATCAAGAATCGGCACCTATGAAATTAATAAACAACATGATTGGTACTATCAAGTCCAAGGACAATTGCATATCACAAAAGCAGAAAAATGCGTATTCGGTTTATGGTCTGGTGAAAATGTACCAATCAAAACAGAAAACATAATATAGAGACGACGAGTTTTGGAAAACCAAAATGGAATCCAAACTGACAAGATTTTACATAGACTGCATATTGCCAGAATTAGTTGATCCTCGACTCCCAAGAAAAATGAATATACGGGATCCTGAATACATAACTCAGGCTATAAACCAAAAAATAACACAAAAAGATGGGAAGAAAAATAAACAAAAAAGTGGAGAAAAAAAAATTAGACACTGAGGATGGTAATCGTTGAACCAGAATCAAATAGACAGTGTTTAAGGCAATTAAACTTTTCAGAATTTTGAGATAAAAAATTTTCATTACATGTTCCATGATTTTTTATTTTCCTTTAATTCTTCTACAATGATATTTTTTTAACTAAACAGTTTAGTAGTCTGACAATGGTATAATTTTATTATAATGGTAACACAACAGCAACATCAAAAATCAAATTACAGCTCTCTAGTACTGTGCGTCTCTGAGCTAAACTGCGGACAGACGGACGGACGGACATGGCGAAACTATAAGGGTTCCTTGTTAGTAGTAGTAGACGGAACCCTAAAAATGTGAATACAAAGAAAGTATAAATTATACATAATTATACTTTTTCGTTGCTTTCGATCTTGGACATTCAAAATGTTTTACACCTCTGTATTAGATATGGCTACTGAAAGCGATATCACGGTAATAATATCTATCAGTACTTGAACTTCATACAAACGCTCGAAACACGAGCTATACCTACGCGCCTCGATGTCGGGGCGCGCTCGGGGCGCAGACAGTCACGGCTGTACCGCAGTGACGAAGGGACGGTTTGTTGTTTTTTTAACAAAATCAGTTCAAGGACATAATTTAATATGACGAGTAGGAAATATTGTGCTGTTTTTGGGTGTATGAATTCGTCAATAACGTATCCAGTCATAAGTTTTTTTAAAATACCATATTTTCTTTTATCTCACGAAAAAAAAAGGGTATTTGGATTTGATAAATTAATACAATGAACAGAGTAAAGGAAAGTTATAGGCGGTTCTGAATGAATCATGATACGGTAGGTACTTACGCTTGTGTTAGAATCCTTCCTATTCAATATACAAAGTATTTTATTTATTTACTGATAATATAAGAAAAGTATAATTATTTACAATCAGAAAACTAAATAGAAACAGAAAGTAGGCAAATGTAATTAAAATGCTGGAGACGGGCAGCCCTAACGCATGTTGACGTACCGCGCGGCTGTAGGCATTTATTTCTATCATGCGGCCCAGTTCCACTACTGATAGATATTTATACTGTGGCGATATGTAGATAGCGCTGCGATTCAATAAAGCAAAAAAATATAGTTCGCGGTGCACGTGATTATTGTAAGGTGAGGGAGGCGCGCGCGGGGGCTTTTCCTTAGCCACACCCACATGACCAAGGTCAATGGCGTCCTGCCCGCTCTTAAAAACTTAGATATACGAACCTAAGTTGTCAACATTAGACGCCATCTTCTGGGCCTCATCAGCGAGCTTGGGAAGGGTCTGCGCCCACTCCTTGCTGGCAGCCAGGTCTGCGCCTAGTTGTGACATGATGTCCAGGGTACTCTTCACAGTGCTGTTGACTTTGTCGGCTTGAACCACCTCGTTAGCTAGTGAGAACGGCGGCGGCTTTGGTAAGGAGCTGCATAAAGATGGTATGTTAATTTCGGAGAAGTTTGGTTCATATTTTGTCGCTTTCTACGCGTTCACTCATTGAAGGCTTTGCCAAACAGCGAGTTCGGCGTGGCGCTAGTGCGGCGTGTTTTGTTTTAAGGCCACCAAGGACAATCCACGTAACAATCGCGCCGCGCCGATCTCACTGCGTTAACGCCCGAATTGAATACATCTTCGTTTCATACGAAAGAATTGGAAAACAGCGAGATTAGAAAGAGAAAGCTGCAGCTTTCTTGTTCTTTTTGTGCACATAGGGAAGAGTGGCAAGTAATGGGGAACGACTTTGCCTAGCAGTCGGAAAAAATAGCTTAAAAAAAAGTGCCAGTTGACAGATGAAGGTTCAACGATGCCGGCATCTTATACTGGTCAAATAGTACTACGATACTTACAACTCTATAGCATTATTGTCATCATCAGCCGTTCTCATCGTGTTGAGCGCATGCACCAGTTTCTGTTCCGCTTTCGTCAAGTTGGGAGAGAGAGACTGCTCGACGACGTACTGTGCTTTGGCAGCGCTATCCAGAATACTACGGGATTTGTCGCGAGCCGGCCCCACACGGTTGTTTAGCACCATTGTCTGTAAAAGAAACAATTTTGGACTAACTTTGAATGTTCATCAAAGAGTTAAGCTAATAAACTTTACTGCATTGTTGAACTTGTTACGGCCTAAGAGTAAAGGCGCTTCCTCGCTGGGAGCATTCGCGTGTAATGTAACATTATAGATTCGACTTTGAGCATTACATTACAATACTTTATTTGTTACAAAAATAAGATAAATTAAGAATCGCTCGAGCTCGATCGATTTTGTGCAAACTTCACATAAACGATCTACTAAATAGTCCGAACAAAGCCTAAACATTTGGTTTGGATAGGTGAGCCCGTTGTTGAGAAATTTACAAAGATTACAACGAACAGTGAAATTCATTTTTATGTTTATAGATATTATTTTAAGGCCGTAAATGAACCCACCTGTTGGGTGATTTTCCTGACGCCTTCCTCTGCATCATCGGCGGCTTTCTTGGCGTCGCCGATCTCTTTCACGATGGAGGAGTAGGCGGAGGCCGCGGTGTACGCGTGCTGGGTGCGCGAGTTGTTGTTCTCTCTCTCGGCCAGGGCACGTAAGTTGTCGGCCTAGGATATAAAGAGATAATATATAATAAAAATAGTTATTAGTTATGCAAGGCTGTTTTTTGACCCGAGTACTGGGGTTGGTAACGCAAATATATTGTAGATGGCGCCACCATAGCTAAGTCCTGAACCGACCAATGAGGTAGCACTATTTTGAAATACCTATAAGATTTGAACCAATGACGATGCTTGGAACAAGCTATACTATAGTATGTGCCATTTAACATGACAATAGAGGTCATTGCTCCGACTTTCATCCCGATATCTCAATATTAGCGATACTTCCTCTTCACCCGTACAAATCTGTCACAAACTGTCGCAAAACTGACATCGCTTTAGTCTCATAATACATAAAAAATTACCACAAACATAACACAATGCACAACCCAAAATAATAGAAAATCTACCAAACGTACCCTACGAAATATATATTTTTAAATATTGTATTTTCCTTTTTACACAAGTTTATCACACTGAGACAATTTAACAAAAGTAAACATAATTATTATGCATCATATAATTTTGCATTAACCTATAATACAATACTGAGTAAATATAAAGTTAGTGCACATTGTATGGATATAAGTATATTAATATTCTTTTGATATCAGGATGGTCAAAACACCTTATTTTTCCTAAAATAAATTACAAAAACTATTTCATCACAGAAAATGCTAATTTTGATCTTATGTCGTTTTTGTTTTACCCTGACGCGATGACGTCATCGCGTCAGGGGTGCAAAACCCCCGGCAGCAGCCGCCATTTTGATTTGACATTCCGTGTGGAAGTTCGCTTGCGTTCGGTTTGTGCAAAGACATTAAACTAAATACGAGCAATAGACGGGACATCACGAAGAAAGTTGTGATCCAAAACTTTTTACCACTAGGTAAAAAGTCACTCAGTCTAGTAGTCGCGTTGCCATGCAACGCTAGATTGTGCTACTGACACACGGCATCAATAAATTTGTATGTCAATTTTCCCAATGCCAGGTCTATAGGTTCTTTCAAATTTCTTTGGGTCTGTGCTATATTTTTTTTGCGTTTATTGTTATCGTTGTTGAGTTTGTTACTTTTTTTGTTTTTGTGTTCTGTGTTGACACGCATCTAATCAACGACTATATAATACTAGACTCCTAATAACATGCAAACGATGTCTGTCAACACATTAGGCAAAAAAGTCTTATATCCGTCTCATTTCGACCACTCCTGTGAGCCGTAAACATACTTTGAGACAGAACAGACCTTGAGTTAGCCAATCACAACGCAGTACCCCGTCCCCCTCGCTTACGTAGTTTCTCAGCGAGTTGACAGAATAGTTCTTGTTCCTTATATCGTGCATGAGGAGTCTAGTAATTATATCGTCGTTGCATCTAATTATTCCTTTTTTTTTTGAAATCGGTAAAGATATTGTAAGGCGATTCTCACACTGCCCCGCATGATGCAGCGTAGCGCGTGGATACGTGTTCTTCCGTTGCTTGTATCTCCGTTTGTATGGAAAACACGCACAGTCCAACACACTGAAAATGCATCCACGCGCGTTCATGCGGATCACGCGCATACACGCGGAGAAACATGCACCCCCGCTCGTAGGTGCGGGGCGAGGCGCAAGGTATGGCACACCGAAGCCCGCAGTGCCGCGCGTGTTTTTGAATGCTCAGTACTGCACGACCACCACAGAGAACGGCGAATAAATAAATGAGAGCCGCCGTGCGTGAATCTACAAAACGCACATACGCGCGTGAATGCGCAAAAAACCCGCACGATGATGCAGATCTGCACTCACGCAGGAACGCGCGTAGGTGCGTCGACACGCAATATGCAGCATGATGCGGGGCAGTGTGAGAATCGCCTAAAACTTGTTTTCATTTTGGTGTACCATAAAGTATATTCTATTCTATCATAATTTTAAATACTTATAAAAGTAAAGGTCGACCACGAGCGGGTATACCATGAGTTGGACTCACACCCACACTTTCCAGAAATTTTTTTACACTGATACCTCAACCACTAAGGGCCCTTTTCCTGTCATGCGTATTTTCACCCGCATGCGGATGTGGTCCGCGTGCAGGCTGCCCGCATCCTATCATTTCATACACGTTTTTCCTATGATGTGGGAAGCACGCGAGCGGACCAGATCCGCGCGCGGACGAAAACACATATGACGGGAAAAGGACCTATCACTGCATCCATTAAATCCGTCACAGTGGAACATTTTTTACGTCACGCGTAAATTTATAAGTACACAATTTGATTTCAAGAAATTAAAAATAATTATTTTGAATTAGAGCAACACAAGATTCGCAACCCCTGTATGTCAAGCAGGCTGGTACCACGATACTGTAGCGATAGAAGCAACTATCGCTTATTAGTAGTTTTAGGTAACAACAAGTGTCATTATCGCTTAGTGATGAAAAACTTGGTAGGTGGGAGTGAATGACCGCTATTGCCATGTTAAATGGTACATACTATAGCGCTATTCGTTCCTCAGTTGCCATCCCCATTGAAAACTAACGTAGCGAAGTTCACTAAATACCTTAGATTGCAATATCGGCGTGTCGCGGCCTATTTGGAACCCTAGAGCATTTATCCTGTTAAATTAACTAGTGAAACTTAAACGAAAAGTTTAATGTGGGTCACAACTTACCCTGTTCCTCAGCATATACGTATGATGGTTAGCCACTTGAGTCAAATTCCTAAGTTCAGGCATCTTCTCCTCCAGATCAGTCAGTCTGTCCACCATGTCCTGGTTAGTTTGTCGGAGGTTATCCAGCGCTTTGCTAGAGTTCACGACGACTCCGCCGGCGACCAAGTTGAAGAATGTGCCGTTGCCGATGTCGTAGCCAGCGTCTATCAAGTCTGTCATTGCAGCCGCGTTCAATTTCGTGACTGAAGTCACTTTGTTACCGAATTTCGAATGTCTGGAAGGAAAACATTTGTTGTCGTGACTTCGATGGATTCGTTAGAAATTCACTTATTTTTTACACAAATAATTTGTACGTGACTGCAAGTGTAAGTAATATAATTTTCATCTGTGCCAATATAGATTATAATTGGAACTGATCAAATTTTCTAGTATGAGTTGTCATATTTTTTGTGGCGAGTATCATTTCATTGCTTGTAAGACCTTGATTTAAAACTTATTACTTACTTTATTATAATGTTCCTTACTGTAACTGCATGGGGCTTTATTATGAACACGTTAACAACAAGCGCAAGAAAAAAAGGTTAAGTAAAACTTGTTATAATATTATGTAAGTAGATGTTAACCAATCTCTCTTCATACCTGTTCTTGGCATTGAGTTGCTGGGCGCTGTCTGCGGTGTGCTGCGCCAAGTCTGTGTACTGAAGCATCTCGTCCAACTTGGCCTTTAAGTCACGCGTGTCGTTCACCAGGATGTGGAATTTCTGTTAGGAAATGAAGGGGATTAAGTTGAACATTCACTAGCGAGATTGCTATACATATAATTATGTATCTTGGCCGTACTAAAAACGTTTATATTTGGAAGAGTGTGTTCAAGCATGCCAAGTCAACAGACGACAGACAGTCTGCATCGTATTACCCAATTATTGGGTTATGGAAGTGAGACAGGCGCGACATGTTAAATATCCATATTCAGTCATAACATAGGTTAGGCAGATGATGAGGAGTTTAAACATGCATCGCCTTGGAACGATGGATATGACATATTCATTATTAATGGTGGTACGTTTGGTGGTATTGGCTGAGCGATTGGGCTGCTACGCTGCGTGTCACGGGTTCAGCCCCGCACGGAGCAAATATTTGTATGGTCTACAAGTAGTTGTTCTGGGTCTGAGCATTTGTGTGTATGTAAATATGAATGGCCAATGTAGCAATACTATTCTAATGTTATAGTCTCGATGGCGATTTCTGGAAACTCAGTGGCCTCTTTCCGCGATGTTGAAACCATAAACAAAAAGCAGAACTGTTTTTACCTGAGCCTGTTCGTTGACTGGTTGCACGAACACGTTCATGCGTTCGATCTGTTTGCTCGCGTTCGTGAAGGCGCTGTCAGCTAGCTGCTTCTTAGGTGCCAAGTTCTTGGCTGAGGACAAAAACAAAATGTACATGATCTAGGTTTTGTCCGGGCGTCACTCGACATTATATTCGGTTTATATATGTGTATCTGTGTGCTTACTGCGAGTTTTTATACGTTGACGTAAAAGTAACGTTTAACAGCGTTTGGCGTTTTTATTGACTTGCTCCAAGGTCATGAGTACTCTTAATCAATGAGAGCGCCAAACGCGGTTAATCGTTACTATCACGTCAACTTAGAAAAAACTCGCACTAAGCACACTGGGTCTGTCTGTACTAAAAATAATTGAACTAGCTTTTGCTTACTTTATTTTACTTTCTGTCTTTCTATATTTGTAGTGTTCTATTAGTGTAAATATTTTTGTACATCAATTAATTCAATGGTACAGACGCCAGCAGGTCAATCTACCCGAATCTGTCAAATTTGCCAATCGAATAATAACCTTCCACTATAGTGACAAGGTTAAATATCTATCAAAAAAATCTGACAAGTTGTGTAGCTTGATGTGCTGGCGTCTGTACATGGATAGTTTATAACTTAGATTAACACATCCTTATATTGAGTTCCCGTGGGTTAATTTGACTACAGTGAGAATCAAGATATTATTATTTTTAAAGAAACGAAAATTCTGTTGCGAGCAGGGTTCGATCCTGCGTCTTCAGGATAGGTACTCCAGACGCCTTAACCACTAGGCCATCACAACCACTACTCACAACGCTGAATTTCTCGTTCCCTAGTTTTTTTAACGCTGTTTGTTTTCCTTTAAAAGTATCTTTGCGAAGACGCGACGCAGGCGTTATTGCGTTTAAAAATATAACTTTAATGAGAATAAAGCCTTGACCAAAAGCTTATCAAAAAACAAATACAAAAGCGCGTTAAAAGTACAAAAAGGGTTCTCTAAGTCAATTCGCAGTCGAACAAAAAACGCAGAATAGACATACCAGCAATATCTCCCTTAATCTGCCTCGCCTCAGCGAGGGCGCTGTCAACCTTGGGCTGCTGGCTGAGTTCCAAGCCGGTAGCCAGCTCGGACACATGCTTCACAATCGCCTTGGCCTTCTCGCTACTGTCCCGGACCAACCCCAGGGTCTTTTCGGCGTCAGCGGCGATGTCTGCGGCCCTGGTGATTTGTTTGTCCGAGTCCGTGGCTGCAAATTCCGCCTGTAGAGATGAAATATAGGTAAAATTTTTTCGTCAATAAATGTGAGAAGTTTTAATAGGGTATTTTATTGCATTGAAAATATGTTTAGGCTGGCAGTTAAGAGCATTGAAAAATAATGGTCACGTTTTTTTTAATCAATTATATGGACGAAGATAAAACGTTTCCAAATTCGGGAGTGGGGCTTGTGACGTCATAACGCTTTTTTTTAGGTGGTAGAATCATTAAATGACTCCCGCCCTGGGTGGGGCGGAAGGGACTGTCAGACTCTTACTGACTAAAATCCACCCGTATTCCTTCCTATGCCCTTTACGTTCCGGGGCCACGGTAACCTGGGTTAAGAAAAAACCCGCGACCCCAGCAGGCATTTGGCGCGAAACACGACGCGCCACCGACCCGGGCTTGGTCCTTGGTTGGACGGCGAGCTACCCATCACTCACCGTCCGCAAGCCCGCTCCGCCGCTGTGCCCTCTGCTGATCAGAGGGACACTTGTAAAATTGGTTTGACCGAGTGACGTTTTGTGATTTTTATATGCGTTCACGTTGTATATTCGACAATTCTAGTTTACGTAACAAATAAAAGCGTCTATTTTTTTAAATTACATAGGGAATGCTCAGTTCTAAATAGTTGTTAAAATAAGAAATATGGTGTGACCGTATAAGTGACTTTGTAAGAGGCCAAAACAGCCAACAAGGTGGTTTTTTTTCCCGACTTACAGATCTAAGCAGATTCTTAGCGCTGTTCTCCAGCGCCTTGACAGCGGCGGTGACGTCATCGACTTCAACGTTCCTGAGTTCAACGACCTTCGGCTGCAGCAGCTTCGTCTGATTCGCAATGTAGTTCAGTCGCTGCGTTGTGAAGAACGAGTCGGCTTTGTCCTGCAATTAAAACAATTTATTTTATAGAAATACTGTTATAATATCAATGAATAATATGATAAATTTTAAATTATGTACAGGGAACAATATAATAAAGGTAAATTACCAAAGATTATTTTTTATCACAATTACTCATTGCAAAATACTGCTTTTAAGATGACACAAGTCAACATTTTTTCCTTCTTTCACTTCGGGGGGGTTTTACTCTATTTGACAATGTACATCCAAAGTAAAACAAGATTCGTTTTGTCTTATAAATTTCGTCTGTACGGAAGCAGAATTGTAAAATAAAAGCCATTAAAAAGTTATGAGCATTTAAAGATTCATTTTTATTGCTAATTTTAACCCAACTTTGGGCGTAAATTAGAATTAAAGAAGCATTCAATTTCCAAAGCAAAGCCTGTACCGACACGGCAAATTTATCGAGGAATTAAAAAAAAATATTTGTTATTGATATAAGCAGTAGTTTTTCCATAAAACCCCTCCTTCCGAAGGCCTTTTCGTATTTATTTACGCGCGCTATTTACTCTGAATGATCGTGCATCTCACTGAATAATGTTTTCCCCGGGCGTGGTACGGGGGGATAACGCTCACGCACACATGAACAATATGGCTCGATATAAGGTGAAATATCATGGTTTTGGCCGTGCCTGCTAGTGAGTTCAAGACCGCGACTAGCGCCACCTTAAGTAGGCTGGATGTAATAATCGTACCTTAAAGTCTTTAGTCTCGTTAGCCAGTAGCGCACTCATGTCCTCGATGGTGATGAGCAGTGCATCCGTGCAGGAGTCACACTCTAGACAACCTTCGCTTGGTATCAGGACCCACCTGGTAAATTAATTTAGGTATTAGGCAATCCGTAGAGGAAAAACGAAGGTGCACAGAGGAGCTTGCTGACGACGACCCAATTCGACCAATTTCAACTACAAGTGAAATCATTCTTACCTCTATGGCCCTAAATACATGGTGAAATGCAACTGCAACGAAACTGCAACTTTAGAGTTTCATTTAAGTTTCTGCAACCGATGAAACCGGTTTGAAACGGTTGCGTCATGTGCGCTCACTCAAGAGTCTATGGCAGACACTTGCATTTTACCGTGTATGTTGGGCTAACAACATTTATAAACATTGCGGATAGCTATAGCATGCGTAGCATGGCGATTCTATCTTTATTCTACCAAGAAAAGACAAAGTTATTTTATCGTTATTTCTACACAAATCGACTGTTTTTTAGCACAAATATGACACCATTCGTACACTATTGAAGAAAAGAACGTTTATTTTCCATATTTTTTACATTACCATGCTTAAAACGCTAAAAATATTTATACGTTCTGTCATTTTGTCTATTCTTGCGTCGACAAAACCCCTTTCTACGGCGCCATGCTACACCTGCTGCTCGAAAAACAAAACATGCTCGTCACAACGCCGAAAGTCAGTCGAATTGCATCACTATATCGTAGCAGCAAGGATGATTTTCATTTTTAGTAATTGTACGAATCGCGTCATGAACAAGCTCGCTTATAATTTCTAGCAATATAAGAATATGTTACCTTTCCGGGCAGCGGTCGCATTTCTCTCCGACGACGCCGGGCAGACACTCGCACTGGCCGGTCGCGTTGCACGTGAAGCCGAGCGAGTAACCCGTGTTGCAGTTACAGTCTGCAACAAGACGTTGGATAAATGAAGAGGCCGAAATCGACCTATTTGGCCGTACTTCGTACTTGAAGTATTACTACCAGGGACCGAAACCGGTATGATCAATACGGGTATTTTTTCGGTAACAACCTTTTTTTCATTTACAGGTAAATTTTAAAGATTACCTTTATTATTAAAGTGAATACATAACCGGTATTAATACCGGTTACCGAAATAAAAATTACCCCTATCTTGCACACTTCTCACGTGCCGTCGGCAATAGTCACAGGGCGCGCATCGCCTGTGTGTGTGACAAAGAGTCGTCATCTTTAGGTAACCGGTATTAAAACGGTAACCTGAATAGAGGTTACATTTTTCTTCGGTCTGGTTTCCCAGATAGCGGTAACCTATGTCAGAAAAATAACCAAAATTCTTCAATACCTGTACCGTAATTTGTAAAGGTTTTCGGTCCCTGATTACTACATTTAACTGTACGGATTTCATGGATAAAATTAGTTCCTCGTGCAATGAAAAAACTCCTCTAACGTTCCTACATTAGAGGAGATTTTTTATTGCACGAGGAACTAATTTTATCCATGAAATTCGTACTAGCTTCAGGTTAAGAAGAGAAAAGATTATTTAATTTTGAATAATCAATAAACTTTACGTTTTGGATTTTTTTGATATGCCTTGTGTTGATAGACTTAAGGTTTATATTGACAGAGCGTTCGTAATGTGGCTAAATTAATTAAAAGTAAGCTTCTTACGATCACATCCTTCTTTGGTGTAGTTCCAGTATCCAGCCGCGCATTGATCGCAATGTTTGCCAGTCACGCCCTTGGAGCAACTAGAAAAATAAACAGAATATTAGAAAATGATCGGTTTCCGATTCACCAACCTAGTAGTTAGTCGACTAGGTTAGTGAACGACTACTGTTAGACTTTAATCCTTAAAGTTACAGTACTTTTAGTTTGCACGCTTCAAATCAACGACGATATAATACTAGACTCCTAATAACAGGCGACCGATGTCTGCCAACACATTAGGCAAAAAAGTCTTATATTCGTCTCATTTCGACCAATCCTGTGAGCCGTAAACATACGTTGAGACAGAACAGACCTTAAGTTAGCCAATCAAAACGCAGTACCCCGTCCCCCTCGCTGACGTAGTACCTCAGCGAGTTGGCAGAATAATTTTTAATCCTTACATCGTGCATCGAAATCTAGTATTATATCGTCGTTGCTTCAAATACTAACTTGCACTGTCCAGTGTTATGGTCGCACTGTGCCGACTCGGAAGCGATGCCGCAGTCGCACGGCGAGCATCCTTGACCGCTGTTGAGGCCGTAGTGGTTGGGCGCGCACTGGTCGCAGCGGCTGCCGATGACTCCGGGTCGGCACACGCACGTTCCCGTGGCGGGGTCGCAGCGCTCCATGCCGAACTCGTCGCAACTGCACGCTGGTAGGAGATAATGCTTAACATTTAAGGCAGAGTTCCCACTAAGTCCGGTAGATCTGACGGAAACCGGACACCGAACAGAATGTTCACATTTTACCGGATCCCAGAAGAAAATACATACATCCATGCCAGCCATGCTGCTAGTTTTAGTTTTTTATGTCTTTATAGATTTCTTCGGTCTTATCCCACAGAAGAGACCTTACCATGAGCTTTTAACGAGATCCAGTCTAGGCTGTGGAAAAGAGATGGCGCTAGACGACTTGTATAGCTCTGTCTCTTTCCCACAGCCTAAACTGGATCGCGTTAAGAGCTCATGGTAAGGCCTCTGGTCTCTCTTGGACAAGCGTATTAAAGCTTATGCTTGAATGTCCATGCTACACGTCTATTTTTATCAGAAAATGCGAGCCGAATGACGTGAGGGGAGCATGGGCGGGTTGAGCGGGGTGCGGGGTCATAGATCCGGGGCAAACTGGTTCACATTACTCCGGTAAAATCTTCATATAAGTGTTTACCACCTCGGTAAGCATCTTGTCCTATAGGGAACCCGGCGGTTCTCATAGAGGTTCGTGACGCGCGCCTATTGTACGACAAGTCAGACAGAAAGCGTAATGCGATCGCACGCGGCGGAATTCTCGAGCCGGCCGCGTGCTATCGCATTGTCTCGGTCTAGCAAATGGCAGTTCTAAGCGAAAGAAAGAGAAAGGGCGACGGAAAAATCCGATTCCGCGTCGATAGATGTGGGAGCATCTTTAATCAAACGGCGAGATACCAATTACTCGCCGTCCGCAAGCCCGTCCCGGCAGTGACCAGAAATCAACTACTTATATTGATTGAAATATCAAGTCTATCCTGACGACTAGATCCGTAGATATGCTGACAACTTGGAGACCATTTAAAAGCGGATGATGAATGTTTCTCAAGCTCTTACCGGTACAATTCTTGGAGAAGATGGCGTCACCGTAGAAGCCGGGCGCGCACAGGTTGCACGCAGCGCCGGCAGTGTTGTTGACACACTTGAGGCAGTCGCCGGTGATGCTGTCGCAGGAGCCGGGGTCGTTCGGGTTAATGTTGCCCGAGCAGTTGCATGGTTTGCAGTAATCACCTAAAAATGTCAACAGATCATCAGCCTGTAAGTATATTTTCCCTGCACGCGTAGCATGGCGATTCTATCTCTATTCTACCAAGAAAAGACAAAGTTATTTCATCGTTCTTTCTACACTGTTTTTTTGCACAAATATGACACCATTCTTACACTATTCAAGAAAAGAACGTTCATTTTCCATATTTTTTACATAAACATGCTTAAAACTCTAAAATTGTTTCTACGTTCTGTCATTTTGTCTATTCTTGCGTCGACAAACCCCTATCTTTGGCGCCATGCTACGCCTGCTGGACTGCATTTTCAACTTTCAGCGTTGAGGTGTGTATTAAAAATGAAACAGACTGCTTTCCCTTTCCCTATAGCCAGTTGTAAATCAAGTGCGTGACGCGGACTGTACTGTACCATTTATGTATGTTCTGAAAAATTTTGCACAGTTGTTCTCAAACTTTTTTTGGTGGCGGAACCCTTTTGAAAAGAAAATTTTATGATGAAACCCCAAAATAAAACAAAAAGTTACGAAAGTGTAAGTTTAGCTACTATTAAAAAATAGTTTATATTAGGTTTAATCGAAGAGATATGAATTATTATATCAGGCGCGGCATTCAGTCTATTGCGATATTTTTTTTTCTTTGGTAGTTGTATTCTCGTGGAGCCCCCAGAAAGGCTTAGCACACACCCGCTTATTAATAAACGTGAACTAAAGTTATGCCAAGGTTAATCCTTAAAAAATGTATGGTAAGGATTATCCTGGTTGTCTTCCGCACGTAAAATAAGATGTGGAGTTGCGGATACCAGCCCGTTATACAACACAATATCCTGTTTGTAACTTAAGTCCACGCGTTTATTAATAAGGGGGTCGGAGTATAGCTGGTCTAGCTCATACAACGACGATATAATACTAGACACCGCATGCACGATATAAGGAACAAAAACTATTCTGTCAACTCGCTGAGGTACTACGTAAGCGAGGGGGACGAGGTACTGCGTTGTGATTGGCTAACTCAAGGTCTGTGCTGTCTCAATGTATGTTTACGGCTCACAGGATTGGTCAAAATGAGACGAATATAAGACTTTTTTGCCTAATGTGTTGACAGACATCGGTCGCCTGTTATTACGAGTCTAGTATTATATCGTCTTTGAGCTCATAGAACTTACCGATTTGTTCCGGCACGCCATAGTAGCCAGCTGCACAGAACTCGCACCTCGCGCCGCCGTATCCTGGCTTGCATTGGCATGAGATCAGAGAACCGTTCTCACTCAGGTCACAGCCGATAGCGAAACTACAAGGAGGAATAGTGCTTTTGAAGAAAACTGAACGACCGTTTTTACAGAGCAGTGAAGAAGAGGAAGGAGGCTATGGATTCTATAATATGTTTTCATGCATGAAAACACTTAGAACTTTAACATGCAATCTTACAAAGAGGGTATCGTATTACCCAGTTACTGGGTTGTGGAGGTCAGACATGCGGCTACTCCATACAAATACTGATATTTAGCTTTATCTGGATCGACTGAATGTCGACCCCAATTCAACATTAGTTTTGTTTATGCGAAACCTGTCCAATATTTTTGTGTAAAGAATCTATGTAAAAATTTTTAAAACCGTATCATTAAAAATCACAAACTTAGAAGCTTGTCATTACCTGGTTGTCCTTCTAAAACATACTCATTTCGCGGTACACCCGCGTAAATCGCGTCTCCTGTGTTATACACTAGTGATAATAGTTTGGCAATAGGTACCTAACCGTACGGTGATTGTATTGTAATTAACTGGTAATACAATTTAATTAAAATATTTTTGAAAATAACATGCGGTAAAAAATATCGGAGTCGAATCAGTTACTGATTCTGAACAAACTATACAGTGTGTCCGGGCACGAGTTAGCGATATTTGAAGGGGACATTCTATTGACAATTAAATTATTTGTTTGTTCATTTTATTTTAATGTATACACGCCAGTTCGACAGATCAAAAATTTGAAATGGCTGCCATTCGCGAAGTTTTGGAGTTAGAATTTTCTTTAAAGCATTTTTGTCGATGAAAATGAGCCTAGAATATCCTCTTCAAATATCGCTAACTCGTGCCCGGACACACTGTATATTCAGGTTTCGCATATACTAAAAATAATGTTTTATAATAGGGAAAACGCTAGGCAGATGATGAATTATGCCTGCTCAAAAAGTGAAGTAAAATTGACATTTATAAACGAATTGTCATGACCGTCTAATAAAACATAAAGAAATGAAAATGAGCCTTATTACTTACTTATTAGAAACGTAAGGCATGGGGCATGCGCATATGAGACAGTCGCGCATGGTGCCGATAGTGGCGTCCCCGTGGTAGCCGGGGATGCACTGCTCACAGTGATCGCCCATGGTGTTGTCTGTGCACTCCTATGGAAAGAAGGAAAGAAAGAAAAATTCCATAATTATATCTTAATTTTATAACTTTATCAAAATTAAACAAATAGCTACTACTTTGCAATAACAAAAACGAAAATATCTGTTGTTGTTTTTTTACAATTACTACGTTTTTTTTTTCTTATTGTATTAATTTTGAAATGCGTCCGACTAAAGGGGTTAACAGATTTATCCGATATTCAATTAAAAACATACGATTATGCCGCAAATCTGTTTCATTTTGTGTAGTAATTAAAGTTCTATTTCACAGTCACTATTAAAACGCCGCACTGCTTTGCGAAAGGTGTATCTTTCGTGTAGTAAAATGTGCGCCCAGTATCGCGTCTCGGTGTGACATGACCCTCAACCAGATTTAAGATTGCGTGTATTCCTATCACTTTCTCTCATATCGTTTCGTCGTAGGTTAGTACAGGACGAAACGTTAAAAGTAATTTAGTGAAAACAGGCCTTTAACTTACCAAACAAATTCCAGTGTTGACATCGCACTCCCTAGAATGTCCGTTGCACTGACACGGCACACAGAAGCCGGAGCTCAACCGGTAGTATCCCTCCGCACATTGCTCGCAAGATAGTCCACGATACGCCTTCGGACATTGGCACTCTTCGACAGACGACGCGCGTTTGGAGTAGACGTCGTATTCTTCTACTCCGATGTCTAGAGTAACTCTTATTAGGCTGTGGAAGGAATTACAATAGGATAGCCAGCGTAAATATATTGAAAAAGTTTTTAGTTTATCTACTGCCATGTCTAAAATCGCGATTATTAATATTTAGAGCCACGTTTCGATATTCTGGATAGGATACAATAAATTATACTAGTTTTACTAATATGTCGCAAATAAAAATTAATCAGAAAGTTTATATACAACCGAAGTGCCATCAACAGAAAAATGCTTATAACTCAGATTGTACTTTTCCCGACATGGCTGCCTTCTGCATAACACGGTCCAATGGGGAAGGCCAGTCAAAGCTAATTGTAGATGGCGCCACCATAGCTAGGTCCTAATCCGACCAATGAGGTACTACTATTTTGAAGTACATAGAAGATTTAACCAATGACGATGCTGGGAACTAGCTATGCTAGTGCCATTAGTTCCCGAGTTGCCATCCCCATTGAAAAAGAAAAAGAAAATCACCTTGTTTCAATCGACTGGTCCCAGTAGGTGGCTCTGATGTAAATGCTGGTAACATTGACCAGCGTGTTCATGAACTGTTCCCGCGTCACCGGCGTGCCGTCTGTGTTGCTGAACTCGTCCTCCGACAGTCTGACGGCATGCACCCACGTCGTCAAAGATGGCGGCTGCTCCACGCTGTTGTGGACTAGGTACCTGTTGAAAAGAGAGAGAATAATATAATGTGATGTGAGAGGAAGATACGCCATTTTCTTTTTATGTGTGATGGGTTTGCTCTTGACCTTAGTCTAGGTCAGGAATGACTAAGACAAGGTCGATGGTGGAGCGAGCTTACCCAGAAGAAGCCTGTTCACTCTAACTTTGAAGAGGCATTTAATCATCTAATTTAGGCGTCACTGTTAAGATGTTCTCTTACGGCAGTTATTTAAAGGCGTTCCCTCACCGCGAGCATTCACCTGTAATGTAACGTAACAGATTCGAACATTCGAAGACAATACAGCATCAAATTGCGCATTTTTATGTTACATTGCAGGTGAATCCTCGCGGTGAGGGAGCGCCTTAAAGTTAGAGAATGTTGAATAAAATTCCGGTCATGTTTAAAAATTGTAGCTAGTTAAAAATTATTAGTGGTGTTATTACCTATATCTTTATGTAACAAAATGTTATACAACTAATTACAACATATTATTATAACAAGTTATGTTGCATTTATTACATTATGAGAGTGACAGCGGTTCTGGTTACACATGATGATGTTATACAACAATTTGAACCATTACGAGAGAATTTTTAACATGTAAAATTCTGAACTTTCTGTAGCAAAATGTTACAACGAAAAATGTTATCGTACATCAAAATGTTTTTTAAAGTTATACATATAACTGTTGTAAGGCAACCTATAACATGGCAGTGATCTTTATGGTACAGTTTTTACCAATGACAAGTAACAGTGTTCTTTATTTTCATTACTATAAAGTTGTTTTTTCGTGTCTGCTGTCACACATAGTCTAGTGATAGGAGTATAAGAGTTGGGAGGGTTACATACCCATCGGTGCCTCCAATGATGACATCAGCGGCTGCGATGGCTCCCCCTTCAGGTCCGGTCTTGTAGAATATCGAGTATGTCAGATAACCGCCGTATGATGTCAAACGTTTGCCTTTAAATCAATAAAATGCGGTCAGAAGTTACAAATTTTAATAAAACTTGTTGGAGTTTTGCATAAATGAAACGTTGCTTGAGTACAGCCATTTTTTTTTCACCCGATTTTTTATTGTGATACAATTAAATGATCCTTACATGAAACAGAGACGAACGGCACTAAAAAAAATTTTGGCCAATCACTAATTTCTGTGGACAACTCACACTTGACCAAAAAAATAAAAACTCCAAAATTGTCAACATCAAAAAAGAGCTAAGGGTTCCTAAGAAAGTTTTCCCGTATCTCTTATGGATTCAGATTTCTCCCTTTTGGCCAATTTAAAAGAAACAGCCTGTACATTTTGTTCTTCTGTTATAATTTTGTGTGTCATGATTTGCGTCGTTCTATCCTGTGTAAATCCAATGAAAACCATTTCTTTCTTTCTTTCACCCCTCTACTAAGTTTCCGAGGAATAATTTCGATATAAATGCAGGTGCAGCTCTTGGAAACTCACTTTTTGAAACTGAATTAAGCCGGGCAGTGAAATATTTGAAGCAAACTCAGAGGTCACAATATCTTCCAGGGCAGGAGTCCAATCTTCCTTCTAAGTTGTAATAGGCCACTATAAGATGACTTACCAAGGTAATAATCAGGAGCCCCGAAGTACACGACCTTCTGGCCGCTGTCATCACCGATCAAGTCAGCGGTGATCACCGACTCGTTCACCATCGCAGGGCCGAGTGAGCGTGGGAAGATATTTAGCGTTCTATTGGCGTCTACGTTGACGAGGTACCAGTCTCGCATGCCGTCGATCTGGTGGGAACAGCATCGATATTATTGCAAATGTAAATAGTCCGTCAGCGAAAGTTTTGAAAAGTAATGGACAAGTACTTTTGATTTCTTTTGGCGATAAGGAACTTCCTTATCGCGCGTTGTCAAAGGGGGCTGGACGGAAAAAAATCTTAAAAGTTGTGACGACACTTTTTCCGACTGCGCGACGCAAAAGGAGGGTAATGTGTTTATTACCATGGAATGGAATGGAATGGAGTGGAGTGGAGTGGAATGGAGTGGAGTGGAGTGGAGTGGAGTGGATTCGCGACGATTATTTTTGTTGAGTGTATACTGTAACTTCGTTCCATCCGGGTGTCCCTTGACACCTCTCAAGTTTTTTTTTTTTATCATGGCGGTTCCACATTAGTGCCGTGAATTCACGCCGCGAATTCACGCCGCGAATTCTCGCCGTGAATACCGACACTGATCAGGTAACCCCGCGAAAACCATCCACATTCGCGTTCGAGCCTGTTCACGGGGATATACGGCACTAATGTGGAGCCGCCATCAATGCATATTGACAAGGATAACACGCATCAAAATTCGGTAGCGGGGTTCGTGACGTCAGAGGTATTTAAAAAATATCTTTACATATAATAAAATCGTAGAGATGTCATTCCTGTACATTGAATATTTTTTTCTTTTTGTATTTTTTTCGAGATAAGGGATCGATTCTGATGCCAGATCAACTTTTATTTTTTTTCGAAATTTTTTATGTTTTTTTGATTTGATCTATCTCCGAAACTACGGTAAAGTTGTCGATCAAATTTTCGTCAAATATTCCTAATAATATGCTTCTGTTTATATGCTATGTATTATTACGCTATTTTTCCTGGGAGATAAGCAATTTTGAATTTTGTTGTTTTTAGATGTTTGTTGATAGTTGGAAGCTAAACCACTGGATATTATTTAGTCAATTTTTCATCAAATATTCCTTAAACTGCTGTTCTATTAATAGGATATGTATAATTACGCTATTCCCCTTGGGGGATTAGCAATTTTATAATATGTTGATTTTCAGTCATTGTTGAAATTTGTACAAGAACCGCTATTTGAAAAGCACTGTCAGCGTACTAGCCAGTCTGGTCGGTAACCTGCTTGACTTTCGTGCAAGGGGTCTCTGGATCAAATCTCGCAGTTTTTTTTTCTCTTTTAGATTTTTTTTTTATTTGTCCTGAGAGTTTTAAATAACGATTTAAAATAATTACTATTTTTTTTCAATACTTCTCTAGGATATATAAATCTACACCGATTTAAATTGTAGGTAGTAAGTTGGATATTTTTTTTAATTGCAATTGTTTCGAGGTGTGGAATTTTAAAGATTAGAAAAAAATCAGGGTTTCTATAATTTGTGTTTATTTATGTTTTGAATTGGTGCTCAAACCAGTTCATAGATTCTGTTTTAAACGACGACAAGTTGTACTCATCGAGTCATATAACACAAGGGAACAGCATTTTTGTTGCATGAAATATTATGACTAATATTATACTTTCTCGGGGTGCTGATTACATACCTAGAAGTCAGATTGTTTGTATCAGCTTTAGTTTTTGAGATATCATTAAAACGCGTTTTTAAGAAAAATCTATTTTTTATGAAGAAAACTCTTAGAAAATCAACTACAACTTATTAAAAAAAAAATCTTTTACAAGATTTTCTTGCTTGACTTGGTTCACGAGGGCTGTTTTTGAAGCTCCAGCTATAATCCGCAATCTTGGAGCATTCCAGTGACCCTGGTAACGTGCTTCCATAGCCCGAATGTCTTCGATGGAACCGTTCCTCTTGTTTTTCACTCAATTGACCATGATTTTCAAGGAAACGGTCTAAATGGCTTTGGAGGAAGTGTACCTTGATGCTCATATCACAAATAAGCTGCTAGAAGTGTGACAACATCAGTTAATTATGCTCCACATAGCTTCAACTTATTTGTTTCCCAACAATTTTTTTGTTATTTACTTCAAAGGCTCTTCTATGCTTTTATAGAAAGACCAAGGGTTCTGACTTATGCACTGGGGTCTTCCTGATTAAGGGGCTGGAGGTCAGCAGAAATATCTGGGTTAAAATCGTTGTACCACTATCATAACTTGAAGAAGAGCTGTTTTTTCTTCTAAAACAGGATTATATTGTATAGATGAAGAAGCTTGGGAAACTGGAGCATTGACGGAGTACAAGGCTGGTCGAGTAACAGATAAAAAATTAGGATAAAACCGTTTCGGACGGTTTCTTTTGTAAATCCTGTATAAATCAACCACACCAGAATAGCAATCATCTTGATGATTGGCAAGTTAATGCCACATCATTGGTGTTTGATATACACAATGGGGTCTTTTCTTATTCCCCCATAATCTGAAAGACTCCACACATCTTTTACTTGCCCAAGGAGAAACCTAGTACTTGTCACGGATGTCCAAAGGGAATCCAAAGTAATAAAAATACACATGTTTTATGAAATCCGACACACTTAGTCCAAGATTTTTTATTGTATATTCACCACAGATGTTACAAAAGTAGTTGGGATCGTTTTTACACATCTTTGTCGACTTGGACATTGTTAAACAAAAAATTGTTTTAAAGAACAGCTCGGTAGATTTGAAATTTAAATGTGACTAGTACTAAAATATGACTGATAGCTGTATCTCAAAAACTAGAGCTGCTAGAAAAAAACTGAAACTAGATTTGAAATCAGCGACCTCAAATTAGTAAAAAACAGGCATAAAATTCCATGCAACAAAAAAAAAGTTTTATTTTGTTCCCTTGTGTAATTAGTTATTTTTTAGGTATCACGCGATATGCTAAAGGGAGAAGAGCAATGCTATCGTACAGACGCCAGCAGGTCAACCTACCCGAATCTGTCAGATTTTACCATTCAAACCTTAACCTTCTACTCTTGTGATAAGGTTGAAATTTTATTAAAGAAATCTGACAGATTGTGGTAGCTTGATGTGGCGTCTGTACGTTCAATTTGCAGCGATACTGTAAATCGACCCAAAAATGATAGTCTAATGTTTTAAATAAACACGGTTCTTTGAAATTAATGTCGCTCAAATAAGGACGTTTCCTATGCAAACTATGTACCTAGATATAACATGATTGATCTAAAGTAATAATAAAAATGCAAATATGTTTGTTTTTTACCTTTTCACGCATTACTACCTACTGAATCGATCGTCCCAAAATTTAGCATATACGTTGTCAAGAGTATAGACACGGATATAAGGTATCTTACATCCCGAATAACAGAAGCTGTTTCCGAGAAAACAATTACGTTCATATTCCAGATGGCGCCACACGATCCGTATTGTTTCTCAAATTCTAAAATAACGCAAGCGAAGCCGCGGGCAAACACTAGTAATTAATAAAAATGATGTGTTGTAAATATTAAAATCGTCGTATCCTCGTCAGAGGGTTGCGTAAGAAAAGATACGGGTCATATATTTTTTAATAATGTAAATTATTAGATTTTTTAGTCACCTTATCCATGTCTAATAACTGATTTAAATAAACATTTAATTAGCGCATAAGTACGTCTTTCTTGGGAATTTTTTGGAATATTAAAAAAAAAAGTTAAATAAGTCTAAAAACTGAAAATAACCATTTTTATTTGGCTCTTACGGTCAGTTCACACCGAGACGCGACGAGAAGCGACGTGACGCAACGATACTTCTTTGTATCTTTTCTTGTAGTAAACAAAGAAAGATTTTGAATCGCTATTAAAACGCAGAGCGGCGCCGCGCTACGTCGCGCTGCGTTGTATCTTTTCGAGTAGAAAATAGAGTTACATTGTTAAAATTACTCTTTTGAAATGTGCGCGCAGCGTCACGTCTCGGTCTGAGCTGACCCTTAAGGTGAAACATCTTTCTTGGGATGTTAGTGGAGGCACTTTAAAAAAATCCAAAGATACTTACGGCTGCCCAAGTCAGGTAGGAGCTAGTACACCTGGTTGTCTTTCCGAAGCAGTAACACTTGGTGCATCCTTCAGGGTTCGAGGGCTGCAGGTTGAAGTACTCTTCCACGCAAGTGTCGCAAGCCTAAACAGGTATTGTTTTTGAATAATAATAATATTCCACAACTATCACACAACGCCATCTAGTCCCAAGCTAAGCAGAGCTGGTGTTATGGGTACTAGACAACTGATAAACATACTTATACAACATTATTTTTAGTATAAGCGAAACCTGAATATAGTTTGTTCAGAATCAGTAACTGATTCGATTCTAATAATTTTTACACCATGTTATTTTTTTTTTCAAAAATATTTTAATTTAAATTTATTACCAAATAATTACAATACAATCACCGTACGGTTAGGTACCTATTGCCAAACTATTATCACGAGTGTATAACACAGTAGACGTGGTTTACGCGGTTGTACCGCGAAATGAGTAGGTTTTCGAACGGAAAACTGGGTTATAAACAAGCTTATAACTCTGTGATTTTTTATGATACGATTTTAAAATTTTGTGCGTAGTTTCTTTGCACAAAAATATTGGACAGGTGTATCAGGTTTTGCATAAACAAAAAATAATGTTGTATAATATAGGATAATCTCAACGGAGATTAGCCAACGGCGCGGGACATATAATGCGCAATTGTGTGCAGGCGCAAGTGCACTCTCTGTTCCTGTATTTTCATAGTTCCGATGGATCGGGAATCCAACACGATCGGAGAGAGATCAGCGGCCGTATTACAACGTCTTAAAACCAGGCTTGTTCCGGCGAGTGAAAGTGACAGAGCTATACAAGTCGTCTAGCACCTTCTCCGTCCCACAGTCTAAACTGGATCGCGTTAAGAGTTCATGGTAGGCAACCAGATGGCCTGCGATGATATTTCTGACGCGAGTCTTTAAGCTGTGGAAAAGAGACAGAGCTATACAAGTCCTTGAGCGCCATCTCGTTCCCTGAGCAGAACCACTCAGGCTTTAAGAAAAAATCTTTTTAGTAGAAGCGTTAGCATAGCACCCAACAGTGTTCATACCTGTCCAGTGACGTATCTCTTGCAGTAGCACTGCGCGGTGCCCTGGTCACAGACGTCGTCAGTAGTGCCGTCTCGCTCGCACGTGCACGGCACGCACTCGGGGAAGGCGTAGTGTCCGGGCACGCAGTGGTCGCAAGTACGACCGATCACGTTGTCGCGACAACTGGATAGGAAGGAATACGATTTAAATTCAACCTATAATAACGTTTTTTTTATAAAAAACTGTGCAAGTGCCTTTCGGGCTAGCGCACGAAGATTTACATACCACTTACTATAAAAATTACCAAAAATCAAGTTTGTTTTATATTATTTTTTATTTATTTATTTGTAAACTGAATATTTTGTGAATATTTCAAGAGCCTTTCTGTTGCCATTACCAATATCAAGCAAAAAGTTGGTCTAACTATATTTCTTGCACAGCCTCTCGATAACCGTTCAGTAAGAGCTGTAATCCACCTGTACCCTAAACACGAGTTTAAAGTTCGGCCGTTCAGAGAATGCGTTCCTGACGCCTATCAGTTAGTACATGTATTTGTCATAAAATTATAACATTCATTGATTATTGATATAATAATGTGGTTTTAATGCTAATGAATTGTTAAAACGGTAAACTGTAAACTTTACACTATTTTACTTTACAGTGTCTTTCCAGTATTTACAGCTTTCTTGTATGGAAAAATGGACCTCTAGTGTGCGAAGATGGAACAAATTTTTTCCTTGCGTCAAATTGAAAATGTCAAAGTTCCAGTTTACTTCGTCAGAATAACTGAAAACTCATGATAAAGGTTAGCGTCCACAGGTCGGCATCGTACGTATCGGACGCATCGCATCAAAAGAATTTATGTATCGGCAGCGATCGGATTGCCGACGCGAGTATCAGCAATCGGACTGTCGATGCCACCTTCATCGCGTCCACTGATCGGCATTCTATATGACGTCATCGGTACGCATCGCATGTAGGTATTGCCAATGAGCCGTATGTACGATGCGGATCAGTGGACGCATTTGTATGAGTTTTAATACAAGGCAAACTAAAATCCTGTGGACGCTTACCATAAGGCCTCTGTTATTACAACGTTTTACGGTCTGTAAACTACCTTTCAACAAATACTTACGCGCAGTTTCCGTTATCAGCCTCACACTGCAGCCTGTTGCCGATAACTCCGAGCGGGTTGCAGTTGCAGTCGTCACAGCCACGTTGGACGTCAAAGTTGAACGTGTACGGCTTGCAGCGATCGCAGTTCTCTCCCTCTACGTTCTTCGGGCAGATGCACATACCTAGGCGAAACAAGTTATTGTATTTACTAATGGAGTGATGCGGTGAAATTCAACCGTGCACTTCAAAAATCCACCTTACTACTACGACATAAAGGCGCTGCAAACCAAAGACAAAATATGTCGCCAGACGAGTACTTGTGCAATCGAATTTCGAACACAGAATCATGTCCATTGTCATACATGCAATTCGGTATCGTGAGCGATATCGTCAATACGTGTGACTCCATTAGCAAACATTAGCGATTGTCTATACATTTTCTTTGGCCGTACTCTTGTGTGGAAGGAGCTCGTGGCTAAATAACAATAGCAGCACAGGCCGATTATCCTGGTTAAGCCGCGCTTGCCGAGGATGGTCAGTGTATGGGTGACCATCTGTCATAACGAGTTTCCTCCATGCCTCGGAAAGCACGTAAAGCCGTTGGTCCTGTCTGTCATTTGTAGATCTTTGACAGTCGTTATTATTATAGTCAGAAGTTCATAAGTCTGACAACCAGTCTTACCATGGAGTATCGTATTGCCCAATTACTGGGTTGTGGAGCTTCAGCTGCATCCGGTTTGACTGGAAGCCGACCCCAATATAAAAAAAAATATAGGAAAAGGCTAGGCAGATGATGATGGACGCTTGTGTGATAATATCTTACCGATATCGTCAACCTACACAATTCGATTTCGCGTCGAGACATGAGAAAAGCCCTAGAACTATGATCATTCAGCTATACTCACCATTATCATCGCAAATAGCAGTCGAGGGGCAGTGGCAGGGCCTGCAGTTGGGGAACCCGTAGTAGCCCGTACGGCAGGCGGTACACGAGCGTCCGATGACGTTGGGCTTGCAGGGACACTGGCCGCCGAAGGTGTTGCACTCCAGTTCGGTTGAGCCCATGAAGTCGCACACGCAGGCCAAAGCGCCGCTGTTATATTCCGCGGTGATCGAAAACATGGCATCGCGGCAGAATCCTGTGTAAATGGTATAATAAGTTCAATTGTTTTTTTTCTTTTGCTAACAATGGAAAAAGATATATCAAGAAACTACTCAGACGATAACTAAATTGTGGTCACATATTTTATCGGCACCATACGTGCCTTTATTTATGACTTCATCAGTACTATCAGTACATCTTTCCTTAAATATGCAGTTGCTGATAGTATTTATCGAAATGAGTCGGGCGGTGATCGTACGGTGCGGGTAAATATGCGAGTTATCATACGATTTCATTTATAGAATTCTTAAATGGGCCGCGTCTGGTGCGTGTGTTGCTGACAAAGGTCCGACCACTTAAAATAGAAGTATGGAAGGAAATAATGAAACCTTTCAAAAATAAAATAAAATCCATCCAAATATTAATTAGATGCATAATAAAGGAAGAAAGAGTCAAAGTCAAAGAATGATTTGATTTTTATTTCAATAAGTCTATCATCGAGGCACTTTTGGACATCGAACTTTGAAATTAAAGAAAATGGGATGGGAAGTGACGACAATGAACAAAATTGGTCAAGAAACTCCATACTCCTAAAGCGAGATTCTAAAGCAAGTTCCAAAACTGACCTGTCTCGTTGGATCTTATATAGAAGTGGTTGTTCGCGCATTTCTCGATGAACTCTCTTGTGTAGTCGATGACGTTGGCCTCTGTGAGGGCCGAGTCCACGAAGTCCTGTGCCGCGATCACCAGCACGTAGTCTATCCACAGACCCCTGCTGTTGTTGCCCTGATTGAAAAGTAGAAGTTGGCGTTGAACCTTCTGATAAATGGCATTCACTCATTACCGCCTTAAGACCGCATCACCAGAAACTTGGCAACGTCGCTAATAGCTGTCAAATATTTACAAGTTTTAATTAATTTGGCACTGTTACTGAATGGAAATAAGAAATATGGCTCTGCAGTACACTAGAAAGCTGATATAGGAATGAAATTAAAACACTTCTTCTTCGTGTCGTTGGCACGACGGTAATCAAATTTTATTAGCCCAAAACTCCGACAACTCCACCGCGTCGTCCGTAGCAGCGAAGAGGTTTGTAACCGTTTGTTACCGTGTAATTTGATGTTGTAACCGTTTCAGGTGTATAAAAGGCATTTGGAATGTTTCCAAATGCTTTTTTACGTCTAAAACTATATATTCGGTGTTACGATGTTAATTATTGCATTCCCTAATCAATTTTTAGTGCACTACAGAGCCATATTTCTTATTTTCATATAGTAAATTAGTAAAATTAATTAAAACACGGAAATATTTGACAGCCATTTGCGACGTTGCCAACTCTCAGAATATGCGCTCTTAAAAAAGGTAGAATAAAACTAGCTAATATGCCCTATATGACAAAACGCCCCGTCTTTCTCGTACTCAAACTTATTGCTCGGAACCACACGCAAAGGTGGCCGCTGTTAGCGTACATAACAGCCATGTTGTGTGCCAATAGCACCCAAACGCGTGCGGTGACGGGGCGTTTTGTCAATTAGGTCATATTACCACATGCTACCATGTGGACCACAAGGTTGACCACAATGTCAAGCCTCATTTTTACCGCGCATTTCGTTTTTGGCGGCAGCACAATTCGTTAGCTGTTCGTTGTATTGTATAAACATTTATTAGCATTTGTAAGCTAGCGTTTATGCTTCAGGAGTCTAATCATAATTATTTTTTTTTCAGTTAAAACTAAGCTCCCACAAAATTCACCACAAAAAGTGTGAAATACCGTTGCTTGCGGAATCGGTGGCTTTGTTTTTTTTTATTAATTTTTATGACCGACTTCCCAAAAAAAAGTTATTTAAAAATCATCAAAATCGGTTCACCCTGTCGTAAGTATTGAGGTACCGTAAAGTCTAATAGAGAGCCTCCTTCTTTTTGAAGTCGGTTAAAAATACAAGGAATTGCTGCGTCAAAAGCAGCTCCAGAAAATCTAAACTTTTTCACATGCTTTGCAATGCAAAATCAAAATTTATTTTATTTTACATGGGCCTCAATTCAAACACATATCTCCTCTCCTCTCCGCTTTGGTGGACACCGGGCCTAAGGCTGCGTTCCACTAAGGCGGAGCGGTGACAAGCTGTAGCTTGAGTGGAGAAGTGATGTGGATTTCAAGAACGGGTCTACTTACCAGGAAGGTTATAGTGAAGTTGTCAGCGACGGGCAAGTGGCGGGTGCCGTCAGCTAGCTTGAGCAGCGCGCGGCAGCCGGTGCTGGAGGGACAGTGCTGCACTGGCATGGTTGTGTCGAACTGTTGTGTGTCTGTCTTTATTACTGCGTCAAGACTGCTTTCTGTAAGATATATTTTTTTTGTTACTACGCTTCTACGGTATTTTTTTTAGCATGGTAAAATTTTCAAATGAGTCCTCTCCCACCCAGGGCAGAGCGGGAGGGACTGTCAGACAAGAACTAACTAAAATCCACAGTCCTCCTTCAATAGGCCTTTACATTCCGGAGTCACGGTAATTCGTGAGTCCTGCGACCACGCTTCTACTGTATGAACAAACTTATGCTGGCGCTATGCTTATAAACAATAAACATATGAGAAAATAATAATTTAGTATCTATTTTAATTGCAAAACATATTTTTTTGCTATCATGGAGGTCACTGATCCATTATATTCTTGTCTCAGATGGATATTAGTTGACTAAGTTTTTATTCAGCCACTTAGATTCCAACTGTTAAGGCTTTACCAAACAGCTCGCCGTGGAGTGTCGCTAGGGTGGCGTGCCTACTAACTATGAAAATAACATAGACACACCAAAATCATTAGTAAATGTGTCACCAATTGCACTGACTATGTCACATCAACGCTCAAACACTCATCGTACCTGGGTTAACGGGCTGGTAGTAATGCACTATGAACAAATAGTCTCTGGGAGCGGGTATCTTGGACTCGATCTTCAGCGGCTCTATGCCGTCAGCGAGGAACACCACCACAGTAGAGTTGTCAAGGGTCGGAGCTCGGTAGTCACGGTCGCCACCGGTGCCGGATTCTGCTTCCACCTGGTAAGTTATTTCAAGGTTAATATTGCCATATAGCTTGGCCAGAACGTCTTGAAATGGAGCTAATATTTTTATTTGCTGACAACGTTTTAAAATCTTTGATATTTGATGTAAAGAAAGACGCAGGTTTGTTAGATTTATTATTGTGCCATAAAAATAAGGTGAAAAAAAAAATTCAAAGTGCTGGTAGCGAGAGCACAGTGGCGACTTCCGGTTTTCTACTCTAATTTGCCAAGCTGTTCATATAGTACAATTACGACCATTTGGTTATGAATACACTACAGAGCGCCACCTGCTACAATATTTACAAACTACTTTCTCCTCTTACACATTCATCCATTTTTATTTTACAGGCCTGTTGGTCTAGTGGTTAGCGACCCTGACTACTATGCCGGAGGTCGTGGGTTCGATTCCCGTATTGCTTGTCGTAACCAATTGAGACGACGCCGTAACTATTTCAGGCCATACTCTGGAGCACTATTTGTTCAACATTTTGCTGAACTGGGCCTTTTTGGCGCAGCCGTGAGGCACACAAAAATTAATGTTATAATTTTTCTTGTGTTACATATACCTAGGTTTTTTTCTGTGTTTAATTTTTTATTTTAAATATGTGTGTCTATCGTGGTCCCTTTGCGCCAAATAAATGTTTTTTCTTCTACTCTTTCATACCCTACATTTTCATAAAAAAGTATCTGAATTTTTCATTTCAATATATAGGACTTACCTTCTTAGAATCAACTGCAGACGTGAAGACAGCCGGCTCGCACCTGCCGTTGCGCCTCAAGCAGTACGGACGTGGGGTGATGTAGTCCAGATGCCACTCGGACTCCGGGATCGCGACTATCGACTTGATACCCACTAATGTGTCGCGGTCGCCCTGTGTACATATAATAATATACTTATTGCATTCATCATCAGCCTATAATGCTCCCACTGCTGGGTCACAGGCCTCCTCTCTGTGAGAAGGAGTGGGCCATAATCCACCACGCGAGCCCAGTGCGGATTGGTGGATGTCACATGTCTTCGAATTTTTGGTTCTAGGACATGCCGGTTTCCTCACGATGTTTTCCTTCACCGTTTTGAGAGCAGTGGTGATGAAATAAATTACACAAAGTAATGCGCCTGGCAGGGTTCGAACCCACGACCTATAACTCGTAAGTCGGAACCGATACCACTGGGCCACCACTGCTCTCCTCACTTATTGCATTACCAGTATATAAAACTGGTGATAACAATCTGATCGCTCAACCTATAGGTAAACTATCCTATTTAATAAATCGCACGTTTTCGCAATTTGAAAAAAAAAAATTGTAGGCTAATTTTGGAGCTTAGAGTTTGCGAATAAAATGAGAAGTCATATCGAAAAAGAAAAGTGATTTGCAAAACAAAACGAAAAAGAATCATAAACTTTACATAATTATAATCCATACACTAATATTGGGTCTAATCTGGGCCTGTAGCCATGTTACAAACGATGAACGCAAACGCTGTGTAAACTTTAATAGATTTTCAACTTTATGTTTAGGGTATAAAGTTGAAGATCACGTGAAGATTGCATAGCATTTTCGTTCTTTCCAGTCGCTAACGCTTAGTAATCTTTAAACAGATTTTCAACTTTAGGCTCTGGGTATAAAGTTTAAAATCTTTTGGAGAGTACCGAGCGTTTATGACTATCGCTTGCGACTTGTTGCGACTTGGCTAGGGGGGCAGGCTAGACAAAAAAACTTACCATCAAATAAATGACATTATTTGCATCATAAACATTGAACACTTGTATTTTCGACAGATCATCAACAACAGCTTGACGGCACGCCGCCGTATACGGGCAATCATTGAGGTTCAAAATCGCGACCGTCTGCGGTTGGTCGCCGGACTGGAACCGCACGGCGACCGGTCCGCGTTTCACGAACGAATAGCTGGAGTTATATGCTTCAATTTCATTGGAACTGTCAACGGTTCTGTTGATTGGAGTCACGTATTCTATGATGAAGATATAGGCTCCCGGAGGATCGATCTTCATGTTGTACTGGATCTCGTCGTCAGTCAAAATTGGGATGGACTCCGCTGATGCTTGTAGCTCGTTCAGTTGCTGTGGAAGAATTGGGAAAGTTAGCATCCCCTAACATAATGCTGGCACTGATGGGAACACAAGCTTTATCTCTGAGAAGTGGGCTGTAATCCACCATGCGAGCACAGTGTGGGTTGACAGACATATTACATGTCTTCGATTTTTTCCGATTTTCCCAAAATATTTTCCTTTCCTTCAGAGCAATTCAATATGAATGATGTAACCGAAATTCTGTGATAATTTTTAGTCAACTAGAGTATCGCAGTTCTACCCGGCAAGGAATTCCCGAATCTTTCATTCCATTGTAAAAACGTTATTACGTAAAAGTAAGGGACTTTTTTTTATGTGAAAAGGGTTTGCTCTTGATTTTAGTCTAGATCAGGAATTACTAAGACAAGGTCGACGATGGAGCGAGCTTACCCAGATGAAGCCTGTTCACTCTAACTTTAGAGATTAGGGTTGTATGCGTTCGGAAACACAGACGCAGCCAGAGAGTTCCACTCCTTCGCTGTCCGCATTATAAAAGACGTTTGAAAACTTACCTCAACATCATCAATATACCCACTGACGGACGTGCTGAGACCACTAACATCTGCCGTGGGTCTACCAAACAGGCTGGGGTACGCGAAGTGTCGGCAAAGCCTCTTATCACCGATCACACAGGGCTTGTCGACTATCTTAGTCAGTACGGTCGCTTCGTAGTACGCTTCCGGTATGAGAACGAAGTAGTCCTGAGGAAAAGGTGTATGTGAGTTTAGTGTTATCATGCAGTGATGTTGGGATAAAAAGGCTATCTGAATAATCCAAGAGAACAATAAGATAAATTTAAGGTTACATGGTCGGAAATAAAATAATTCATCTGGGAAAATGGGGAAGGCCAGTCAAAGCTAAGTGTAGATGGCGCCACCATAGCTAGGTCCGAATCCGATCAATGAGGTAGTACTATTTTGAAGTACCTATAAGATTTGAACCAATGACGATGTTTGGAACAAGCTATACTAGCGCCATTAGTTCCCCAGTTGCCATCCCCATTGAATCACGCTCAATGAAATATATCTCTTTTCACATTACAATAAGGTACAAAACAACTCACAATCATGATTTCCTTGTTGGTCTTGATGGTGACCATCCAGTTGCCGGGGTTCATGACGAAGGGAGACGGCGCGATGCCCTTCTCTCCTGCCACTGTCACTAGTTGAGGCTTATTTGTGGGTCGGAGAGCTACGTTGAACCTAGAAAATAAAAGCTTATATAAAAAATACAGCTTGATATAAAAATGTAGAAAACCGGAAGTCGCCACTGTCTTCGCGCTACCAGCACTTTAAATGCTTTTTTTTTTCACTTATTACGTTAGTTTTATAGCACAATAATAAATCTAACAAACCTGCGGTCTTTGTTTACATAAAATATCAAAGATTTTAAAACGCTGTCAGAAATAAAAATTTTAGTTCCGTTTCAACCCGTTCTGGCCAAGCTGTAGATAGAATGTAAAATTGATCCTTTAACAAATAAAGATTGTGTGGTTTTATGAAACTACGGTAAAAGTGAAACTTTTTCACAGCAGCACACGAACATACTCCGCTGCCGACCATCACGAGGCATGAAAAACACAGACGAAAAAGATTGAGACGATGTTATTGAAGAATGCTTGGCTGGCCACGCTCTCGCGTGTCTAGATATATAATAAAAGAATATAAGGCGACGGCGATCTTGAACTCTACTTCCTACCTCCACTTTTTACCTTTCTTCTCTGAATTCGGAATTACCTTTTTTAGGGTAGCATACAAGTCTTACAAGACTCCTCCAACCCTGGCTAACCTGAGGGTATTTTTTTCTTTTGTTTTTAGTGTGGTTAAATCTAAATGAGTCCTCCCAGGCAGGGCGAGAGGGACTGTCAGACTCGTACTGACTAAAATCCACGGTGTCCTTAAATAGCCCTTCAATGTTCAGGCAGACTTTATCTAAGTAAAAATCAACCGTGCTCCTGTAGTTGCCCGTTTTGTTCAAGGGTCACAGTTACTATTATAGACTACTATCTGTAATGGTAACTCAAAACTGGTGGTACCCCACAACCCTTCAGATTTCCCCTCTGCTTAAAATTACAAGGAAACATCTTTATTACTTTATGAGGGGATCAACGGAAGTATTCGCTATGCCTGCGCAAACGTAACTGTACCCACTTAACCGTACCATATTATCATAGATTTAACTCCCGTCTTGCCATTCATGTTAGGTTCCTATAAACTTAGAAGACAGAAATAGGAGCCCCGCAGCGGGGTTCCGTCATCGAAGCTCTTATTTTCCTACATGCGAAACTGTGTAAACTATACTTACTTCTGCTGTATATCGACGACGGAGTCCGGTGTAATGATAATGGTGGCGACGACCGGATCTTGCAGAGGGTTCGCGTACTTGAGCACCATACGGTAGAGAGACGACTTGGGAATCAACACTCTGTTTGTCACTTCGTTCTAAAACAAAAAAAAATAATTGAACAAAAGTGAGTTTTTATCCACTGAAAAGAGAAATTGACACATTGCCACTCGTCGCATTGCCGCGATAATATAGCCGTGTGGAGACGCGTTCATAGAGACTGTATGGAAATATGAGGCACGACGATAATATCGCCGCGGTTCTCTCGCTCGTGGAGATGGCGCCTACATAAAAGTAAAAAAGCACAGTTGAATTAAAAAAACATAGTGGCTACTGGGGAAAATATTAAATATATGTCTGCCAGTTGTGGCTCACCTTCTTTAACTTTTATTTCGTTTGTTAACCGTGAAGTAGAATTATTGATAAAAAAAATTCACGACCCAGCACTGTTGTACAAACGGAAAAAACTGGGGGTGGACATAAAAAAATCTCGAAAAAACAATGGAACACTCACTTGCAGCATAGAGAACACGACATATCCCTTCCAAGAGTACCCAGGGAACACTTCATCTGAGTTCCTGTACCTCACAGGACCAGACTGGGTGTAGCCTTCTTCTATTTCGTACTGGAATTGGTGTAGGGTTGGGAAGTAGTGCGCGCGGATAGGACGGTCGCAGCGGCGGCCTTCGACGCGTGAGTGACAGCGGCACTGCCCTGTGTTCTTATCGCAGTTGTTGTCTATAGAGCCTCCGATGTCGCAGTCACATTCTATAAAGATTGCATAACACCATGAGACCATTACACTAGTTACTAGTGCATACATTTTTGAAGTCCCAAAGGCGAGAGTTATCAACAACCGGGCACATAGCCAAACCCCGTGGCTGTTACTGAGAACGTAGTATCACTTTGCCTGACCTGAAGACCAAGCCCCCTCATGGTCAGGTTGCGCTAACCAAACTCAACGAACGAGGCAGACAGTTACCCGCCTTACAAATCAAACCCCATGACTCTTGCGTTACTCAAAGCAATTGAATCTTCTTTTATGTAATTCCTGAGTATTGAGCGACTTCCAGTAATACGGAACTGTAAAAGATCGGTAATTCGATACCCAACAAACTTTTCTTTAAAAAATGCCATTGTTATTGTTTTAGTTCAATTTCTCATAATGGGTACGGCAACTGGGGAACTAATGGCGCTAGTATAGCTTGTTCCAAACATCGTCATTGGTTCAAATCTTATAGGTACTTCAAAATAGGACTACCTCATTGGTCGGTTTATGACTTAGCTATGGTTGCGCCATCTACAATATCTTTGCGTTGCCAACCCCATTAAGTTGTTTAGCGCAGTTACTTTTCACTTACCCGTGCATCCAAACACATTGTTAGTATCCAACTTGTAGAACCCGTCCTGACACTGGTTGCACTGGCGGTCTCCCACGTTCATCTTACAGGTACACTGGCCGGAGCGAGTGTTGCAGGCGCCCAGACCTCCCAGAGTACCCGCTAGGTGGCAGTTGCAGTCTGTTGGAAGAAATATGTAGAGTTAGAAAGAGAATATTTTACAACCAGCTATGTGATTCTCAAAGATTTTATTTTAAAAGAAAAATTCGTGCCACGTACGACGCTCTTCTCAACCGAGTTACTGAGGTTCATATCTAGTGCATCGTTTCTAACGTCTAATGGTGACGTTTTTTTTTTAAATCTCTGAAATTCGCGACGGTGACAGATGCTTTCATGCATATACCTGCTCCGTTCCGTCGTGGGTAAACAAGAATGAATCAGCATTACCTTCACATCCATATGGGTTGTACTCCTGCAGGTTCCAGAACAGGGGCTTGCAGTCGTTACAGATGCGACCCTGGACACGGTCCTTGCACTGACACAGTTCACCAGCAGGCACGGAGCCACAACCTGGAAGAAAGGTGGGTTAGTCAAGCGTATTTTACAATTATGTAGTAGTTACAGAACGCCGCTCAATACTCAAGCATTACTTAATACTATATTCAAGCCATTTGATTAATGACGCCCCAAAGGGACCCCGCTTTAGAGGGCCTGCGGCGTTCGGGGGACTTATCCAAGTACCGTGGATGTTAGTACGTACGAGTCTGACAGTCCCTCCCTTACCACGTAAAAAATAACGCATGAGCCTTGAGAGATGTTCTGTAATACGGGCCTTAGTCTACAATAAAAAAGTTGTCTATTCCTGTAACCCTGCTGCGTCGACAATCATACATTTAAAGAAGGCTGTTCAATATATTTTCAAAATCGGCCAAAATGATCTATCACTGAGTTGCCTGTCTCACCAAATAATTTCCCTTTACCTTATTATTGTAGTGTGTAACTGTTTATTTTCCTAAGGGCTGATTTTTCAATAGCCAGATAACCTCTAACTGAGGAATAAAAATGGCGGTTTGACAGCTTATCTATAGAAAATATGTCAAACCGTTATTTTAATTCCTCAGTTAGAGGATAACTAGCTATTGAAAAACCAGCCCTAAATAAATAAAATAAAAAACTTACCAGCAAAGCTAGCGATGACCCCTCTAGGGTCGCAGTTACACTCCTCGCAGGCCGGGTAGTTGTAGTACTGTTCCTTGCACTTGTCGCACTTGACGCCGTCAAAGTTGGGCCTGCAGTGGCACTGGCCACTGTCGTCGCAGGTCGACCCGAGGGAGCCCGAAACGTCGCAGTTGCAAGCTGGTGTCGGAACAATGTGTTAAGAACCAGTCAACATCTTTAGTAGTTGTTTTGCACTATGACGACATACTATAACTGCTCATATCTTCTAAAAACCGAATTAACCTTAAGTGTATGGAATAACTCTTAGGGTAGGATTTACTCCTGTACTATCATAGGCGCATTTACAAACATTAAAGCTCACATTCACAAACAGCCATATCCAGAAGAACTACATATAGGCTAGACTGCCTAGACTATACAATATTTTATTGGTTCGGGAATCGAACCCGCGATACTCAGCGCAGTTAATTGCTCACCCAATGTGTCAAGTGTATCATCAAGTTTATTTACCAATAAGCTCGCGTTTAACTAATATCTCGCTTGACCTGATCGCGCCTACATAATTATGGCTCTTTTCTGCAGAATTAATTGATGCGATGTCTGCAGCTCGTCCCCATAGTAAAATACCTTATGACATAACACTGTGAAAATAACTAAAACGGACTAGCCTCTTCATGAGTAAGTTGACGGATATTTTTCTAATAGCTCATGCTGCTGATCTTAGTCGTCCTGCAAGAGATGTTAAATGAGGACTCCATTGTAGCTTTGCGTCAAACGTGATTCCAAGGAAAACCGTTTTAACGACGAATTTTAATTCTCTGGAATCAGCTCTATATCACCTATCATCTCTCATCATCACTTTTTACATTCGGTAGAGAAAATCTTATAATACGACACGCACAATAAAAGAATTGGCTAATAGACCATACTAATAAAATAGTGTGGAAAAATTATTTGAAGAAACACTTACGTAAACACTCCGGGTACTTATAATACCCAGCTGAGCACTGATCGCACTGTTTGCCACCGAAGTTGGCAAGACAGTTACATTTGCCATCAGCCGAGCAACTTGTTGACGTGGACCCGGTTGAGTCGCAGTTGCAGGGCACGCAGAGACGCTCGCGACCACGGACCTCCATGTAGAACCTTGAGAAAAATGTTGATCTTAGTAATGTATCTCCATTGCTTTTGTTGAATAATGCCAGAATTCCTTTTACACCCGAGTTCACCAACAGATGTTTAAATTTTTATTATTTTTTATCCGATTTTTAAACCTTAAACGCCTGCTTAACAATACTTTTCTGTTCACCAAGCACTAACCATTGATTAAAACTATTAAACGCCTGTTTTGCTTAAACGTAGTATCGGACATAGTTTAACCATTGGTTAGTTGCCTCCCAACATTTATTCGTTTTTAGGAAATTAAAATATTACTGCTTACCCATTCAAACATTGATCACAGCGCGCTCCTCCGAAGCCTGTTTTACAGATACACGCACCGGTGACGTCATCACAGATGCTGGATTCCGTTCCACTCACGTCACAGTTGCAGTCTGAGAAACAATTCATTATAATTAGTAAAACCATAACTAAACCGTAACTTCGTAACGTCACCGGACCACCTCGCTTCGTTTCCAAGCTGTCCACACGCAGATGGAGAGTGGACCACTCGGTGTCAAAGCATGGTTACGGAGTGGAGCTTGCGTTTTCCACAAGCACTAAGGCTGTTCGCTGCATTCAACGTGCGCACGGCGCGGGCGCCCGCGTGTCGTGCTGCTTTCATGTCAATCTCATCGACGGGTGACCCGCTGCACGCAGCGCTGCTCTATGAGATTACATGAAACAGCAAGGCCACGCGGGCGCCCGCGCCCTGCGTACTCCTAACGCAGCGCACGGCCTAAGAGACAGAATCGCTGAAAGACTACTCTAGAATGTGGACCACGTTGGACCAGTAGATTACTACTCGAGGTTCACATTTTGACGACGCAACATTCACTCGTGGACCACCTGTCAATAACGAGTGGACCCCGTGGTACGGTCGGGAGTGCTTCAAATGAGCCACGACTTTAACTCATTTTATTTGCAAAACTTACTAAAAGCGGGTACGATTTTTCTAGATAAAGTAGGTCACACTTACGTTTGCATGTTGGATAGTTGTAGTAGCCAGCCTCGCACTGGTTGCATGTTCGTCCACTGTACTTGCTCTTGCATGTGCAGTTGCCGCTGTTCTTGTCGCACACTGGCGATACGGAACCCACAGAGTTGCACTCACAATCTAAGAGAAGGAGACACTCATTATTATTACCACCTTTCACCTTTCATCATTATTTGTACCATTATCATAATTATAACAAGTCAAGTTAAATCAGCCACAACTAGTAAGCCTAGCCAATTCATCTTGTCGGCAGAGTTTTAGGGTTTTCGGCATTATGAATGACAATTCGCGTGAAGGCGAATCGCCCATTCAGAATGAAATATAATTAACTCAATCATACACCTGCTATGTAAGAATCGAAGTTCAAAATTTACTTCTCTGTTGGACAATGGCCTAGAAGCCAGGGTAGTGGAACTTAATGACTAGTTGCATAAGTATTATCAGTTACTTACTTTTACATTCTGGTGAATAATATCCGTCTGCACAAATCTCACAGGATTTTCCAGCATAATTGTATTTGCAGGGACACTGTTGATATAAAGTGTCATGTTATTATGGTTACATCTATTTTTCCTCAAAGATTAGGCATTGTTTGAGACATTATTTGATCAATGCTAGCACACAATTTATGTGCTAGTTCTATTAAATTGTCATAATTCATAGTCTTAAAACCAGTGCCCCAACAAGGCTGAGCTATTTTGGTTCAATGATGTTCATTCAAGCCTTGATGTTGATAATATTTATTCTCCAGGTTTCTTCCTGACATTCTGCATTCTGAATAAATAGAATACATGTAATATGGCTTTTGGCTACAGGAAATAATAAATTCCAACGACGGACTCTGTCAATGGAGGAATGCATTTGAATTTGTCACTTTCAATAACATTTTAAATATTGACAATATAATTATTTGACTCATTGAAGAGGTGCAGCGATATAAGCTTTAATTCATAATCTTTTGAGTTGTGCAGATATTTAAGAAGTGGTTTCTAACCATTAGCACAACGTGTTTTAAAATCCTAGTCTTCATATTGAGACCATGTATTGCAAGTACAAAAAATAGTTCTACCTACTCCAATTATTGGTTATCACATATTATCCGAACTCACCAGGCCATCAACAGGGGTGCACTGCTGCCCATCAGTGCCGTTCAGGTTACAGGTGCAGGGTTTGCAGTTAGGGTAGTCGAAGTAGCCATATGCACAAGAGTCACAGTTTGGAGGGTTGAACTCGACTCGACACTCGCAGCGGCCTGTTTCCTCCTCACAGTTGCCAGTTGAATAGTGCAGGTCACAGTTGCAGGCTAAATCAGAAAATTGAACAGTCAGAAAGCTACATAATGTAATATGGTGATACCTATCAAGTTATAAACTAATGCCTCATTTAGACGGAGCAAGAACTCGCATGCGAGTTTCACTACATTGAGGTATTTGTTTGATCAACTGAATTTGTTGTACTTATATAGTCCGCAATGCAAGGCAACTCGCGTGCGAGTTCTTGCATTGTCTAAATGAGGCTTTACCGTGGTAGGACAAAAACTTTAAAAAATTTGTTGAACTGTTGTCTAAAAAATGACAGATTATGATGTTGAAATAAGGTCTGGTTTGCTATCACACTCTTTTTAGACAAATGTTCAACAGATGTTTAAGTTTTTGTAGTAAGGCTAATATTGTTTAAAGTGCTTTAAAAAGGAGTGCGTATCGGGTGCGTGCTTGTATGTTGATCAGGCGAAAGGAGTATACATACTCCTTTAAATCCTTGGGTCCTTTGCTTCGTACATGGAATAAGACGTGACTTTATGTCTCACCAATATAAATTTTTGTTCACCCTAATTGTAAATACATTTAATAACTGGCTTTTTGTACTGCGAATCGATTCTTTATTAGAATCGATTCGCAGCTTTACGAAGTTAAATCGACTTAATTAGAAGATTTAAAAATCTGAAGACATAAAGTACCTTATCTTACACGTAAAACCTTGGAGTTTTAGGGCGACTGTCTAAATCGTTTACGGTGTGTCACTTTACAACCCAAATCTCTTCAAAGTTAGAGTGAACAGGCTTCCTCTGGGTAAGCTCGCTCCACCGTCGACCTTGTCTTAGTCTTTCCTGACCTAGACTAAGGTCAAGAGCAAACCCATCACACATAAAAAAAAAAAAAAAAAAAAAAAAAAAATGTTATCATTATTACCGCCTTCTTGTTTGTAAACATTAAGTGACATTAACATAACACTGTCATGGTGACAATGACATTTGGCGAACTTTAGCTATGGAAGCTGTAAGTACAATCTTAGTCGACTGATAATATCCCAACCATTGAAAATCAACTAAAGTCATTTCTATTAAAAAACTGTACGGACGCCAACACATCAACCTACCTCAATCTGTTCCTTTCCTAATATATGATTCCTTTACCTAATAGATTTTCAACCTTAAGGCCTATTCAGACCTGAGCGATATTCGCTGACGCTGTGGGTAGAGGTACATACCGCGCGGGTTTCGCTCAGGTAAGGGCCATTTAGACGGGGAGAGTTTCACGACTCGAACATACGATAATCGAAGGAATATAAAATATTGTCTTCGTCTAAACATCGCCCGTTGACATAAGTGATAATCGCCTCGAATAGGAAGATTTCTCGTAAGGGAAAGTGTCTGTCTAAACAGAACGTCAAAGCAATAATCGTATTTCGAGTTTTTATGACAGTTGCTAAAGGGCCATTTAGACGGGGAGAGTTTCACGACTCGAACATACGATAATCGAAGGAATATTAAATATTGTCTTCGTCTAAACATCGCCCGTTGACTTGGGCGATAATCGCCTCGAATAGGAAGATTTCTCGTGTCCATCTAAACAGAACGTCAAAGCAATAATCGCATTTCGAGTTTTTATGACAGACTGTCACTCATGTCACTCATGTTAGCAACTGTCATTGACAGTTGCTAACATGAGTGACATAACAAAACAAAACGGTTCAAACTGATCAGTCTTTACTAGATTTTCAACTTAATGCGATGGGGTATAAAGTTGAAAATGTATTAGCGACTGCTGAACGTTAACGATTGTCGCTTGCCGCTTGGCAACCAGCTCTGAAGGGCCATTTAGACGGGGAGAGTTTCACGACTCGAACATACGATAGGTAATCGAAGGAATATTAAATATTGTCTTCGTCTAAACATCGCCCGTTGACTTGGGCGATAATCGCCTCGAATAGGAAGATTTCTCGTGTCCATCCACAGACTAAGTAGAGAGTATACACTCAGACGGCAATCTTCGAACAAAAAATAACGACCAATAGAAAGCGCAAGAATAGAGATTGACAAGCACAGATTATACAGAAATTCTTGAACAGGTCAAATGAAATGACTTTTTAAAAGCAACTATTACGATTTTAGATACAGGCCTTTTGTCTTTTCCGTATTTGGACCTCAGGCTTTTGTCACAGATATTTTGTTTGATTTTTGTACTGATTGGTTTTGGTCAACCATATATCAGAGCAATCATTACTTGAATAATTCTCAAGTAATGATTGTTCTGACATACGATTGACTGTAGATTACAAAGTAAAACAGGTCTAAATAAAACAAAGAAATATAATTATAATACATGTTTTATTTTTTAATAAGTGTTTTCAAAAGACACAATTAATATATGCGGCATACGATGGGTAAATGTTGAGACCTCATACTATTACACCATTTAAAAATTCTTAATCTCAGAGTTAAATTGAGAAAGTCTTAATCAATGTCTTAATAAACATAAGACTATATCTGCCACCCTCTCGGATCAAAATGCTTCAAATTAAGAGGCAAACCCAAATTCAATAAATAACAGAAAATTAAAAGAATAAATCTAACACAAAAAGCTTTACAGAAAGTAACTCAATACTCAAGTATTACTTAAAACTAGATTCAAGGCATTTGACTGGTTGAAATCTATATTTAAATAGAGATCGGTGCTTGAGTTTTGTTCTGTAATACGGGCCTTAGAATGAAACATTGGTTAAACAAGATACTCATATCATAATTCGTAACCACAGAAATAATACTTACTCAAAGATGCTCACACACATAGCGAAATTTTTAAAAGAGTAAGTATGGAGTTTCTTGCCCATTCTTCTTCATACATCCTACATTAGCGAATGGGTGTAGATTCAATCCCACCCCATCCCATTTCCTTAATTTTAAAAATCGACGTTTAAAAGTGCCTCTTGGATGGCCTAATTGAAATAAATGATTTGACTTTGACTTTGACTTTGAAAACTAAATTTTATATAACAAAATATATAAAATAATAGAAAACAATATTTAATGGAAGAAATATAAGCATAATCAATACAATACATATTTAAATACATAATTAATAGAAGTTAACTAATAAAATGATTACATATTAATATAACATAATAATTACATTTGTTTAGAACTTTTAGCTATACCAACTGACTGGATGCTTGGTAAGTCCAATGTAATAAATGTTGCCATGCCCAAACCGGATATCATATTGATTGAACTTATTTACTACACCTATGCTATGTACACATGAATGCAATAATGAATCTGAGTTTGACTATCTCACAACTAAAATATCCATTTAGTACCTACTTCAAAAGATTTTTGTTTTATAAACTTTATAGCAGTTTTTGCCTTTTCACAAATGTTCAGCTGCTGGAGTATCTTCATTTTTATAATTTGGCGAGCCTTGGTATCTGAAATAATAAAAAAATAATTGTACATTTTTGAATTTGCAAAACAACTGGACGACGATTTGAAAGAAATTTGGTACACAGATATTAAGATAGACAGAAGATATTTTGTAACCTGTATTAATACTTATTTAATTGTTTTCATCCTAATTTTACGTTCCCATAGAATGATGTATAAAAACATTATTAAATAATAAATACAAGAAGTAGCCTTACCAGTTATTGTATGGAACTGACTCTTTATGTCATTGGGTGTCCAGGAATTGAAACTGAATCTTATGACTGAGACCACTCAAGTCAGTTTAATTTCATTTATTTCAGTTTGCCAGCCATATTATGTACAGCAATGACGGAGTTAGGGTTTCCTGAAATTAATTAAAAAACTGATATTAGGAAAAAATATAGTTGTCAATTAGTATAATATGCTATAATGACTCTTGCAACTGGCGGGTTTCCAACAATATGCATTCTTTATGTGTGCGAGTAGAAATTAACTGAATTACTTTCAGAATACATTTTAAGAGCTTTGGTTTATCTTGCTTGATGGGGTAAAATTGCAATGGGCAGAAAGACAAGCAGAATAAGCAATACTATGTATGTGCTAACATGCGAGTGCATTTGGGCAGTATTCATTGATACACACAAGTAGATGTAAAGATATTTCAAACTTACTTTTTTGTATATCAGGCGTATTGGGTAGTGCAGTAACAATCTCTTCAGCCGTGAATAGAGTTGGTTAAGCTAATATCCGTGGAAGACACTTTGAAATTTATTGTTTCTCAAATGTTTCGTACACAAAGTATAAGAAGTTCATTTTTATACTATTTTGTTGTTCGCAACGGATTTTGATTTGACGGATTTCTGTCTACTGTTACAATTCACAACACAAAGCAATATTAGAGTTCAATCTTGAGAGGATAATTTTTAATAATTATGGAAATAAACTCAGGAAATAAATCATAAAAATAATCATCATAAAACTTCACTTGACAATTGATTAAAATGGCGGCTGTGGCGGCGGCGTCTGATTGGCTGAGCCTGCTTAGTCTGTGATTGGCTGTTTTGACAATATGGCGCAATATGGCGTCTGAAACTAGGGCCTGCCGAGGGGAAAGCAAGGGGAAAGGGAGAGATTTAGCTGTCAGTTACGTGTATTGCAACCATAGACATAAGGTTCATAGATTTTCCTTGAAGATTGTTACCCGTGTGTCCATCTAAACAGAACGTCAAAGCAATAATCGCATTTCGAGTTTTTATGACAGACTGTCACTCATGTCACTCATGTTAGCAACTGTCATTGACAGTTGCTAACATGAGTGACATAACAAAACAAAACGGTTCAAACTGATTTGTACGATACTCGTATGAACGAGAAAAAATGTCATACGAGATCGTGTTTAGACAAGTCGAGTTTCTCGTATGCGATAATCTTCTTACAATAATATCGCCGTGTAAACAAACAAAGACATTATCGCCTACGATAATGTCATATGCGAATCTCGTATGATATAATCGTATACGAGATTTTAGTTCTTGCCTGTGTGTAAACAGTTTGACACGATTATGTTATGGCGATTATTGCTTGCGATAATTGCTTAGACATTATCGAATGGAAACGTTCGAGAAACTCTCCCCATCTAAATGGCGCTTAACATGAGTGACATTATCAAAACAAAACGGTTCAAACTGATTTGTACGATAATCGTATGAACGAGAAGAAATGTCATACGAGAATGTGTTTAGACGAGTCGAGATTCTCGTATGCGAAAATCTTCTTTCAACAATTTCGCCGTGTAAACAAACAAAGACATTATCGCCTACGATAATGTCATATGCGAATCTCGTATGATATAATCGTATACGAGATTTTAGTTCTTGCCTGTGTGTAAACAGTTTGATACGATTATGTTATGGCGATTATTGCTTGCGATTATTGCTTAGACATTCTCGAACGGAAACGTTCGAGAAACTCTCCCCGTCTAAATGGCGCTGTATTTAGTATCAAGTACCGTGTCTAGAGCGACCTGAGCGATATTCGCTGCCGCTGTGGGTAGAGGTACATAAATACCGCGCGTTATTCTACCCACAAGAATAGCGAAATCCGTTTTGGTGTGAACAGTAATATTACCGCATACCCGCTGGGTTTTCTCTGCCGCAGACGGTAGCGAATACCGCTTAGGTCTGAATAGGCCTTTATCAAAATAGTGGAAGGTTAATGTTCGATTAGTAAAAGCAGATTGAGGTAGGTTCACCAGCTGGCGTCTGTACATAATGTAAATTAAGCTACACTTACGCTGGCACACATCAGTTTCATTCCAGCTTTTTCCGTAGGGTCTGAAGAAGGTCGGCACACACTTGTTACAGTTAATGCCCTGGGTGTTGTGCTGGCAGTTCTTGCAGACGCCTCCACCCTCGTATCTGCCGTAGATATCAATGGACAGTCTCTGTCTATCTACTTCGGGGTCGTATTCACATTCCGTTGAGTGGTTGTGACAGTTGCAAGCTGCAGGAGAGAGGAAGAAGTTAATTTTGCAAGTGGAACAGCAGTACAGGTATTCGGGTGATATGGAATTATGTATACTATTGGTAATATAAGAAATTTTCTCTCCTCTCAACCTATGGTAGGTATACGTGTCTATCAGCCCGATCACGACTTTGGTCTAAGCGTTGAACGGGCGGTGCGAATAAGACATCAATTCCTTGTAAGTAGGTACGCGAATCCGAAGCTGTAGGCGCCTCATGGCGTGTCCGAAACATTCATTTTAAAATTTGGTCTTATTGCATGTCGAGTTGTCGCCATGCCCGAAATCAGACCTTCAGCATCGTCAAGAAATTCAACATTCAAACCAACTTACGTTCACAAATAAATCGGTCCCATTGCTGTGAGATCCTCCACTTCTTCTGCTCGAATCCTGGACAGCATTCAGCACACTGAGGCCCACATGTGTTGTGTTGGCACACACACTCCAGAATGTTGGTGTTGGTGGCTGGATCAGCTGGTTCGCAAGTGTCGGCATGACCGTTGCACATGCAGCGACCACCGATACTAATGTCTTTGATACTGTAGAAATACTGGAGGCAGAAAATTGTGGGGTTAGTATAATTTATACGAGTAGGTACTATATCCTATAGGATAGATTCAAATACAAACAGTTCGTATTGAAAATAGATCACACCTATTTATACCTAGATGTGATAGTGTCGTAAGACCCCTCTTTGAGAAGTGGCTGTCTAGGCGTAATGACCTACCGCATGATGCAGGTCCTCACCGGAAGTTTTGGGAGGTATGTACATAAATGTCGGATAGGGAGGGAAGAAACGCCAGGGTGTCACCATTGCGAGGATCACCTGGAGGACATGGTGGAGCATACGGTGCAGGACTGCCCCGCTTGGGCATAGCACCGCCGTGTCCTCACGACAGCGATAGGCGGAAACCTCTCGCACCCGGCATTGGTCAAGGCCATGCTGCGAGGCAAGACGGAGTGGGAAGCGGTCGCCTTCTCCTGCGAAGCAGTTATGCTCGCGAAGGAGGAAGCGGGCCGCGAGAGGGAGAGGACAGCGTCCTCCCTCCGCTGCAGACGTTAGGTGGACGCCCGCGGCGATGGACGTCGCGGAACGATCTCCGCCCACCGTAAGCGCGGGCATGCGGTTGGCGAGTAATGGGCAACACGCCGCCCGACCATGGACCATGCCCGGGTCGATGGTGCGTTGTGTTCGCGCGCGCTCAAAGAGCGTCAACAAGATGACGCCTCCCCCCCCCCCCTCTAGAGGGTCAAAGCATGCCGGGATCGGGCGGGACTTATTCCATTACCGTGACCCTAAAACGTAAAGGGCTATTGAAGGACACCGTGGATTTTAGTCAGTACAAGTCTGACAGTGCCTCCCGCCCTGCCGTGGGTGGGAGGACTCATTTAATGATTTCTAACGCTGAAAAAAGAAGGCGTGGATCTAAGCTTAAAAAAAGTTGTGGCCACAGCCATCCAGAAATCTGCCAGCTTGCGAGTCAGACTACGAACTCACATCATAATCAATAAATGGTGCATTCTGATAATGTAGCAATGGTCTTGGTTAACTGAAGAGACAGTTCCGCGACCAATATTATTGGAGCATATAGCTTTATAAGCGTTCAATTGACATGTAGCCGTGTAGGCAACATCACTTTACTTTTTGTTTTTAATGTTATCCATGCTGCACTATCGTGGCAAGCACTTGCCACAAATACAAGTATACCACAAATATGTATCCAGATTCCAGAGTAAACAAAACAGCTACATAAATTGACCTTATAACCCTGAATCAGAAGCACGTATCGAAAGTTATAGTCCTGTTTGTTTTGCTATAAATTACAGGTAAGTTACACGCTCATTGGTTTCAAGAATGAGCAGTAGAAACACAACACCGGCTACTGGCATTTATAATGGCACTTGTGGGTTTCGAATACCACATGATTCTTATTACAGACCTCCACCATAAACTCGATCACAATCTTTGTCGTTCAAAGGGACTTCAGTTGCGCATAAACATGTCTAGAGACGCAGGAAACCTTTCGACCCTTATTTTTAGGTGACAAAATCATCAAGCGAGCCATTCTGTATACTTTTACTGTAGACGCTGGTATACAGGTGCCTATCGCAATAAAAATCGTACACAGGCACTCATCACTTTCGATTCCCGCACGGAACAAGTATATTTGGTACCTATGACGAACTAAAAGTAGGCGTAGTAGTTCCGGTCTATACGTTAGTATTTATAAGTTTCTATTTTTATGAATGAACCCACGAAACAGGAAGAACTTCCTATAATGGTCCCCCATAGGAAGTTCCCTTACGTCAGAAGCATTCAAGACTTACACGTCTGGTAACAGTTGGGTCCTGCCTGGCGACGGACATGAGATGTCCTAACAAGTTCTTGGTCCTCAGCAGACGGAGACGCACGTTGGTAGCTCTAGTCCACTCTTGGAGCACTGAGGAGTTGAAGTACGTGTTCGCAGACGGACGGTAGTTCAGAAGAGAAATCGGGATCTAGAAAGAAAAAATAAATTATTACCTAGAAGAAAAGAAAAAGGAAAGTCAAGTAGGTACCCACTACAGTCACGCCACACTTCGGGATATTTGTTGTTTTATTACCTTTTCAATACTGTGCAAAATCCTGACACAATTTCCCTCTATAAACTGATATCAGTAATTACTTTTTATGTTACGTCATGCGTGCAGTGACTATACTACACACACAAAATTCTTCAAGCCTAAAATGACATCAGAATAATCTGTAACATTTGTTAAGACAATCAAGTACTGACCTCACCGCCTTCTAGCGGTACAATCTTGGAGTATTCAGTGCTGCAGATAACTGAGTCATCCCTAGTGATAGGCTGCAGACTCTCCTTGCCGAAGTAACGCTCGCAGTCCCTGGGGAAAGCAGGAAATATTAGCAGGAACTCAATGTAAACACACAAGGCGTCGGGAATGCTCCATTGAAACTTGAATCATGGTGATTTGCCAAAACATTCAGAGTGCGTACATAATGGGAAAAGGAGTAAGTATATGTAAGTTTGTCTAATTATTGTCAACTGTCATCCTCTTTCAAGCTACGATGAAACGAACTTTTGGTTCAACAGATCAAATAAAAAATCACCCCACTTTTATTTTACCTATGCAATGTGTTCTGTACAAACTAATAGAGGAGGTAGGTTGCTCAATTCTACAAGTACAATTTTTCATGGGATCGCAGCCCTTCCCCTACTGAATGGTAGCGATATTTACACTGTTCTTAGACACATAAAAGGGGAAAACAACATAGTGTCCAACGCCTATGCCTTACATAATTTTAGGCCTAGTTCAATAAAATGTCGAGCAGCTAGTGCCTGACGGTACTAGTGAGATACTCACTGAGGTGAATCAGAGAAGTATTGCCAAGGTTTCCAGGTCTTCCCGTAATCTGTTGACTTCTCCAGCATCCAGAGTCCTGGTCGCGGCGAGTTACCCATCTTCACGAACACGTACGCCACGTGGAATTCCTGAAACAAACAAAATAAGTATGGGTTGAGTGAGTTAAAATCTTAGATAATGTTCCATTTGTCAAAATTACTAGTAATGAACACAACTGCATCTTGAGGTAGGTATTCAAAAGTGTCAATGCTAAATGAAATATTCTGTACTTCTTGTATTCGACATTAAAATCATTTGCTCACAATCCAGGATTTTTAACCGACTTCAAAAAAAAAAGTAGGTTCTGAGTTCGACCTGTATGTATGTTTGACCCACACCTTCCGGGACACCCTGTATATTAAAATTATAGGTTTAAAATCGGTAGATCCTCGAAGTAAGATATCATCATTTACCCAGGCCTAGTTTTTTCTTTGTCAGGCTCATCCAGTCTAATTTGATGCACTGGAATTTAATAAGGAATTACCGCCTATTTGACTTCCACAACCCAGGCACTTTTTTTAACGTAAATCCTCATGGACTTCCTTCACCTGGGGATGACGGAGGGGCATGTCAGACTCGACTGTCTAAAACCACACGGTGTCCCTCTACTGCCTGTAGCCGGGGGTGCGTTTCCACTTGCGCATTCAGCACTCCCCGACAGGCCTTGACCCGACTACATAGCCGGGTCCCCCTCCTGGGTAAAACGATATCCTTTAGAACCAGATGTTAGAAAATAGATCTACAAAAATAGAAATGTCACAATCCTTGAATCTTCCTTTTTTATTGCATCATCATACCAATATACTCGTAAGACACGGTTTTATCTCTTGAAAATAATAGTTTATAATAAAAAATGATCACGTTAAAACTATAACAATTTACGAGTTGCCTGATCTATTTGTGACATATACATATAATCGTGTTATGAACTCATAACCTCGCCCTTTGGGCACATATAACGTTTTTTTATCGTCACTATCAGTAACATAAGCAACCACACATCCTCTTCTGAATCACGCGGATGGAGACTGATACAGATTATGTACCTATTATTATATTACGTTACTACTCATAGTGGTCCCAGACAAGCTCATATATTTATTAACCATGAATGCCCTACTACTCGGCAAAAGCTTCCCCCAAAATCTCTCCAAGTGCTATTTCCGAGCGCTACTATGGGACCAGCCACGACAGTGCGCGTCCAGATGCTATTCTCTACAATGTGTAACGACAAAAGCGCAAAACCTCCCGTGGGGTAATTCGCCCCATGTTAATGAACTGAATGCAAAATTAGAAATATGTCAGGAATTTCCAAAAATATTAGAACAAAAATTGTCTCATCGCAGGGCTTTGAGATCGTTCGATCGTGCAACACGAGCTGTTAGTAGTGAATAGCAAACATTAGTCTAAGCGAACGTGAGCGCTGCGACAGCGCTGTCACAAGGCTGTTTTACCGAGAATAGCACTCTTTTTGAGCCGACCTCGGCAGCGTCATCCACCCTCAGGTAATCATTGCTTGCAAATTTTTGCCCAGCGACAGTTGTGCATGCGCACTTATATCTATAATATACTTCATCACCACTGCTCTCAAAACGGTGACGGCAAACATCGTAATGAAAACGGAATGTCCTAGAACCAAAGACTACGACTACCAACCTGCATTTTTGGACTAACATTTCTCTCACTGAAAGGAGGCCTCTGTGACAGCAGTAGGAATATGCTTATATGCTACGACTCACAGAAGAGGAACGCGGGTTTCAGTCGCCAAGTATGATTGTTAAGGTACGGTAAGGTACGTAAAATTGGCTTCAACCTCATTTTATTCTTTACCCATCATTTAAGATTTGGCTCACAATATCATCGAATGCAGATAAATCATAAATCCCTATATTTTATTTAGATTATAGACTACCTATGTGACCTCCACAACCTAGTTAGTACTAGATAATACGAGAAAATAGGCTTCGATAGTATAACGAAAAAAAGGAAGACGGTAAACCTCAAAACGAAACATCCTCATCAAACGCAAGCAGACAGAAAGCAAAGTCCTTAATATTATCTTTCTTTTACACCAATGTTACGACAGATAAACTCAAAATCCACGGGACCGATTTTGAAAATTCTTTCATCATTAAAAAGCTTCATTAATTAAAGAATAGCATACTTAGGCAATATTTATATAAACCTTTTTTATTATTTTAAAATATTCCCGCTCTGGAATAATAAAGAACCGGCAATACCCGGTAGTCTCGTGATATTTGTGAAACCGGGAGAATGCTCTTGTTACAATCGCTGCCATTTGCCACACAAATAATTAAATAAAAAATCGCCTTATTCTATAACTAGCGTCTTTAGTTCGTAGTACGAAGTAGTGGGTTTCTGTACCACAGCTAGTTCGAACCATCACAGAGCATAGCAGAGCTTCTTTCTAGAATCAAAACAAGACTGGTAGATAATTCAGTGTGGAACTGAAAATCCACCCCATCCTACATTAATTTCGTCATAATTTAGTTCAATGAGTTGAAGTCATTGAGTCAGTGGCCACCAGCAGTGCCCAAAATGCCCAAATACGTATACTTTATGATATTAGTTACACTTTTTCCGGCCTGGGAATCGAACCCAGGACTCCATAACATAACCAATGAAGCCAGATTCAAGGCCCATTGACACGCTGATAGATATTGAACGCGAGTTGCATGCAAGTTTGACTACATTGCCGACTATTATTAAGCAATGAATTCAGGTGATCAAACAAATACCGCAATGTAGTCAAACTTGCATGCAACTGGTGTGCAATTTCTTGCATTATCTAAATAAGGCTTTATGTATTGAAATGGTAATGATAAACAATTTACACAGAAAAATATGATAAAGAAACTCGCATTGCTAGTATTACCGTGGCATTGCACAATCAAATTACAATAATAACTTATGCCACTAGACACTTAATTTAACAACAGTCGGATCTCAGAGGTGGCTCATAAATATGATATTATTCGCTCAGCAATAGGTAACAAAGGGTCGCATCGCATCGCAGGATAGTCAAATTTCGCAGTGTCAGCATTCACAGAGTGCAATACATCCAAACATAAATACAACAGATAGTAAACCGTAAACTTTGCATAAAATAGGCGCCTTATGACATTATATTTCTCAGCTAAGAAAAAGTTACTATATAGCCATGTCTTTAAGCTTGATTTTATAAGTTTGCCAGTGGTACCATAGATTTTAAACGTGTAAACCGACTTGAATTTGTACTGTTGTGAACTGATTTGAATTGTTTAACTGGAAAGAATCTTATGATACTTTGTTTGGCACCGTCTAGAGTGTAACTAAGGGGTATCGTATTATCTAGTACTAACAGTAAAAGTAGGTACATAGCTAAGTAGTATTCGGCTACATCGGGCTTAACTGGATACCGGTCCTAACATAGTTTGGAAAACGATATGCTGAAAAGTACCCAGCATTTAGCATTCCAACAAAGCGAAAAACATTTCAACAAAACTGAGGTGTTTTTAGTAGGATATGCTTGACACAATATGTCCTGTAAAAGTTAGATACTTAATAATACCGTGCCACAGATTAACCGTGCTTAGTTTAGTTGCGGCGATTGTAATTTTATTTTATAGCTTCACTTTATTTCCTCGATGACGACGGGGTCCACGATAGTTGCTTGTTTCTTTTGAAAAATCTTAACCACTAAGGCAAGGCCAACTTGCAGAAACCCGAGTTATCTTTTGAACTCAGAGTTAGTTGTCAACTCGAGGTTAAATAGACAATATTTTGTATGACAAACTGTCAATTTAACTTTGTGTTGGCAACTCGGGCTAGTTGCGGACCTAAGGCCCGCTTGCAGAAGCTCAGAAGAATAACTCGGGTTTCTGCAAGTGGGCCTAAGAATGTAATAAAGAATTAAGTAATTATGTAGTCAAAGTTAAACCTTAGCTTCTTTATCTAATCCTACGTATATTCTAACTTGCCGACGCGGAAGGAAAATCAACACCATAAAAAATCGTGTTTACTCCAGAATCCAAAAGGTTCCACCAAACATTCGGTTAGGATCGTAAATCTGTTCTATAATTATTTTATGTCCCAACATCGCATGGAACCGGGGTCGATGGCCTCGCAAGCGTTACGTTATTCCTGGAGTGTCCTGAATAGAGTCCCCATTGGACATATGGCTGGGAACATTCTACGAAATTAGAAACAAAACGAAATTTACTTGGAAATACTTAGCGATGCTGTAAGATGCATTAAGGAAAGGCGAATTTGTTGTAAATTAAGTTATAATGTTTGTCGTATAAAGTCTGAACTACTTCATTTACTTTTGAGGATCAACCCAATATAAATCGTCATCCGTGTTCGCTGACGGTTGCGTATGTTTGGAAACAACTTTGATCGTTGATTGGTTAGAGACAAATATCGGATCGGTCAAGAATAGGTACTTACCAATAACCCAGTCTATCTAAGTTTGCAATAAGATTGATAAGGTTCAATATCAATAAAACTACTGAATTATTATAAGGAAGAAAAAACCTAAATCGGTAAACATCAAATGTTTTTTTTTTCAAATTCTTAGGAATCACCCTCACTGTAAGGAATATATTTTATTATAGTTTTATTAAATGCGATAAGGAACATTATAAAACATACAAACAAGGATGACTGGAATTCTGAATGATATCATCGCATTGGTCTGGGTTATTACTATGCGAACAAACATTGCTTCTATAAAATAATTGATCTTATGCTGAATAAAGCGTAAACACATGTTTAAATTACTTTTCGGCATTTTGGGGAATGACGCTATCAAGGCATTAAAAGTTACAACATACATAAAAATAATATTTTATAAATATTAAACGCAGTATTATCGCTTGCGTAGCGAATTTAGATCAACATAAAATTAGATCATGAACTTTCCATATTTGCATTTTTAATTGAATTTCTAATGTCTAATACCTGCTTTACTTTTTTATATTAAAATTCCGGGTTTAATTTTTTTTTATGAAAATCCCTTTAAATGCTTTTTGTGAAACAAAATAAAAACACACGAGTGGATTAACTTTATTACAGCTTTGCAATCATGAAAATGTTATTTTTTTAATATTTTCATTAATTGCCTTACGGCAGTATGTTTATTCTTATTCCACTTTGAAAAAGAACCTACTACAACATCTTCAATGACAAAAAGGCTTTGAAAATCCTAGTCTTCAGGGTGAACTAAGCCTTCTAGGACCACCCAAGATCCTTATCCTAAGCATAAAAACAATGCAGCATTCATCTCTCCCTTTCATCTGTGAAAGCAATGACATTGGACAATTTCACATTACACGATATGATAACGATACGATATTGATAGAGTTAACGCCTGAGTCGCGTATTCTAAAAGATTTTCAGGACCCGCGTCATATGTATAAGCTAGTCATCTAGTTAGGCGTCTGGAGTACTTATCCAGAAGACGTGGGTTCGAATCCCACTGCAGCTGAATTTTTCTTTAATCAACCTTTACGATATTGTTATTTTTAATGACTGCTACACACCTTACGATAAATCGTTCGATTAGTCGGTACTCAGTACAGTTCAAACTGCAACGATAAATCGACAAGTGTGTATGAGAAAAATCTAACAAACTGAACAGTTTTTCTCATACACATTTGTCGATTTATATTGTTGCAGTTTGAACTGTACCGACTAATCGTAACGATTTATCGTAAGGTGTGTAGCAGCCATTACATATTTCTAGGGAAAATTAGCAAGAGATACGATATGTCGTGTCGTTATTCTCATCGGCTAATATGAAAACCCCATTGGCTTAACGTACTTGAGCTGTTAGCTATTGTCTAGGTTAAATCACAGTTAAATCGTGACATGGAACGTCCTGCTTGGAATTTCAAATGTAAAGCCGGGTCCAGACTGGTGTAACGCGAATCTTACGATTACGTGTAATATGCGTTAGCAGTGTGGACGGTACACGAACTCAAAGCAAATTAAGAACGCGAACACTGCGTGAGTCTTTGTGTTCACGCAAAAACCGACAGCCGATGGATGAGCCGCGAGGGTTACATGTAATGCTTGGGGTGCCATCCACATCTAGAATTCGCATTACATTACACGATGGATTCGCTTTACATTACACCAGTTTGGATCCGGCTTAAGTGGCCGTAGTAGGTATTAATCGAACGTGGAACAGGCGCGACTGCCAAATGTCGGTTTCATTTCCAATTCGGGTTCCCGGTTATAATTACATATATTTTTTAAAGTAAACTGTTTCAGAAAAAGTAGCAATGTAGCTGGATGTGCCTTCAATTATTTATACTAATTCAACATGAAAGTTTCATTCTGTCTGTTAAGTGACATGACTGTTAATTAGCAGGCAAAATAAATAAACATTTTTTTCTGGAAAAAGACTTCGAGTCTTGGCTTCAAATCCAGATAGGGGAATTACTTTGTCTAATTTATTTTATCACCACTGCTCTTAAAATTAAGAAGAAAAAATCGTGATACCGGCTTCCTGTAGGTATGTCGTAGAACCAAAAATTGTCAAACATGAGTGATCATGCTATGACGTCAGGTATTTGGCCTCGTCACGTCAGTTAGCTGTAACATGAGGGTAGAGCACGATTACACAACAAGCACACGACCTGTCATCAGCCTAGGCCTGGCTCTTAATCGGACGGTGAGCTATCCCATAACCTACTCACTGTCCGCTCCTAGATGTGTAAAGTCAATAAGTATTGTTAGCCTTTGTAAATCTATAAAACATATTTTTATTTGTCCCTTACCTGTCCAAGGTCAATGGTGAGGTTGACCTCGTTGTACTTCATGCCCCTGGAGAGCGGGGGGCTCTGCCACCAGGTCTCCGAGCTGTCCACCGCGTACTCCGGAGGATGCTTCTTGGCTTCATTTGTGGCATCGCAGATATCGCACACCTGGGAGCAGGGAGAATTAGGAATGGTTAACAATTACTGCTAGCGTGCGTCTGTGCATAGCTGTAGTTTTATCTAGGTACTTTCAAAGTATTCTATTTTCTTCAATCCTTTCACCTTTCATACATCAAGGACAACTGAGTTACTGAATTATATTAGCTCCAAGGCATCCTCTTGGTTCCACAAGTGCCTTGAGAGGATCAGGAATTCCAGTATCCCCTCGATTTTTTAAGACATTTGCAGATTTGGGAGCGTACCCTTATCTACCACATATAAACGTTGTTCTGAATACTATAGGTTACTTCAAGGCAAGTGTGTATCTGTCGACCCGTGAGTATGATGGTTAACGATGATGACTGTCATCTTCGTTAACCATCATAAAACTCATGAGTTGTCAATCGCGTAATCCATTCATCAAAAGATATTTTTGAGGATACAACGGAGCTTAACGTTGGCATCAGCCCTACGCTTCCCAATGTTTTACATTCTCTTTCAAACATTTGTATTCAACACCATTCACAAAATCTCTAATTCCGAAAACTAACAAAAAACCGCAGCTATGGAACCCATTGTGTTTATAAAAACAAAGGAGCTACAATATAAAGGATGCGCGAGAGCATTTGGTCGCCACATGTCTGCAAAAAGGCCACGAGGGCCCCCGAACTTTGCCGATTTTCCCCGAACTCGCTAAGGACTTCGATCATTGTAATTTTGTTTGAAATGATAACACAGAACAGTAATACTGTTCTGGGAATGATAAGTTCTGAATATTATGTTACCATGCAACCAGCTGGCCAAATAAAGGTAAATCTTGACACTACGAGTAATATCAACAAATATAAAGACGACGATTCATTGAGAATTTCAGAAATACGGAATGAATACACATGAGACCCCTCAAAAGAACGATAAGTTGAAGTGCTTTATGCTTTCCGAGAACAAACAAACAAAAATGTACAAAATAATTGCGATGAATGAAATTTCAGAGACTTAGCAAGAAAACATAATCATGACCACAATTATTCGTTTTATTAGTTTGCGTTACTTCTATTTTTCCTAATGACAGTTTTAAGACACTTTCTCCCATAATAAAACAAGAAGTAAAGTTACGCCATGGTTACGAGTAATCCTTTAAATGTATGGTTAGTCCGAGGATTATCCTGGTTGTAACTTAGTCCATTTTTATTAATATTATCCATTTTTAATAATATTAGGGGGTATTAAAATTTATTTTCTTACTGAATAAGAAGAAAATGTCCTGTGCCTACGTCTAACTTTTTTTTTCATGAAAAGTTGTCAGATGTGCACACTATGCCTACTTGGACGAAAATTGCAGGATTTTTTTTTGAGTAAATGAAAATAACGTAACATCAAAATGGAAAACAGAGGCATAGAAGAAGTTAATCATTGTTTTTCTGTAAAAATCTTTACTTAATGGTTAAAATCCGGAAAGAAACAGGCAAAACGTTTGTATGGAGAAGAAAATACCAACCAAATTAATTCCTCTTAAACAGAGTTCAACAAATGATCTTATATATTGTGCCGTTACAATTAGTTCATTCAAAATTAAACTGTCATTTACTAGATAGAGGGTTCAAAGTTCACTTGGATAACGCAGATATTTGACTACTTACGAACGTAACTTATCATTGCCTAAAACGTTATAATAATTATCTTGAATTCGTGTTATTATTTAGCTACTGAACTAAATCTTAGGCAATTGCTATTATTTAGGATAATATTTTATTTAGGATTATTTTACGAAATTGAAGTGCACAAACCTTTTCGTATGATTTGGAAATATAAATAATATAGGACATATAGAAACTCGCAAAAAGAAAAATTTGCTTTTTCATACAAAATGAGAAAATCGGGGCCATCAGTATGGAAAATCATTTTTTTTTTGTGAATATCCAAAAGTCGTAGAACAAACATTGTTCAGTAACATGAGCTGAGTTACCCCACGAGAGGTTACATGATGTATAGATTATAAATTAATTACTATGCTTTAAGGTTGTTGTTATAGCGTTATCAAAAGGGTTTCGTAAAAAGCTCAGAGTAACCATTTCACAACAACCAAACTAGATTACATAAGTTTAAGAGCTTAAAGCGTCGCCGGAGCATCGAACCCGTTATCAGACGGACGCTGGGGCAGCGGAACGGAGATAGCTTATCACTCGCTTATCAGTGGGTTGTTCTACATTGTATTCGGTTCATTATAAACTAACAATATAATTGTTTAGACGATTTCGACGACGGCGACGGCGGGCGACGTCCTGCGTAGGATACCAAATATGCTTAGCTATTTCCGAAGAACTACTATGAAGGATGGCAACTGGGAAACGAATAGCGCTAGTATAGCTAGTTCCAAGTATCGTCATTGGTTCAAATCTTTTAGGTAGTTAAAAATAGTACTACCTCATTGGTCGGTTTAGGATTTAGCTATGGTCACGCCATTTACATTGTCTTTGACTGACCATCCTCATTTAAAGAGCTTTTGGGAAGACTGGGGTATAAGTAAAGTAACTAATACCTATAGAATGAAAATTGAAAAGACTTTAGAGCAATACGGCATGCTTTGCGCAGTGGCTCAGAGAACGAACGCTGCGCAGCGTGCCGCGGGTTGGATCCTCACACTGAAGAAATATTCGTAACACCTACAGGTAGTTTGTTCCAGGTCTAGGTGTTTGTGTATGTTTATAAATGCATCCACGATAAAGGAGATATTCCTAGTGTGGAGAAATGTTGAAATTAAAACGAGAAATCTGTAGCACCGATTCCAAAAAAAAAGAGTTCAGGGCAGAACTTCAATAAACTTGATATCATCAACAAAGTGACAGATAAAATAAAGTTAAACTAATTTTAAGTTTTACTGCAGGATTATTCTTTTAAGTGGAGGGAGGAAGACTTAAAAAAAAGACTGCAGGCCTCGAGAGGGACGGAAGAGACTACCAGACTCGATATGGCTAAAATCCATAGCTTTCCTTTAACAGCCCTTTAAGTTCCAGGGTCACGGTTACCTAACAAGACAGTTCCGCGAGCTCGGCAGGTTGATGGCGATCTCATTTTGATTTTTCAACCCTCAACGAGGTTGCTGGATGTCATTTCACGTTAACGGCGGCGCATAATTTGAGTAAAAATGGGCTTTATTACCAATTAATTAAAATCAAATCAGTGTAAGACCAGCTTTGTTGGTAAGCGAGGAATGTACCATGATGTCTCTGCGCATGGGCGAGCGAAAATTGGGTTATATTATTTACAACTGTTGTAGTACAACAAAAAAATCTCATAGTTTAAATAATCTCCTCTTCTCAATACCTAAATAGCATTTCTTCTCTCAAAGCCAGGGGCGGACTTAGCACAACAAACCAACCATCATCAGTTTACAACATAATTATAATCAAATAGGTGTTGCCCGCGGCTTTGTCCGCGTGTAACTCAAAAAGGTTCCCAAACGCCGGGATAAAAATAACCCTATCTATTAATCCAGGTTCTAAACTATGCATGTACCAAATCTCATGCAAATCCGTTCAGTAGTTTTTGCTTGAAAGAGTTACAATACAAGCATCCATCCATACATTTCAAACTTTCTCATTAATAATAATTATTTAGTTAGATATAAAAACAAAGTTTCATAAAAAACAAACGTCTTGGCGGGGTTAAAAGCTCACTTGAAACCTTATCACATTGATATTTAAACGTATCTGTACAAAATGGATATGAGTAGGTAGGTATAATGACATTTCAACAAGAAGATATAAAACGCAAAGGGATACGGACGGTGAAGAATATTTAAGAGTTTAAGGTCAAAACAACATAACCCCACAAAGAAAAATAATAAAAAAAACTGGCAAACAAAATCCATTCACACACAAAAATATAAACAGTCTCACCTGTCCTTGGATCACATGCTCATCATGATCTGCGTTCGCGCCGACCAATTTACAATACAACTCTGGTCCTTCGTCACCGCAGGTAGCGGTCGCCGTAATCCTCTTTTTCGATGCTAAGTTAAAATACCTCGGGGTCAAAACTTCAGTGTGAACGAGGGCCGAGTATACTAATATTAGAAACGTTGTAAATGCGCGTGCGTCCGCCATGTTGCGCGGACGGCGGCCCGTCGCCGAATGAACAGCGTGCGCGCAAGGGTAGCGTCTTTTTTTTGTGGACCAATTAACTATTGTATTAGGGAGCCGTTTGGTGGATAGTTGATCAATACGGGATGATATTTTGAAGAAAGTTTTTAGCTGTTTCTTCTTCATATTCATCTCTAGATTGAGTGCCAATTTTTGTTTGTGATCAATTTGAAAAGTTAAACGAGACCCCTACATTTTTATAATGTCTTCGTGTAAATATCTTGGAACCTCAATAGAGACGTCTTTAAAAGTCTTGGTTACGTCATCAAATGAATCCTCCCACCCAGGGTGGGACGGGAGGGACAATCAAAATTGTACTGATTAAAATCCAAGGTGTCCTTTAATAGCCCTTAACGTTTCAGGGTAACGGTAACTTGATAAGACAGTCTCGCGACTCCGGCAGGCTTTGTCCCTCCAGGGGGAGCCCCGTAAGACTGCTGACAGCTCTTTGAATCACGCGTGGAACACGACGCGCCGACAGGGGAATTCAGGCATCTGGAGGTGAGTGGTAAGTAAAACAACCATAAATCTGAGTACCTATATTTGTGCCAGTTTTTAAGTAAATTCGGATATAAGAATTATTGGCACCTCAGATTAAAGAAATAGGGTACATACCTAGCTCGTAACAGAATATTATAAGAAAATACTTCGGTAGGTAATCAGTTCTTAACAATTGATAATACTAAAACCAGGTCAAAATAATTAAGGCATTCAAAATAGACACCCCCCAAGGGGTTTGTAGGTAACATAAATATTTAAAAGAAAACTTAAGAAAATTAAGATTAAAAAAGAATCAGTATGCAAAACTTCCCCACGGTTACAATATTTACCAACACAAACACAGACGTGATACCTAGCCCACAAAGAAATAGCTCTACTGAAGGGGGTCAAAGAGGCATACGGACTAGAGACGCAACCCTCTCTATAGGAATGTATGGTTTTCTCAAGCTGCGACATTCTTCGGGACATGAAGCTTTCGCCCTCCTGCGGCGGCATGGTCCGACAACCCCTCTCGTCGTATGTTATACCAATATCAAGATACCGCTTGAAACAACCATCTGGAAAAAAACATGAAATCAACTCATGTAGCCTGGAATACAGGAATTTCTTGTAATAAAGCGGTTTGCCAGTAATGGTGGAGAAGCTCAGCGGTAATGACTCTAACTAAGCCCGTTCAGCACCACAAGTTTTGCGGACCCATTAATGACTATTTTACCACGCAAGAGAAATCTGCTTACATTCTGCTTTTTTCATTACAGCGGGTGAGAAGAGTAATTTCTACAGAAATAAACAGCACCCTTGTACTCAGTTCTATAATTATTATAATTATCCTATGTTGATAGAGTGTGTACAAAATAGTAAAATAAATAAATAAATGAACTCACTCTTGGAATCAGACAACTTCTTTCTTGGTGGAAAGTGTGGAAACGCTAACGTATTTCATTAAAAAGATTCCGTTGCGCGTACATTACGTACCCTAAGTGATGGCAACCGAGCTTTACTGTTAGTGGTGGGTTTTGAACCTAGGATGCCGAATTAATTTGTGTTATTCATTTCACCTTCAATCCTCTAACACGGAAACATCACGATTGTTAAAACAGGCATGTCATGCAAACGAAAATTCGATAACATGATTGTGATTATGTACCTACACCTAATTGCAATGCCACCTTGTTGATTTAATAGCACATTACTTTTTATGGAAAGAAACATGTGTCCGTCCTATTAACGAGATTTTTTTTTAATTTATTTCTCATATAGGGTAAAACACCCAACTATTGACCCCTTAAGGGGGATGCTCCAACCAGCCCGCGAAATTCAATTTTTTTTACGTTTTTTGCAATTTGCAGGCCAGTGACATGTTGTAACTTTATAAATATTTGTGTTGCGCAAAAAACAAGTATAATTTTAAATATAAAAAATATCAAAAAACTCGCTCCATCAGCTCTCACATAGAAAAGGTGCATCATGTTAAAATCTCCCAAATCTAACTACGATGCACCTTTTCTATGTGAGAGCTGATGGAGCGAATTTTTTGACAATTTTTATATTTAAAATTATACTTGTTATTTGCGCAACACAAATATTTATAAAGTTACAACATGTCACTGGCCTGCAAATTGCAAAAAACGTAAAAATATTTGAATTTCGCGGGCTACATCGACGCAATCACCTTAAGCGGTTTTCCTTGCTTCTTTCGCAAAATAAACTAATGTACGAGTTGCAAGTGGAAATGAATGTTTTGGAAGATAATATAAACATTGGAGAATGTAACTAAAACATTATTTATAGTCATACAAAGGTAAAATAGTAGATTATTAACCAAGGGGATAAAGCAGTGTCTTCTGTCGCGGGTGACGAATTAAATCGCGAGCGTAAGGAAGGACTCGAGGTTAACTCCCGAGCGTAGCGAGGGAGTTAAAACCTCAAATCACGAGCGAAGCGAGGGATTTAAGACGAGTCCTGAGTGTAGCGAGGGATTTAAGTTCACCCAAGACTAAGACAGCTTTATCACCGAGGAAAATACTCTACTTTTCGTGCCATTTGCGAAAAAATTAACACATTAATAATTATGAGATAGCATTTATTAAAAATTATGACAATTAAAAACAATTAAAATAAACTTAACGTTTATTTATTTGAAGAAAACAAAAACACGGCTTTTCCCCTGACCAATATTTTTTTGTCGGAAAAGCAAAAAAAAAAGGCCATCACGCTCATACAGCCTCCCCGGTTTTCGTAATTTTATTTAATAATCATTACTGCATAAAAAATGACTATTGTTATGTTCGCTTTTTGTGGCATAGAATGTCACTTCTTTGAGCAGGTGGTACGAAAAGTATTTTTTTTCTCGAGTTTTGCAAGAACAGGCCATTTGACCAGTTATCAACATGCTTGTACCAAATTTTCATCCTGCAAATGACCAATTTTTTGACCTCCTGTAGTATAAAAATAAACTCTAATATTATTTTTATGAACGTGATACGAGGTTTTATTTGATAAAAAACAAACAAAGCTAGTCATAGTGCCCTTCTCATTTTCTTTTTTCACACTATTTAGGTCTTCAGTCTTCAAACGCCGTCAATAACATTCTTGCACTTATTTTTGAAATTTTATCACTTTTCGTCCAATTTTTTCTTCTTTATTAGTAGTTATTTCACTGTTCTGTATTATGCAGCCGATATAAAAATACTCGCCAGCAAAATAAATTGAAAAAACACGGCTTTAGTTCTACAAAGTGAGTTTAAAAATCTTTGAATTAATATTTTCCTAATTACATAAGACGGTTTTAACTTTTTAAAGTTATGTAAAAGACCTCACAAATGAAGAGAACATAGAAATAAAAAACTAGCTCACACTTTGCTTCGGAAATGATTTAAGTCAGTTTGTTCAAACATGCAGGTTAGGGTACCTATATTTTGTCATTTTAAGCATTAAACCAACCTGTGGCTGAGGCATTGCTCGTGTTATAGTCTGCAATTGTCCCACGGGATCATTTATACCGACATAAAAAGTATCCTGCAGGTACACCCATATAACCAGGTTTTAAAATAATCTGCTTGCCAAATTGTGTCAAAATCCATTCAGCCGTTCACTTTTCCTATAATATTAGTAAGTCTAAAAGTCTAAAATATTCAGGAGGATCCAGAATGTGACAGTAGACCGAAAATTTAAGTCCCTCACTCAAATTATGCTAGGTTCTCAGTTTACTACGTAAGGTATTTTTTATGTTTGTGATTATGCAGATACACACCTTTAGGGGTGCCATCGCCCATGGGCGTAATACAGATGCATTTAAGTTAAGCTACCTCACCATTAAAAATGAACTATACGTTCACACCGTTGATGTCAGTAACTGGTATTCTCGTACATTTGGTTAATTACCAGCTATTGACATGCCATGTTAAAAAAATGGTTATTCATACAATTGAGTGTACCAGATATTGACCTCATCATTTTAACAAGTTAACGCTCATTAAAACTTAAAAATCATGTGGAAAAGCATTGTGTCTATCTTATATAACCAAAAAATTCCAAACTCTAAGGAATCTATCGTGTAAAACTGAAATAAAATGACATTGAAAACGACCGTCAGCTTAGCAAATTGTTAAATTTCTTGATATTTTAGGAGGGTATATTGTTATCATAGGTTTACGGACGCAATATTGCTAATTTAAATTTTCTGCGACGCCAATATATTACAAGATAAATTATATTTCATTTTCTGTATTCTTCATGCAGCACTGCAAGAAGATTTATTATTATTTTTGATAAAAACTGTTATGCGGTCAATAGTTGGTGGGAGGTCAGCAGTTGGGTACCCTATATCGTTTTAAATCTTTTCCATGTTTAATTAACGCGATTCAAAGGGTGAAGGGAAACATCACGCAGAAAGTGGATTCAGATGATGAAAAATAGTTACCTTTGTAAAGTTCTGCTTCCGGTCCGGGGTCAAAGCTGTTTGGGAAAGTTCCTCCACATGTCACTTTGTACTGTTGCCGCATAATCAAATTATGGCGCTCGCTAGCACTTAAGGCTTGGTAGCATATCGGTTCTATGGGAATCTCAGAGACATTGGTCAAGCCGCACTGGTAGCATTTGGTGTAATTATTTGCATCATTACTTTTTTGACGTAAAATAATACTACTCTTTATCAACGGAAGGGTACTTCTCTTTGTAACTTTCGTTGTCATAATTTTTGTCATAGTTGTTGTCAAATTCGTTGGCATACTCGTTATCACACTCGTTGACATGCTCGTACTCGGACTCGTTGTCAAACTCGTTATATCGATATAATCTTCAGCTGTCTGAGTCTCATCTTCTTCTTCTGGATTAACGAACTTGTCACCATTGGTTTCAAAGTTGAGTGGAATCCAATCTATAGCAGGCTCCAGAATGGGAACATCTTCTCTGGTGTCATTTTGATAATCAGAAGCTGCATTTTCTGTAGTTCTGTAGTTGATTTGGGGGAAGTAGCTGGGAAAAGTTTTTTTGATTGTTATTGGCGTTGTTGTTCTTTCCGTGCTCGACAGAATAAGTACTACTTTCGGCCAAGCGGCTTCATTCTCATTAAAATTATGCCAGTAAGAGTTTTTCGGCAGAACCTTTGCGTGTTTAACAACTTCTTGGGGTCTAGTTTGTAAATGAACCCAGCCTCCTGTTGTGTGTACGGTAGATATTGATGATTCTTCAGGTGTTAATACAGTTTTTGTTGGTGTTGGTCTCCATAATGTTTTGTGAACTGTAATATTATGTTAGATTAGCCGATACAAACAGACAGACAGACAGACAAAATTTAAAACAAAAAATGCTGTTTTGTGTATGTACCGTATATAACATTCATATGCAAGTATAAAAAAGCGGTTATTTCAATATTACAAACAGATACTCTAATTTTATTTATATGTATAGAATACATTATGGAACACAGCAATGACCTCCATTCAATCTGTATACCTACTTTCACTTGAAAATAACTTTTGGCAGTACGAAAGATAAGTCTATAGTACGTTGAGTAAATTAGTTTCTAATAAAATGCCGAAACATTAACGTCCAAATGATACATTATTTAGTTCTCTTTTGCCGTGGGGTATTCTTTGAAGCATCCCCATGTTTGCGATACTTATAGAATTAGTCATGATTTTGTGAATTCCCGACCTGACCATCACCAGCCTTGCCTTTTCCCAACTATATTGGGGTCGGCTTCCAACTAATAAAATATATAAGCTTACCAAACTAATAAAAAAAAACAGTAACTTATTACCTCTGTAGGGCTCATATCTGTAAATGTTTTTTGGTAGAGCGACTGTCGATTCTGTTGTTCTTTTTAAAACATTTTGTTCCACGTGTACCACAGGGTTTTTGACGCGCGACAACAGTGAACACTTAGTATAAGTAAATTCAGTAAGTAGATAAAAAAATATCCAAAACATGTTATTTACAATGGTACACATTCTAGAAAATAAATTGTATTCATTAAAATAAATGCTTTAGTAAAAAGATGAAAGAAATCATATTTGACAGATTTCAACAGCTAGGTACTGATCATAGAGTACATGATGCTGTCTGTGTAGTCATAGTAAAAAGTATTGAAGAAGTATAGGGTACCACTGGGAAATGCTATCTCCTTGAATCGAATCTTTGCTTTCAATCCTGCAATCAACGACACGAGCCCAAATCAGAACCAACTGTATTTGGATTGAGATACTTAGAACTTTATTTTGGGCGTTAATCTATCAAACCAATACGGTTTTAAATCCATTGAATCTGCCAATATGCTACTTAGCTGAACGCTCATCACTCTATACAGGCTGACGTTGAGCAATTCAATCATCAATACAGGGTGATGTTGAGCATCATCTATACAGGCTGACGTTGAGCAACATCATTAGGCTACATAATGTAAAAGTAGGTATTTATGAGAAGGTAGGGAAGGTATACCATGTTTTCACCTCAAAACGGCTCAATGCATTTTGATGAATTTAGGCACATACCTAAACGAGATCCTGCAGACGGTCATAGGCTATAAATGCGGAGTACCCTATGTTAGGCAGACGTTTAATTGTATAAATTATATATAAATTAGTGAGGTGATCTGTACTTCAGGATCTTCCTACCTCAGACACCTTTCTCTATACAGTGTGTCCGGGCACGAGTTAGCGATATTTGAAAGGGATGTTCTAGGCTCATTTTCTAGAGAAGAATTTTTTTTGAGCATTTTTGTCGAAGAAAATGAGCCTAAAATATCCCCTTCAAATATCGTTTACTCGTGCCCGGACACACTGTATAACACTGTATACAAGGGACTGGACCCGCTATCCTTGGCTGAATAGAACCGCTGCAAACCTTTAAAAGGAGATGGCTACATTGACGTGTGTATACGAGAATTCGGCTATCTATCTATCTATGTATAGACATGGGACCTAGCACTGCATATCGCTGAATAGCTCAATATTAATAAAAAAAAGAACTTTTCATACTCGTATCTTCGCAAACCTGAAAAAAAAAACGAGAATACCTATCATTTTAAGTATCTATACAACGTGTAACGTTAGTAGCGCATAACGTTTCGTGGGGTAACTCAGCCCATGTTACTGAACAATGTTTGTTCAATGACTTTTGGAATTTCGCAAAAAAAAGAGTTTTCGTACTGATGGATCTGATCGATTTCTCATTTTGTATAAAATTTTTTTTTGCGAATTTCCAAATGTTTTGGAACAAACATTGTTCAGTAACATGGGCTGAGTTACCCCACGAAAGGTTTTGAGCTATTTCATTGTATATAAAAACAATGCCACTTTGCCTACTTTTCATTGTAATTGTATAACTCAAGTACGGACTCATCTATCCAAACCAAACGTTTAGGCTTTGTTCGGACTATTTAGTAGATGGTTTATAAAATGTAAAGTTGGCACAAAATAGGTCGAGCGAGAACAAAATAATGATATAGTAGTGGTAGTATTAATACTGTAGTAGTATTGATTCTGGGGATGCTATACGAAGTACGCGGGGTTCAGCTAGAATACTATAAAAAATGAAATAATGACATTGCTTGAAACTACTAGAGGTCCTTGCGGTCTAAAGATACTAAGTTCGAGTGAATTCTAGAAGCGACCGTGAAGCTCCTTGCCATGCCATACATATCTATGGCAACTTCTGGGCTCTTCACAAAAAAAAAAAAACCGGCCAAGTGCGTGTCGGACCACGCACAGTGTAGGGTTCCGTAGTTGCCCATCAAAATACTTATGCGAACTAACTAAACTGATTCGCTGAATTTAATTTTAAAAAGAAGAATTTTCAAAATCGGTCCAGGAGTCTTTGAGAAATCGGGGAAAATACATAAGAAAAAAAGATTACAACGAATTTAGAACCTCCTCCTTTTTTTGAATTTAGTTAAAAATAGTTGACAATAAAAACCTACCTATCCCCAAAAAACATACCGTAAAAACATACCTATAAAAGCTGTAAAAATAAAGTTGACAAACTTACATTTGCAGTTGTCTCCGATACATTTTGTTTAAGAAAATATGATATCAAGTACATTTTATAAGTTGGTCGACTATTACTCGTAAAGTTGTAAAGCCTACTTAGTCATGATAATTTTCTTTTAAATTTCGTTATATGTATTTATTTATTTATTTAATAATTTATGTACACACAAAACAGAACATGTAACAACGCAAATATAAAACTATAGTACAACTATAGTACATGTACTACTATTGTGAATTTTTTCACACCCCCAAACATAACCGTTTAGCTGGTAGAGGGGGGTACACTCGAATCGAGCAAAATTTAGCACTTTAAAGCTTAATATTTCACAAACGAATTTTTTTATCAAAAAATTGTTAATGGAAACTATCATTATTTTTTAAAGGCCTATTTAATGATACCCCACACTAAGGGGTACGCGAGAAAAAAAAATCCTCACTTTACGTGTAAGTACTGGAGGTACCCTAAAAAAAAATATTTTACGAGATTTTATTTTACCACTTTTTCGGCACAACAAATCCGTATATTTACACCAAATTACAGCTCTCTAGTACTGTGCGTCTCTGAGCTAAACTGCGGACAGACGGACGGACGGACGGACGGACGGACGGACGGACGGACGGACGGACGGACATGGCGAAACTATAAGGGTTCCTTGTTGACTACGGAACCCTAAAAATCATAGGCCGCCCTACGAAATATTAAAAGAATTAAAACATTCATAGAGAAATGAATAAATATGATAATAAATTGAAGTGTGAATATATAACTCAATCAGCCAGACCCGGAACAACTACTTCTAGATCATGCAAATATTTGTTCTGTGTGTGAATCAAACCCACAACACGCACTGCAGCAATCAATGGGCCCCTTTGCCACATTACCGTCAAAATCATGCCGTTTTTAAATAATTATTTAATCACGAAGTAGTATTTAAATAAATGTAGGTACATCTTTGACAAAATAATTAAAAATAAAATAGCGTTATTAGATAAAAGAATCAATAAGTTACTGTTATTTTACAAGTATGTAGGTGATTTGGGTCTGCATGCGAAAACTTCGTTCTGAAAATGTTGTCTACGACCAAGTTCGGACCACAGATTATAAGGAGCCAAATGCAGTCAGTGTCAGTCAGTGGTCAACTGTTAAAATGATTTTATAAATAGTTTATTTATTTTTGATATTGTCATTTATTTGCAATAATAATGAGAAATGCGTTTACTAGCTATTTCATAGTCTTATGTTTTGTAAGAGGCTCACAATCATCTCTCGTTGGTTCTCATTCGAAGAACCCTTACGTTTACTTGGCAACAACTGATGTGATAATAATTCCTGAAGATTATGAGACTGATTTTTTACAATCAACATCAACTGTTACGGGCGGGAACCTAAAACTAACTAGAGACTACTTTAATTATGATATAGGGATAGAAGAAACTTTTACTGAAGAGGTTATGGGTGTCATAGAAAATGAAAATCAGTTAGTGACCGAAGATAGATATATAAACTTTACACATTTATCAATACCAAGCCAACAATATGAATTTCTCGCCACAAGTACAAAGAAGCGACACGAAGCTCCCGGGGTCACACTGACTACAGACGAATATGTGAACGAACAGTGGCCGTTGGTAGCACCACCCGAACTAAGTAGCAGCAGCACAGAGTACTTATCCACGTTGGATCTGGACTATCATTCTAGTTCCAGCAGTAAGAAGACCTGGAAAACTTATTTTCCAACGAAGTCCAAAACAGAATATGGACATAAAATAGTATACTTTCCAACAACGGCCCCATTTAGTAATGAATTTCGTAAACCAGTAGAAAATGCTGGCAGTTACGAAACCTACAGCATTGTTTACTTTATAACTAAATCTTCAAAAATTAAAAACTCTGAAAACCGGCGAACGTGGATACCTGTTGTAAAATCTACAATCTTTAGAAACCCTTATCCTCACATGTTTGAGAAACACTTTTCTGCAGAAGAACCTCAGTATCAGAAACCTTACACGATAGAAATTGAGGGTGATGAGATGCAGTACAACATCCAAAAAAATTATCATAATAAACCTCATTTTTCTGAAATGGATGCGTTCGGAAGATTTGATTCAGAAAAAGTATTTAACGAAAACGAACCCCCTTCAGAAATGGTGCATTATAGTAAATCTAAGAAACCGTATTCTGTACAAGCAATGACAGAAGTCGTAAAACTAAATATTTCAGAGCAGATCAGAAACGTTATGGAACCGGATTCACTTAGTCCTAAGAAAGCCTCTACAAAAGTATTAGATTTAGAAATATTAAATCCTGTAGTAAGCGAATCTCTCAAAAAACCTTGTTCTCCAGAAATGAATCCATACAATTTTTTTACAAAAAACGAATCCAAGGACCTTGTGACAGAGTATGAGGGAAATAATCTCAAAAAATATTCATCATTTAGAGTATTTTATGGGAAAAATAATACTGTAGAAATGGACGTGACCAAATTGTTAGACTATGAAAGAAACAATCCTGAACACGGAAAATTTTATTTAACGGAAACGGATGAGATCAAAACACGTCATTCTTCACAGCAAGTCAACAGCGAAGCTGCTACAGAAATGATACAACATAGAACCTATCTCGCAAAAAATACCTTTTTTAGAAAACTTAATGTAATAGAAATAAATGAACTTAAAAAACGGTACTTCTCAGACAAAGGTAATAAGGTAACAGCTACTGAAAAAATACAGCACGAAACTTATCCTACGGAAAATGAACTTTATGAGGATTCTTATTCTTTAGATATCAACGAGTTTGAAAATGGTATTTTCACAGAAAAAGTAAGTAAGGAATCTGCTACAGAAAGTTTACATCAGATAAGTTATCCAACAGAAAATACACTTTATTGGAAACTATATTCTATAGAACTGGATGATATCAGAAAGCGTTACTCCGAAGAACAAAAAAACAAAGATTTTTTTACAAAAATACATCATCAAACTTATACGACAGAAAATACGATTTATTGGAAACTTCATTCTAATAAAATGGAAGAGTTCAAAAAACGATATTCCATAGGACAAACCAAAGAAAAATCTGCTACTAACACATTAGAAACGTTAAATCCGAGAACTGATTCTACAAGGAATACACTTTATTCAAAACTTTATTTTGACCATGGACATGAACTCAGAAGACGCTATTCTACAGTGAAAAGCAATGTTGAATCTACTACAGACTTCATGCAGTATAATGTAACATATCCCACAGAAAATACACTTTTTTGGAAAATTTATTCCGCACAAATGGATTTACTCAGAATTCTTTATTCCACAGAAAAAAGCAACAAAGAATGGGCAACAGATATATTACATTATCAAACTTATTCAACAGAAAATACACTTTATCAGAAACTTCGTTCTTTAGAATTGGATGAGCTAAGAAGGCGTTATTTCCAAAAAGAAACAAATATGTTGGGTCATATAACTTATCCTACGGAGAATACACTTTATTGGAAACTTTATTCTATTCAAATGGATGAACTCAGAAGACATTATTCAGAAAAAGTTCTTAAGGAAACTGCTACAAAAATGTTAAATCGTATAAAATATCCCACTAAAAACAAACTTTACAAGATACCATACTCTATTGGTATGAATGAGTTCGGAAACATTAATGCTACAGCTACAGAAATAATATTTAATAGAAGTCATCCTGCAGATTCTACTCAATCTAAGAATTCGTCTCCAGAAATTAACGACTTTGTAAAAGTTATGGAACCAAACACAGAACCGAGAATGTCTGATTATACATCGCTAGAAGAAAAAGACCCGTTCTACTTCAATGAAAACATGTCAGAAAATGAATTAGTGGATGCTGCAACGCGAAATGTTCTTCGAGGAAACAATAAGAAGAAATTACCCGATAATACATGCTATCAATGTGGAACAAGTCAGGACCATGGGTTAAATGTGTCGGACTTAAGTACGAATGATTGTTATTTAGCTTTTGATAATCCAGATAGGCCAGGAAAATCCAGAAAAAAGTTTAGGAAGGAATGTTCGGGTGAAACGTACGTAGGTGGCTGTTATAAAAGGTACTTGGATATCGGTCAAACTTACAACGAGAGAGGATGTAGGCACATTCCTCCTGAAGTTGGACTTTCCTTTGTCTCCAATAGATTTGCGAAGCTTGAGTTAGTTCTTCATTCAAAGAAAGATGGATGCGCGAGTAGTCCCGAAGCTTCCCTCGTGCCTTTCAACAGGGGGATATCGCTCTTTGCCAGGTTCCATGTCTGTGTTTGTAGCACTAAACTATGCAACAAGTCAGTAATTAAATCTGGAACACCTACAGTTTTATTTTGTATGTTTTTGGTAAATATTTATATAAGCAATAAATATTTATTTACTTTATATCTTAAACAATGAGATGCACGCTTATTATTTTTTAATTTTACAAAATAGTAAGGCACAAAGGAGAACATTCACGCTCCATACATTTTTGGGCCTTTTCAGAAAGTGCCGGCCAGCGAAAAAAATTGGTACCTATGGGTAGTACTAGTCATTTGGAGCAATAGAGACTATGGCACAAAAGTTGTGGGATTGCTCTCGGCCAAGTTACACAAGTTCGAAGATTCGTAATTTTCATAAATTTTTTATTTTCTGAAAGTGCTCAGAAACACCAAATAATGATAAGTATTGCTAGAACTAGGGACCTAAAGCAGTTTAACATAAAATATCATTACGTCTGTAATCTCTGAAGGGTTAGGCAGAGGTGTTCCGAATTAAAATGAATAATAATCTCTTAATTTTTGTTGAAAAGAAATAAAAACATTTTAAAATATATAAGTCTTCTGGTGGAGCCAGCTTCGGGAACAGAATCAAGGTTGCCTGTGATAGAGGTCTTGGGAGAGCGACCTACTAACAATACGAATCCTGACTAAACGTACTGCTTTCTGAATCAGCCACGTTTTTTGGCTAATAAAGTCAACAACTGTTCTACGGTGTTCTACTAACATAGTCCTGCGACTTGGTAGGGTAGCAGGTAGGCGTTTGGCTCTACAAGGGCCTCTGAAAGCTCCCTTAGGCGCGCGAGGAACACGACATGCTATCGTCCTTACTCCCCATTACTCTCCGTACGCGGCTGGATTGAGATTTCGAGGGTGTCCTCTCCTTCATGTGTTCTGCCTCCTTCCTCCTTCGCTGTCATTATTGTTTCAGAAGAAATGGCAGCCTCCTTTCCGGATTGCCACTGTGTGATCTGGAAGCGGAAGCCCTCCAGCAACTATATGTCGATCACCCTAATAGCCATGATGCCCTGTGCGATCAGCTTATTTGGTCACCTCCTTAAGGAGACGACGGACACAGACTTCCCGTAGAGGGGCTTTAAGCGCACCACTTCCACGTAGAGCCTCCAAAAAGAGGCGTTTGCCCCGCAAGATTGGATAACATCTTGAAGGCAGCCCCAGGAATGCTCCTTGAACTTCCACGGGATGTCAAGGACGAATACCAGTTGAGTCTCGTGGACTGGACGGCGGGCGGTGCAAACCCGTCCCATCGCTAATTGGGGGTTCGACAGTAACGCGTTCCGAAGGCTATGAGGCTCTTTAAAAAAACAGCAAATGTATGAAATGTAAAGAACGCAAAGGGCAACCAAAGGAATAGGGTGGACTTTTAGTCAGCAGGAGTCTCCCAGAGCGAGATAACTCATTTGATGATTGTATTTCCCGAAAAAGGGGTTGATTCAAAAAGCACTTAATTGGTCACGATTCGTATTGTTAGGAGGTCACTTTCCCAAGACCCCTACCACAGGCAATGTTAATTCTGTTCCCGATACTGGCCCCACCAGCAGCTTTATATATTTTAACATGTTTTTTTTTTTTCACAAAAAATTAAGAGATTATTATTCATTTTAATTCGGAACACCTCTGCCCAACCCTTCAGAGATTACAGGCGTGATGATATTTTATGTTAAATTGCTTGAGGTCCCTAGTTCTAGCAATACTTATCATTATTTGGTGTTTCTGAGCACTTTCAGAAATTAAAAAATGTATGAAAATTACGAATTTTCGAACTTATATAACTTGGCCGAGAGCAATCCCACAACTTTTGTGCCACAGTAACTATTGCTCCAAATGACTAGTACAACCCATAGGTACCAATTTTTTTCGTCGGCACTTTTAGAAAAGGCCCAAAAAAAATGATCTCCTTTTTAAGGATTCGTACCTTACCCACAACGGAAACCTAATAGGATCACTCTATTGACCATCTGTCCGTCTATCTGTCGAAGATCTGTTCCTCTGTCATGGCCCTTTTTTCAGTAACAGTGCATCCAGCTGAAATGTAAATCACCTGAAGTCTACAATCACTTGGAACAAAGCAAATCGATGTCTAAGTCTACAAAATCAAAATATACGGCCTTTTACTCTTTGTTATGGCGCCTTGGACCTAGAATCATAAGGCCAGAAACTAGAGCTTATGGTACAAATAAATGAATAAGTTCGTTTGGTAATAAAGAAGAAAACCTTTAAACAAACCTGTATGTGCAGTTTGTTTCCTTTTGTAATTCATTTTCTTCTACCTCAACGGATTTGGATGTTTGGTACTCAGATAGTTAAAAATTTGATTAACACAGGAGTGTTTCTTTAGTTTAAGTACCCATGGGATAAATTTCGAGTATAGCGAAAAAACGATAATTACAAAAAATCTGTTTACGTATGGGAGAAATAATTTTCAACTACGGAACACTTCATTGTGCGTGGTAGAACGGGGGTCGCGTAAGGCTGCCTGTACATTGATGCGGAGCGAGCTGGCGGAGCGGAGAAACGAGGAAATATTATCCAATAGGATTGCACCATTGAAGAGGACCAGAGATTTTGTACAATCCTATTGGTTAATACTTCCTCGTTTCTCCGCTCCGCCAGCTCGCTCCGCATCAATGTACAGGCAGCCTAAAAGCTTGGTTTATGATTTCCTCTCGGGCGATAATTAGTAGAATGCATTCGAGAGTTGTATCATGAAACTTCGTGAACGTCAGCTGCGGTTCCGATGGTGGGATGAGCAGCGGTAGCCTCGCAAACACAAAAAGTATCAGCTGAAACTTCAGTATAGACAAGTTCTCAGTTGGGCGGAAGTTACAGAATGCATTTTTTTTCTTCGTGTCCTTCAAGGCCATCACTACTCATTCCACCTACGCAGCAGAACTGCAGCTGAAATTCAAAAAACTTTATGATACAACTCACTTATGCATTCTACTAGTTATCACTAGGGGAACTTGGTCGGGTAAATCTGACATTGGCTCTCGGAAAATATATTCTTCCCTCACGGATTTATGAAGGTGGCCTGCCTGTGTCAGCCGTCAGCCATGGAATTCTTCATAATTTGTTAAAGCAAGGAAATATAACTGGTTGCATTTATACCGTCTACAATTATTTACCACGCCATTATTCTTGAGTGTTACATCAGCTGTATTAAAATTTATTCGGTGACAATGAAAAGTCAATTAAACTACAAAGTTGAATTTATTTATTTGAATTATTACTACGTGATAATATAACAATGTTTACAATGAGTATTGATATTTGTGTCCTTCCTCTTGCGTCTTCTCTTGGGACGGTTTATTTTCACTGATACTCTCCACACTGCTCTGTCGTCGCAGAGACTTGAGATCTGGAGTCTTCCTTGGTTTTCCTTCACTTTTTGATCTCTGTACATGTTTGTCATTATTGTCTTTATGAGATAACACTTCTTCATCACTCTCTGTGGTACTTATAGTTATGACAGGTATAACAGAACCAATAGAGTCCGATTGTTTTGACTGTGTACTAGATTGTGAAGTTTGCTTCTCATGGATTTTTTTACCATTATGCTTTTCCTTAGACTGTTCCTTTACAATCTTAGGTTTAGTTGCTTCTTGTGCATCGTGTATTTGTTTTTCTATCACTGCTTTTTTTTCAGTACGATCATCAACTTTTTCAAGTTTTACTTTTAAACCTTTATTAAAAATTTCATTAATTTTATGTTTTTTCCCACCGTCTGTTTTGAATTCCACAGTATTTCTTGGTTTTCTATCAGGTTTATTTATAAATATATCTTTTATTTTTAATACTTCCTTGGGTAGAGTTTCGTGAAAGTCGGTGTCAGTTTCATCATCGATATTATTCGGTGAAGGCGATGGCACTTCTGAAACGGCTTCTACGTCACTTTTTTTGTCGAGTGCCATACCAACTATTTTGGCAAAAATACCACCTGTAACAAGTAACGGATGTAAATACTACGAACTCTTAATTGAAATAATAAACAATTTGTGCTCGTCATTTGCAGATACAATGTATTAATTAAAGTTTACCTTTTTTCTTAGCCATCTTTATCGGTTCATTCATATCCTCTCTCAAAGTTTTACGGTCATCGGAATCAATAGATTTACTCATTGGCAATGATGGCAGAGCTTTCTTCCATCTTGCGAAAGGCGTATTGTCCATTGCTGTTGAGCCAGCTCTTCTTCTAGTGTCAGCCAGTTGGAACATCTTCCTGCGCTCTTCAGTTCTTTCACGGCGTAATTGAATCTAAAACAGGAAAAAATGAAACGATCGAAAGTCGAAAAGAAACAAATGTTTGGCGTGTACTAAAACATAATTTAGTTGGAAAACCAAGGAGAGCCTTTTACTAATAGCAGGGGAGACAATAATGACAGATTTACTTGACCAATGTCTTCTCAAGCGATAATTAGTACACTACATCAGAAAGTTGTATTATAAAGATTCGTGGAAATCAGATGCGGTTCATTTGGCGCAATAAGCCGAGGTAGGGCAATAAATTAAAAAAAAATAACAACAACCAGCTGACTATATCGTAGTGGTAAACACAGCGGCTGGTCACAATAATTATCGCTTGAGAGGAAATCACCGAAAAAATTTGTACGTGGTCCCTTTACATTATACTGTATTCTTGTAGTCTATCATCTAAAATACAATCTATTTTGAGGTTGTTTATAAACTACTACGAGACGAGCCTATTGTATAATAATGTGGTTTCCTGAACAACTCATGTTCAGGAAATAATGATACAAGAAGAAACTAGACCAAAACTCGAACAATTGAATGTTCAATCATCCGAGCTTTGCAGTTTGTTTCAACCAATTAATTACCTTTAAGTCGTTATTTGCCTCACGCAGAGAGTTTGTCAATGATATCAAATAGTAAATTATAAGTATCAGCAATACCAACAAAGGTATAACGATAGCAGGTGATGCTATGTATTCCAAAATAAAAATCAGGCTTTTCGGCAATATGTTGTAGATATTGAGCGTTACAATGTAGTAGATCTTATCGTATTCAGAGAAAGGTCCACAATGCCATGACGGTTTTACCCAGACAATTGTGTATCCGACTGGTAGGACGCAGAGGAATAACATCGTTAATAGTAGGGCAAGATAGAAATTATTGCTTTTCGAGACTCTGAAGACAACTTCGTGGGGGACGTTACAGGTCATGACAGCCCACGATCGTAAGTACATCATAATCATAAGTTTGACGACGTTCAAGACAACGAGGCCTGGGGAAAAGAACATGCCCATCCAGACCATCCCCTGGTTGTTGATGAGGTGGAGAATATTCTCTGCGATCTTGAAATCTCCGTATTCTGGGAATTTCTTCTCCAGGTCCCAGCACCAACATCGGTTCATGTATCGGACAAACAGTGCTCGGAAGAAATCCATGAACAGTGTGCCGAGGAGAACGAAGACCTTGAACAATGAAAGTAGAATTTTTTAAAACTAAATTGGCGTATTATAGCTATCAGTTATTTAAGATGGGGAACACTGATCAATCAAAAAGAAGCATAGGAAAGGTAACTTCAAATCTTTTTACCTCTGAGACGGCACAACTGTACTGTTCATACGTTATGACCATTTTTTTACAAGATTGAAATTAGTTTACTTGTCATCCCGTTAATTAGCTACTTCAATTTGAGCAAATTTTTTTTTTTTTTTGAATCTTCTTTACGCTATTTTTATACTTACGCTGATGCCTGTCGCGAATACATTGTTCTACATCGGTTGTTAGGGACATACGACACAACGACACACAATCGGAAACCTTGGGTCCAGGACAAGATTTCGGTTATTTTTTAAATTTTTCGTTGGGTTTTTCATGTGAATTTTGCAAATGAGATTTTTAACAAAAACATTTATTCTCTACTTTCATTTAATCAAAACTAGAAGTAACTTTCTATACGGCTGTTTTGCAAAAAAACGAATCAACGTTCAACGCAAGTCTAAATGCAACGGATGCCGTATAAAAGGAGACGCCCAACATAATATTATCTATGTATTTCAGTCGTCACCGAAGCAAGCCATTTGCGACATTAATTAGATGTATGTAAGGTCGGAAATTGTTTATGCCTCAAAAACACCCTATTTAGCACCATACTGAGTCGCTGATGTCAGAGGCGCGTATTACGTTACTTTTTCTTATAAAATATATGCGACCGACCGTATGTAACCGAGGTTTGAGGAACAAGAGTTTACACAAAAAGATTTTAAAAACCATTAGTAACTTACCAAATCCATCATAGTCAATTTGACTAATTCCTGACCAAACATGGTCTCCCAGCACAATTTCAGTAACTTTTTTTTGGTAGGTACGGACAAATTATACATCTTTCTCATATTCTCATCAACGTACACCAAATCTACCGTGATATTAGTTGCGTTCTTTGAATCGATGACTGCACTAATATTTGTTGGACAAACTTTCGCATAACAAACTCTTTTCATTATAGTACAGTTCGACATAAAAAACACTTGTTTCACATTCTTCCCGTTACAATTTACTGTACAGTTGAAGGTGAAGTCAGGACAAATGTCGATATTTGCAATCGTTTTGGAATTTATAGTAGTTTGCAAAGTAGATTCTGTTGATGTTTCTGTTGTTAAATCATATTCATTAGCTTTTGTTATATGTTGTGATGTTGTGTATGGACTGCCAGTCTCTACTACATCATACGCAGTAGTGTATTTTAGAGTAGTATCAGTTAAATCTAAACCAGTACTAGTATCTATTGTATATGTAGTGGTTTCAGTCATTTCATTGCTGGAGGTATCAGTTATTTCTTTAGATCCTAAGCCTAAACTATCAGTTGTTTTTTCATAAATGTTAAAAAAAGAAGATCCGAAATCCGAAAACGATGCGATATCAGTGAGTGTCGTTTCGCTATCTGTAGTTGTATCTGTATTAATGCTGTAATCATCGAAATTAAAAGGCGTTTCTGAACTTTCCGTGACTGTTGACGTCTCTGTGGCTATGCTGCTTTCAGTAGGCGTGAAATCTGATGAACTATAATCAGTCAATGTGCTTGAGTAGTCAACATTTTTATAATCAAAAGTGGAATCCATTTTCACACCAGTACTAGATTCAGTAATATCATCAAACGTGTAATCGTAGTCGTCAGTATCAGATGTAGTATCGTTTTCTCTTTCATATGTTATGTTAAATGGTAGTTGTATTCGTATAGATCTTAATCGTTCTAATTCCTTTAGCCCTATCAAAATACTGTCCAAAGTAGTCGTTTCTTTTTTTTCTAAATTATCGAATTTGTTTGTTGCTGTAAATGGCACTTGACGAGGCCGTCTCAATAGTACTTTAGGAGCAATTCTTTTCGGAAATGGTGCTGCTCTTGTTTTCAAAACTATACCATCTGCTAGACTCTTTGGTAAAGTAATTTGTGTATCACAAGGCCCACAAGAGATTTCTTGTTCTACGCAAAAGTCAGGTAAATTCGTGGTAAAAGATTCACTTAGATTTAGAGTTTCATTTGGTATTATTGTCGCATTCAAAGTCAGCGTTGGTTTTAATGAATCTAGTTCTTCGCTCATTCTCTCAATTTTGCTGAATAAGGCGAAGATAAGAGAGTATAGATTGAGCAGATTTAATAACATGATCCTGCAAAAATAATTTAGAACATTAATATATTTGTCGCACAAGAAACTGAATGCAGTTTTTATAAAAAAAAAATACCTTGCTAATTGCAACCTTAATTGCTTTCTTGGGTGGTAGTGTTCTAGAAATCCAAGCAATTCGAAAAATACGGGGAATGTGATAGAGATGACCGTGACAACTGTAGTCGTCTCATTCTCGCGCCACCAACTTCTCGTCTTCATGTTATCGTCAGAGCGAGACACTACTGTGGCCACTGCGTACGCTGATACTGACAGCAATATGAGCACACAAATGTTGACAAGCGCTCGCAAGGATATGATTCGCCAGCTGAAAGAAACTATATAGAATGAGATGGGATGCTAATTAAGTACCCGACTGCGAAAGAACGAGGATTTTTAATAAAAAATAAAGATCAGACAGGTCCTGTTATTGTATTTTATTTTTTATCCATTCGAAATTGAAGCATAAATTAATGTTAGTCGGCCCCGCGTGCAAGTTTGAAGTTATTCCCTATGATTAATATTCGTCTTTGGTTGAAATATTTTATGTCTCAATTAATGGGTTTACTAGACTACATTGCATGGCTTTGAATGCAAAATCCACATACATTATCATCATCTGTGTGATGATTTAAAACGCACGTCCACTAAAACGTAAACGTAAAAAAAAGAACCAGGAACTTACTTCCTTAAATCCTTCTTCTTCTCAGCTTCCTCAAGCAAGGCTTCTTTGAATCCAAGAATGACTGAAGCGATCCGATTATGAGCCGTTTCCGTGTTGCCTATCATGAAGTCCCATCCAGTGAACAGTTTCCAAGAAAATATACATTCGTCTTCTTTTTCAGACAACTTAGACATTCTAGAGTTTTCCGCCATTCTGTGGAAAGGCTACGTCTTTAATGAAGAATTTGATTATTAACAAGTAAAAGCGTTTACTCCAGATGGCCCTTTATATTTTGCTGACTTTTTAAACCTGATGTATACAACGTGTAAGTAACTAGTTACCCCACGAGAGGTTTTGCGCTATTAACGAATAGCGCAAAACCTCTCGTGGGGTAACTCAGCCTATGTTACTGAACAATGTTTGTTCTAAGACTTTTGGAAATTCACAAAAAAAAAAAGATTTTTCATACTGATGGGCCCGACGACCAATTTCTCATTTTGTATGAAAAAACAATTTCATGCGAATTTCTAAAAGTCTTGGAACCAACATTGTTCAGTAACATAGGCTGAGTTACCCCACGAGAGGTTTTGAGCTATTAACGTTACACGTTCTATACGTTTATGCGTAAAAGTTTCATTATCATTTCGAAATATATGGATTTCTAATTTTGGCGGGGTGGCATGAACAGAGATAGGTAGTGCTCTTTTTTTGAGCGAAAAGAGAGTAAGAGTCAGAAACATGTAGTAGCGTAGTAGCTTCCTAGTCGGTAATAAAACAGGTGTCTTATGTATAATAAAACCAAAATAACTAACTTCCTTAGTATGGCGACGAAGCTATAAATATATACGGCGAGTCCTGTGAGGAAGTATGCCAGTGGCATGCGATATTGAGCTCTCTCGACGTTGCTGTAGTACCCGTAGAATATAGGGGAGCATTTCAGAACCCCCTCGAATTCCCATAAGGTTAGGAGATTTGAAGCGTTCTGTTTTTCTTCATCCATGATTATTTTTCTTTCACCGTCTTGCTGGGGGTTAGCTGTCAAATACTGAAAAGAAAAACAGTAAATATTGACTCAATAGTTTCGATTCGGAAACAATCATTATCCATCCGACGAATTCAGAACTACTTTTTATTTCTGAAGTTGGTTAAAAAAGCGAGTAATTTATAACATAGCAACACGCCTGTAATTCCCGAAGGTTATTCCAACACCATCATTGATATTGAAATTGCAGTGTTTTCGGTCTCTCGGTACATTATAATACACAGTTCAGTACAAAAAGTTTGAAAGAAGCCGAATAAAACAAATTAAGAATAGGTTGTCCAACGAGACCATGTATTGATCGTTCTTCAGAATTTGAGCGGTAATTGAATTTGGGTGAAGGAGAAAAATGTCAATGTGCTATTAGAATAGTAAAGAAGTTATAGTGGTGATATTAAAAGTAAAGTTATAATAGTTACAAACCTCAGGCACGATAACAAAAACGAGTAAAATGAAACCGATGACGAGGTTGACCCAGAACAGCCAGCGAAGGAACGTGAAGTAGGATGCGACCACGGAGCCGAAGTGGGACTCGATCTCTTTGATACGAAGCTCCCAGGGTATGAGCAGGTTGGATGTGTTTGCTGCCTCACGCTTTATTTGCTGCCAGTACTAAAGGAAGAAAGAAAGATTGAACATGGGCATATAAAATAAGTGCCTATAATAACAAAATAATGGTCTCTTCTAGTGGTTTCGTGGTGCTAAGTCTGGTATAGAAACTTCGGATCCCTCGTTGAGCAAAACGTTACGTTATTGGGTTTTGTTGTTTCCATAAGAAAATTCACAAAAGAAGCTTGGAGTTTAGAAGTTGCAGGTATAGATGGCGTTGATTTTCTTGACGGCATGGTTAGCACAGTGGTTCAGCGATTGGACTGGTGCGCTGCGAGCAAATATTTGTATGATCTACATGTAGTTGCTTCTGGTCTGAGCGTTTGTGTATGTAAGTTTATAATTATGTTTTGTAACGCACCCACGACACAGGAAAAATCCTAGTGTGAGTCAAGGTTTAAAAAAAAAAAAAACTTGCGTCTGATCTCCGTAGATTGTGTTGGATATTTACCAATATTGGAGTTATGATATTCTGAAACTAGCTTAATGCTTCTTCGGGATAGTAAGTCGGAACTGATACCACTGGGCCACCACTGCTCTATCAGAATCAGCGTCAGAAACAAATACGAGTACGAGGTTTGTAATTAGCTTGAATATTAACTTCGGACGTAAGTCAACCTTTTGCTCAATCTTGATCGGTCGAACCCTGTAAATAGATACCTACTTAGTAAACAAGAACTGTAATAGATCACTTACAGTATTTAACAAGATGTTGAATCTAGCGTAGATGTCTCTGGTGCTCTTGGACTGCGCCAGTCGCTCTTGAAGTTGGCCCTCATGACGTTTGATGTACGCTTTAGCCTGTTATAAAGAGAAGATGGTGGTTTATAGACTATTGATTTTAAAGTAAATGGCGGACCATGTCAATATTTCTTGACACTTGCTTGTCTTACGACTTTCACTACCACCAGGTGTTTGTGCGTGTTTTATTAATTGCGTCCAGTTGCACGGGTGCTCGGTCGATGTGGAGGTGGCTCGGGGAAGCTCTGGGTTCACTTTGCTGCTGTGGCTCGAGGCTGAACCTTTACCTGTTGTTAAACGTGCTCCATGTGCGCTGTTCATTCAGTGTGAGGCTACAGTTGTGATGTCATTCTGGATGCGCAAGGAATTCTGATAGCTCGTCTTACCTGTGTCTCCGGAGTAACTACTGCGATTGCCTTGCTAGGCCAATTTCACAAATCAAGACTACCGTGAGCCCGTGCGTCGGGTCCAACTAATAACTCTTATTTAACGATGGGAAGAGACAGCAAATACTGTAATTCTTACTTACTACATTTTTTTAACAAATACACTCGGTTCCAAAAATAACGGGTCAGTCACATAAACCCGAATATCTCCCGAACTACGTATGCCATCCTAATGAAACGAAGACTGTTCAATTGAGAATTTAATTTTACAGATAAAAAACAAAATAAAACTTAGTTGCACCCACAATATCAATCTCTAAATTAAAAAAAAACTAAAGTAGTCATATTTTTCTTAAGATTACATTTTTTTATGATTGTTTTTTTGGTGTTTTTCATCACTTTCTTCATATTTTAATACTTTGTATTGCCTCCACGAGCTCTTCTGACAGCTTCCAGGCGATTAGGCATGCTGTACACCAAATTTCGGAGCCGGTGCTGAGGAATACCTTCCCATTCCTCCACCAGTGCTTGTTTGAGCTCGGGAAGCGTGATTGGTGGGGGGTTTCGACCTTTCACGCATCTCTGAAGCTCGTCCCAGGCGTGCTCGATGGGGTTTAAGACCGGGCTTCACGCTGGCCACTGCATGAGTTCGATACCGACCTCTTCAAGGTAGTCATGTACAATTCTGGCGGTATGGGGACGCGCATTATCATGCATTAATATGCCAAGCCGGTCCATCCTGGCCATGAAAGGACCTACATGTTCATTGAGGATATCTTCCACGTACCTCTCTGCATTTAGAGTTCCATTTTGAATGAGTACCAGCTCGGTGCGGGCCTCAGCAGAAATCCCAGCCCAAACATGTACGGAGCCCCCACCGTACGCCACTTTTTACTCCACACACGCTTGATGGAAGCGCTCCCCAGATCTTCTGTACACCAACTGCTTACCATCATGCTTATAAAGCATGAATTTAGACTCGTCCGTGAACATTACCCTAGACCAATCGTCTAGTGTCCAGTTTAGGTGCTCGCGCACGTATCTCTGTCTTGCAATTCGATGTCCCCGTTCCAGTTTGAGGCCATTTGCGGGCCTCAATGGTTTCAAATTTGCTTCAGCAAGACGTCTTCTTACTGTTTCAGCGCTTAAATTGCCACCTCCAAAGCGAATAAAGTGAGTTTTTAGACCAACAGCAGTTTGAAAACGATTTCGGAGCATTGTAGCCACAAGTTGTCTATCTTCCCTACAGCATGCCTAATCGCCTGTTAGCTGTCAGAAGAGCTCGTGGAGGCAATGCAAAGTATTAAATGAAGAAAGTGATGAAAAAAAGCAAAAAAACAATTATAAAAAAAAATGTAATCTTAAGAAAAATATGACTACTTTAGTTTTTTTTCATTTAGAGATTGATATTGTGGGTGCAACTAAGTTTTATTTTATTTTTTATCTGTATAATTAAATTCTCAATTAAACAGTCTTCGTTTCATTAGGATGGCATACGTAGTTCGGGAGATATTCGGGTTTGTGTGACTGACCCGTTATTTTTGGAACCGAGTGTATTTGACAATAGCTTGGTTCCTTCGACATATTCATGATGAGTACTGTACATCGTAAGATTTAAAATAGAAATATAAATGCTTCTTAACTGTTACTCCATTGACTACTAGTACTATTAAAATAATACCATACAGAAATAAACTTACAGGGTAAAGGGAGATTATTTGGTAAGTCAGTGATAGTCTTAAAAGTCTCTCAAAACTTTACCTATGCATGCTGTAATGCGAAATGATGTGCACATAACTACATCTTGTCCACTTTAGTGGTGAACTAGTTGCATCATTTCGCATTACAGCATGCACCTGGTACCTTTTTGAGAGACTTTTGTGACTCTTATCACTGAGTTGCCTGTCTCACCAAATAATCTCCCTTTACCTTACGTCACCCAAAAAGGTCCACCTTTGATTACTACCTGATGTACTATCTTGAGTTTCCTCCTCATCCCGAGGGGCTGCTGCTTCACGGAGCCTAAAACCTCCTTGTGCAGGTGAATGTTCTCGAAGATCTGCTCCTGGGTCACCACTGCTGCCAGCTGAGCGTCTTCCATTGATATTGCGGTGCTGTTTAACAGAATCAATTCAAATAATAGTGAGGTCAATATGAGTTCAGACTAAGGGTCAGTGTACACTGGAACGTGACGTGACGTAACGATACTGGAAATGTGTATATTTTTAACCGACTTCAAAAAAAGGAGGAGGTTCTCAATTTGGTTGGCTTTTTTTTGCGTTGTGTACTAAATAAAGTTACATTATTATCGATAGAGAAAAATGCGTGCGCCGTTGCCGCGCCGCTCTGCTTCTCGTCTTCGGTGAAACATGAGTTATATATTTTGAGTCGCTATTAAAATCTGTGCGCATCGTACGTATGTCTCAATCTCAGGTCAAATACTTACTCTCCAGAACTAGTCGTAAAGACAGAAGACCGTCGTCTCGGCCGGTTCTCGTCAGCGAGGAAGGGCGAAGAGGGGCGCCTGGCACGACCCTTGCGAGACCTTCTGACGCTGGCTCTGCGCTGACGCAGCACCGCGCTCAAGCTCGCCGAGTAGTCCTCGTCTTCCGAGCCATCTGAAGACAACAATAGGTACACAATCTTGAATGTAGAATCATATATCTGTGACTCACAGGTAGTTCTGAAGGACACAGACGGCCGATCGAGTTCTGTGCTGTGTTACGTGTTCGATTTCCGCACGCAACAAAATAATTATTTATGATCTTCGAGCAGTTCCGGGTCTTAGTGTGTGAGTTTCAATGTTTGTATAGGCACCCACAGGAGCGATTCAAAGGTGTGGTGGGGTAACTTGTTTTTAAAGTAATCCAGAAATGATCGGAAATTGCGACCATAAATTTTCCAAAGAAAAAAGGCTGCATTCCAACAGTGGGAATATTACAGACAAGATATGATTGCACCAGAATAGCACACGAAATTTTTTTATGGACTTCTTTTTTCTGAGGTGTTATACGTATAATATATGCTTACTTACTCGCAGACTAATTCTAGATCATGTACTCGTATTTCTATTGCATTAGTATATTCATCAAATTATAACATTCACATGCGTTATACGTATATTAATTGGCTGCGTCATAATATTATTGATTACAGATAATTATGACACTTTTCGAAACAGACCACAGCGTACAAAACTCACACTGGACTCCGCACCACGACTAATGTAGTATTGACACGGCGCTAGTATCTATGTCATTACATCAAATTGAATTAAAAAATATAGTACCATGAATTTTCCGTAGGACTTTAGTCGTGGTGTGGACTCTACGCCCGATTTCGTTTCGTTTCATATAAAATATTAGATCTTTTTAATCCCTGAGGCAAAAAGAAGGTTATAAGTTTGAGCCTATGGCTCAAACTTAGGCATAGAGATATCGGTGCCACAGACAGACTCACACATAGGTGTGTGTGTCAGTCTGAGGCACCGATATCTCATAAACTGATGGACTGATTTTAATGTGTTTTTGAAAGCACCTTCTGATACTTTATTCCATTAAAGCGCTTGATAAAACTAATAACCCTTTACATTTTAGATTAGGAAGGTTACGGAAGGTATCAAAATGCTGTTAGTTATAGTTTATTTTTTGTGTGAACCTGAGTTGGTGTGTCAAGCGCTAATTTGCATGCCGCCGTCTTAATTTTTAGAAGAAGAAGAGGCATAAACTGTATTAATATAGAGTTCTGGCGGACAACACTCAAACTCTTTGCTTCACGGAAAAGGGTCCAGACCGGCGTTCCTTTAAACCGGTTTTAATTGAAGACAATGTTCTCCACTCAACCTTAGCCATTATAATTTCGGCCAATAAAAAAACCATTTTGGAATCAGGATAATTATCAGCAAAAAGTATAAAAAGTACAAGGAGATATTTATGTTTATAGGTTTTGACGCAGCAGCCGCGTCCTAAGGACGCGGTCGGATTCCATTGATAATTAAAAATTAGAAATTCAATGTAAAACTAGCTTAGCTGTATGTATACATAATTAAATGCTGTATGTATATTACGTTAAACATTATTGCAATCTCACTTCCACACAATGTGTTTATTGAGAAATTAGGAAATAGTTTTAAACATGAAAGGGAAGCCTCAACAGGAAAATAAAAGAAATTTAGATTACGCTGAGCGACGATCAAAGGTCAACAAGCATATAATTAATGCTTCCTTACCTTCTGATTTTTTATATCTACGAAACGAATCAATGCAAAAATTAACATCGCGTTGCAAAATGATGTTTTAGTTAGTACTTAAAAAAATAATAAGACGAATGTATCATTCACAGTTTGAGGTTTAATTTCATTACACTTTAAAGTATTATTTATGTAAAGAAACATTTCATAAATTCATGCATGATTATACAGAGCGCTGGCACATCAAGCTACCCCAATCTGCGGTTTATTCCACTTTGTTCACCTGGGTGATATCACATAAGTGAACAAAGTGGACACATTGGTGTCCTTTTCGATTGGGAAAAGATACCTTGGGGTAGGCTCCTATGCCCATATGTGTACAACATTGTACAGTTAACGACAAACATCACTGAATATTTCAGATTGATTAATTAATATTTTTATCGAAATAAGTAGTAAGCTGCACAAGTGCACACAAAAATATGTAAAAAAATCGCATTGCATTTAATACACAATTTCGCAGATAGACATTTTTACGCCTATGTACCTATAGTACGAGTACAACGATAGAATGTAAACTTATGATTGTTTAGAACCGAATAAATCATAGAAAGAAGAATGGTATTTCAACGATTACAAGTAGATGAAATAGTAAACGTAATACAGAGCCATTCACGTGTGCCGAAAAAGGATTACCAATGGTGTTCCGGCGCATGGCGTAGTCACTGGAGGGGTCACAGAAAGGGCCAGACTAGGAGTTGCTAAACAATTGGCCACAATTGCCCAAATAATTGCAGATAAAGAAGCTGGCAATGCATCCAAGGCACTGTAATCCTTAAATGGTAAGCGTCCACAGGTCCGCATCCCACGTAACGGAGTTTGTCTTGTATTAAAACTCATACAACTGCGTCCACTGATCCGCATCGTACGGACGGCTCATCGGCAATGCCTACATGCGATGCGTACCGATGACTTCATACGGAATGCCGATCTGTGAACGCGATGAAGGTGGCATCGACAATCCGATTGCTGAATACTCGCGTCGGCAATTCGATCGCTGCCGATACAGAAATCCGTTTGATGCGATACGTCCGATACGTACGATACCTTTATGCGCCCAGTGAGAGCTTCTTCACGGCGCTTTTTATCGAAGGAGTTCGTCAGATCTAAAGTACAATTAACCGTTGGTCTACCTCGATGGAAAGATAGTTTATAACTAGGTATGTGTGTATGAATATTTTTCTCTACAGACTTAGGGCGACTTTCACCAAAAGTTAAACATGTTTAAAATTTTATTTAGTGTCAATTTAGGCGGGCTTTCACCAAAAGTTAAACATGTTTAAAATTTTATTTAGTGTCAAAATTCTATTGAATTTGACACTAAATTGACACTAAATAAAATTTTAAACATGTTTAACTTTTGGTGAAAGTCGCCCTTAGTGTCAATTTCTATTGAATTTTGACACGAAATAAAATTTTAAACATGTTTAACTTTTGGTGAAAGTCGCCCTTAATACTACTAACTCGTATTAACTTTATTATCACTATTTACTTACCTCCGGCGGAAGGCGAGAACTTGACCTCATTGCTGACAGGGGTTTCGGAAGGCAGGTGGAAAAGGTTGACTCCTGAGGAGGACATGCTGCCGGGGTCCGCCCAGGTCACTGACAGCCGGTCTACCGATGGCTGTGGAGATGATGGAGGAGGGTCGCAGGAACCCTTTGAAAAAACAATGTTTATAGGTTTATTAAACACGTAAAGAGGAGAAGGTAAAGGCCCATTTACACGCTTGTGTAAGAATTAGGTTTGACAACGTTTTGAACTAGTAACGTAAAATGAATTTAGTTGATCAAACAAATTCCGCAATGTAGTCAAACTTGCATGTTTTTTTTTAAAAAAAACGCCCCCGCGTTACCGAAGAAATTCCTTGTGTGTCCAAGCTAGGAATTTCTTTTGGATTGTGGATGCGTTTCACAAAAAATTACACTCTAAACACCCATGTTATTATACCAAAAACTTTGTAAGTAATACAAATATTCGTTTTGTACGGAATAGCATATTTATGTCAAACTTCTTAAAAGTCAAACATCAAACACTATAAAAGCGATTGCCACTAGTTTTGGCTCCTTGGAGGCTATCATAGTGAAAAATTAGAAAATTTATTAAAAAAACTGATACTATTAATAGAAGAAAAGTGGTAAAATATACCACTTTTAACTATTAGTAAATTACAAAAAAGTAATTCTTGTGATGTTGTTATTTTAATTTATTTTTCATTACTTAGCAAAACGACAACAATTATTATCACTTAAGTTCGTGTCAGATTTTAATTACACTTTGTTTTTAATTTTGCACCATTCTTCTCTATAGCTGGTGTTATAAAATGTTTTAGTTTAGATTGCCACAAAGTAATTAAACACAAAACTATTCAGTTAAGTAATTATTTTTTAGAAGTATACAAATACTTTTCAGCTAACTACGAGCTACCTATGAGTTTTAACGAAAATGCACAAAAGTCAAAACGATTTTAGGGTATTTTTTTTAAATTATTAATTTTTGGCAAAACACAAAAAATTACAACTAACACCTATGTGCGGGTAAAAAAATCGTTTAAAGTTAAACTGTAGCAAATTGAAAATCGCATCAGTATGAATATTTTAAATCTATGCATTACTTCAAAAATATATTTCAAAAATTCAGACGAATTTCTTATTCGCGAAGAAAAAAGAAAATGCTAAATTACCGTTCACAAAAATTACTTCGTAATATTCCAAGTTCGAATGGACAGATGTATTATTGAGACCAATCGGAGGAAGGTACTGCGACGGATTATCGAGAAACGACTGACGCAAGGCATGCCGCACAGGAGACATGAACTCCTGCGATTTAT